>VZRV01010999.1:121666-554617 GCA_013398115.1 Falcunculus frontatus | reverse complement strand
AAAAAAAGAAAAAAAGGAACCAATACTGGGTTTAGCAGCACTGAGAGGAACACTCGTATGAACTTTTGCAAACATTATTCTGAAAATGCCATTCTAGATAGACATACCTTTATGAACAGAAACCTGACATTTATAACTATACTAAATAATGCAACAGAAGAATTTTCAAGGTTCATGTGAACCTTTCCACATGCAGACTTTGCAGTATCTTAAATTATTTACCGCGTTTAGAAACCATCTCAGTGAATCAGATTTTTGAAACACAAAGGAAATATTAACTATTGAGTTACATGAGAATTTAGAGTTTATGTCAGAAGGAAGATGATGGTAATCTCATATGACTCGTGGTTTTACAAAATCGTGAGGTAAACTATTCCATTTCTAGCAGTACAAACACATGCACTTCATCTAATTTTTGCAAGGCAAGATATGCATCTTTAAATATTTCTACATTGAATTGGAATATCATGGTAGCATTTCTGTAACAGGAGAGAAATGAGTAGCTGATTCTCTAAGTCTTATACACCTAAATAAATTCTGACTTCTTTGAGGAAGAACTTGACCGTGCAGGTGACCTCACACTGGACCACGTTGCCCAGAGAAGCTGTGGAATCTCGCTCACTGGAGATATTCCAAAACCATCTGGATGCAATCCTGTGCCCTGTGCTCTGGGCTGACCCTGCTTGAGCAAGGAAGTTGGACCAGATGACCTCCTGTGATCACTTCCAAATGTAACCATTTGTGTCCTTTCATTTGGCATTTAGCAATATGACTTCTGTATAATGTAGTATATTTGTGCTAATGTCACACGGAGTTACTAATTTAACATACTCTTTAGTGGTACAGGAACTACTGATACCTACCAAGATACAATTTAAGTTTCAGATTTTTAATTTCTCCTTAATGGCTGATAAAGTCTTTCATTCATTGTAGTTTTAAAAGAAATTTCTACTTTAACCTTACAGGGAGTTGGACTTGGTGATATGTGTCCCCTCCAACATGAGATATTCTATGATTCCATGAACTTTTATCGATATGAATATCTGGGAAGAATTTTTGGAATATTCAGGTGTTTCTGGTCTGTTGTGGGCTTTTTTCCTATGCAGAGAATGAATACAGGAACGCAAGACCCAGGAAACTGTTCTTTCTAGCATAAATTCCACTGTGGCTCCGAATAAGCAGGTATTGGAAATGTTCTTTATAATTCTTTGAAAGTCTGTCAGATTCCTTGGGGAAGATAGAACTTGTAATGCAAAAAACCAGTAATATTTATCTCAGACCCTTGTCATCTCGATAGTTAGTCTTTCTAATGGAAGTATTAATGCATGTATGCTGAAGCTTAGTGTCAAGGATTAAAATTTAGTTGTACAAACACTTCCTTCTCAAATTTCAGGGATTTGTAGGACAAGGCTGGTTTGCTTACACAGACTTATTCTTGAAATGAACTGTTCTGGAAATTAAACTAACTTAAGCAATAACCAGATATTCAGCGGTTGCAGTGGTGTAACCTGAAGTAATTTATTTAAATCTGAAACAGGTGTCAAGACTCCTGGAGCTGACTGCCGAGTTTGGGTCTCTGTAAACATGGCTACTGTACAACTAAGCCAAGAAACCATACAAATTGCTTTGGGAATGAATATTTAAAATACCCAAATTGTCTTGTTGCTCTGTACTATACTGGATCAAGAGAAAAAAAAAACTGTTCAGTTTAACACCATTTTCTTTGAGGAGGGTGTGAAAATTCTGTTCTACATTAAGGAATGTTTGCAAAATAATTCTTTGATAATTGGAGAAGGTTAAGAAAGGGAAACAAAACCCAAGCACCAAAATCCAAACAACTTTGTTGCTTTCCCTACATCAGACTGTGTTTTGAAATAAGATGAACTTGATATTTCTTTTAACTGATGAATATGTAATTTTTTGAAATGAAATGTAGGCAGCTGAAATTGTTTATATCAGAGTTTAAAGCATTCAGTTCACAATAGAAGATGTAAGACAGCACAATGACCTCCTGAGATTTCTTGGTTTATTTTTTCAGGGAATTAAATTTCTTCAGGATTAGTTCAGATACTGTTGTGCAGGCTGTGTCAGATTCCCAGTGTATTTGCCTGATAGCCATACATACTCTAAATTGGCAAACAAAAAGAAACAAAAAAAACCCCCCATGACAATCCGTTTGTGAAATGTCAGTTTTAATTTCTTGATTGGCTCACCAAACTCTGCTCTCCCAAGAAAGGATAGGAAGGGAAAAGCAACAGTTATTTTTGACATGCCCCTAGGTGATTATATTCTTCTTCATCAGACAAGAATGTGTATGCTTGACTGCACAATGCAGAAATTAAAAGCTGCTGCACTCATTTGTAAGGCATGTTTTCTTTTGGGGTTTGTGCCACCATTTAGAATAATCTTTGTCTCATTTTAGCTGTGATCCTCTCTTGGGGAATCAAGGGAAGTGTATTTTTATCTGTATTGATGAAGAAATAGCTGATCAAAAATACAGTAATGTGTTTATGCAAAACTGAAAGGAACTTCCAGTGGGCTTTCGATTAAAATTTTCTTGTAATATAATAATACAGAGAGAGCAACAGCACACATGACAAACTACTGGAGTAATTTGCTTTTTAGAGCACACTGAGCCGAGTGACTTCACGTTTCAGCGGTGAGCACAGTGTTGCATGTGAGGTAAATGTCAGACCTCATCCCTGCTGTATTATATGATAAATATCACCTTGCATGTGCCCTGGGGAGCTTCCTGATGCTAGACTGAGGCAGGAACCCTGAGTCTGACCTTGGTCACCATCCCATAGGAAGGTGGGATAAGAGCCTGTTCTTAAACAAAGAGGAGGAAGCACTTGCCCTCCCCTTTCTTCCTCAGATCCTCAAGTATGAGTGCCTTGTCTTTACATGCAAGACACTGGAAGTGTGCGTGGGGAGCAGCTTTCTGTTCCTAAATCATCTTTATGGTGTGTAACTTCTCTCCAGTGCGTGGCAGAGGACATAATTAACATCTTCTATGGAATAGCATAGCTCCTATGCTTTTCATGCTGGAAGATGAGTATGGACCAAATTTGTCAAACACAGATGCCCGATATCAAACTCAAATTTAGGAATTTAAATCCAAATTGCTTTGTTTTCTGGCCACTGAACTTGTAGCAGCTGTCCATTTTGTGGGTGCTTACCTGATTTTTGTGGCTTAAGCCCAGCAGGCAACATTCTAAGAACAGAATAGCCCTCTGGCCTGTTCAGGTCAGCTTTTCTGGCCATGTTCCCCCCCAGCTTCTTGTGGTTTTCCTCACTGTCAGAGTAAGGGATAATAAAGAGTCCTTGATTCGGGGTAAGCACTACTGAGCAACAGCTGAAACATCAGTGTGTTATCAATGTTCTAAATCCAGCACAGAGTTAATTTTCTTTCTAGTAGTTGGCATGCTGCTATCTTATCCAAAAGCAGGACACTGACTTTAAAATGAGACTGCTATGGTTAAAGTGCTAAATCTGCATCTTGACAATCAATTTCTTAGTATTAAAGTTGGAAAATTCTGGCTGTCTGTGCAGTAAATTTTTCCGTTCTTCATTTTGTATTTGCACAGTTATGTTAATTAGGGAATTAACAAAAGAAACCATGATAATAAACTCCTCCAAGTCAGACATGTGGTACCTAATTCCCACTTCTCATCTGGCTCATTTATTTCTACTTCATTATACTGACCAAATTCATATCAGATATTCTTTCTGAACAGTTTTTCCATTTTGAACTTGATAGAGATGGTTAAGTTTTGTACTTATTTGTTGGAGGTTTTTATTTTTTAAGGAAAATGAATGCAATCTTCTTTGTAGTTCACTAGTTTCCTGATCTTGAAAGCCATATTATCACCACCTCAATATAAACTATGTGCTGATTGATTGACTGACAAGAAGAAGTTTTTCTCGTTTGCCTGGAAATGCATTTGCCAGAAATAAGCCATTTTTTTGCCAGCCATTTCTTTTCTGAGCACTTTATTCCACTTGATTGTTAAAATGTTTCTTTCTGTACCATTATACAGGGAAATAGTTTAGTACTGCTTTCCTCATATTAAAATGCTGCATGTGCAGAACTGCATGGAGTGAATGATTATGAATATATGTTCAGAGCTGCATATTGGATATCATATTTGAAGTCAGACCCAGATATGTGTAGAATAAAGCTTTCTGCCTGCGTCATGGTGTTATCATTTATGTGCCTCACCACAAAGCAAGCTTTGCAAATAAGATAATTTTGTAGCCGTCTACAGCCAAATATTAACAGCTGTCTTTCAGTTGTGCTCAGATTCAGATCTGAGCTTTTAATGCAGCTCTTCTTCTAGAATGCCCTTTATCATCAGGGGAAGGGGAGAGACAGCTGCTTTGCATTTTTCAGATGTAATGTGGTTTGGGGTTTTACCAAGACTCAAGTCTCTTGATAACAGCAGAGCATACAAGAGTGAAGAGGAGAAAGCTTAATATTAAAACAGTAAATAAAACTACAGATAACCTTTGGAAAGAAACACCTGAGTCACATGTAAAATAATATATTTTAAAAGATTACATTTTATTTTTGCTTTTGCTGAATTGCACCAGTTTATGACTTTAAGCCTTATGATATATATGTCTGCTCAGCAGGTGTGAGAAATAGTTTCATCACCTACAGGTAGGAAATTGATTTTTACTTAGTGTAAGGAGATGTGTACTATTTCTTTAAATTTATGGTTGGAAGCAGAACACATCCCCTCATGCTGTACAAAAATCAATTTACCAGAGCAGAAGGAAACTTAAGTGTGTTCTAAACTGTGAAACAGAGTGGAAACAAACAGTTCTGGAGACAGCACTTGCTGCTGACTGCATTAAGGTGTACTGTACAACCGTAGAGGAAAGCAGCCTTTTTTTTTTTCCCCAGTTCTTTTCATTGTTGATACGTATCTTTCAGGCTTTGTAGTGCACCTGGATTTATAAAGCAAAACAGCCACTAAATAGTTTGCTTTGCTTTTTCCCTCTAAATCGTTAATCTGATGATTCTGCTTTTTAGAGCCAGGAATGCTTCAGTGGCTGGATAGTCTGATGTCAGCTTAAAACAACAGGCAAGGCATCACTTAACTTCAAGTGGTCTTTTTCCTGAGATTTTGGGTCACTGTGATAAGTGGTGCCCTCAGGCACCTGAGTGATAGAAACTAACAGAAGTGTGACCCCTGCTACTTGCTCCCTGATCGAAGCCTGTCGTGGTGGCAGCTGGTGGGAGGTTAGTGCCTCTAGAGTCAGGGAACCAAAGGGTACAGCTTGGCTGCAAGGTAGAGCTGCAATTTCAGCTTTTGTAGACGTAGTCATCACTGTTTGGCCAGTGCAGAAATGAGGGCAACTGCAGCAGTGAGACCCTCAGTTGTAGATTATATACTTCAAATAGATCACATGGAAACTGAATTTCGTCCACAACCCAGATAATCAAACCTTGCTCGGATAGGGCAACAAAAATTGCAGGCACACTTTTGGATTCTGGTTTAGACAAATTCATGTTATACTGATATTAATGCAAGCAGAGCCAGTTTACCCTTAACCACTGCTACAGATCTGGTAACCCAGTTACAATCAATGACAGTCATGCTACTGATAATGATACATGATAATCATTCACACCAGACTTTCAGAGGAGTCATGAAATCAGGAAACCCTGTACTTGTTGATGCTGGCCAGGTACATGCTCCCTTCTGTTACAATATGAAGAAAAAATATTATTTCTATCTGAAATAGTAATTGAGCATACCTCTACCAAAATGTATAACGTAATTAATTTTGTATGTGCTGGTAAAGTGAGCTGAAGAGACTTTGTAAATTGATGAGCAGCATAAAAGGCCACTATGATGCCTGCTTCTCATCCAGTTGTATTTCAGTTGGTCATGCATTTGTACGTGTGTGTTTTCTGAACAATGCTTAATTATGTCTGGATTTTAACCTAGTAAGAAATCCGTGTTTATGCCTTATTCCCACACTAGATGGTGGGATCTGGGGAATGTCCAGGTTGGGTAACTTAAATATAAAATTTTACTTTATTTTCTCTGAATGTCGGGGGCTTTTTCTTTTTAAAGAAATCCATCAGATCAACCTGAATCATTTAATGAGTTATCACTACACATCACACAAATTGGCCTCATGCAAGCCTTGTGGAACAATTTAGCTGATTTTGTGTGCATGTGTGTGTGTCTGTACAGATAGCCTTTCAGGATGTGATCTGTACATTTCAGCATGAGCTGCAGAGTATGCCTTTTTGACAGCTTGGTCATCTCTGAATTCACAGAAGAACTGTCTTGAGAGGTATCAAAAAACGTGACATTTAATCTTTTCAATAAGAAATCCTTGTGCATTACCTTTGAGGAAACACTGGGCAAGCTTCAGAGTAACAGAGTGTTATTTAAATTTGAGATCCTGAAACCAGCCGCAGGAAAACCACACCATTTTAGTTGTGAAAGTAACACTCTACAGCTACTTGATCTACCTAAGAAACAGCGTTTTAAATGAATGTTTGATAAAGAAAGGATCTGTGGCTATACCATTCAGCCACTTCTTGTTGCAAATTAAAGCCCATATATAAAATTTCAATCTGCCTTTTTACTGTATACGAGCCCAGTGATAATATCCATCCCCTATACTATCAAAAACCTAAGTCGTAGCACCAGGATTACTGAATGGTATCTTCTTGGTAAGTGCTTTTCTGTTCAGAATTATCAAGTTTTACTGTGCTGAGATTCCATATATTAAGAACAATTTGCACTGGAAAGTAGGTGCTTGGTCAGTATGCAATGTCTTTATCCCTGTTTGTAAAGCATGGTTGGGAAACCGAACAACTTGGTGTGTCACTGAAAAATCAAAAGTTTAGAAGACTGATTATATTAGTAAAATATTTGCTTTGCCTGGATTTTTGCCCTTCTGTTACTGTATTCAAGCTGTGTTTTTGTTGCTGAGCATGACAGCTAATTTCATTGTTTGATTTTATTTAAAACCTGCACAAATTCTAAATTTATATACTGATTTACAAGTTAAGCTTTCCTGCTGAAAGTGGAATCCAGCCTGTAAACCAAGGATGCAGGGCTTAAATCAATTGTCGTGATTTTATACTACCATGACAGAATTATAGAAAAACACGGCTACCTGAAGTCCTGATAGTAAATACCATAAAAATGGTAACA
Source organism: Falcunculus frontatus (assembly GCA_013398115.1). Classification (NCBI taxonomy): domain Eukaryota; kingdom Metazoa; phylum Chordata; class Aves; order Passeriformes; genus Falcunculus; species Falcunculus frontatus. The sequence goes on along the minus strand of VZRV01010999.1, from coordinate 547,430 downwards.
AAATGAAGGACGTTGAAATTGACAGCTTGGTATTGAACTGTTTTTTTCCTTCTACTTTCCTATGAAAACAGTAGTTTTGTGTTGATAATGATAAATATTGATAGTTTTAAATAGGAAAGCTTTGCTGGGGTTAGTAATACCAGCTTGGGTTGGGGTCTGTGTGTGTGTTAGCACGGGGCCAGGAAGCAGGGCTTTATAGGCTGGGTTTTGGTGCTTTGAGAACATGGCTGTGGTGCTTTTTGGGCTTCAAAGTGTAGACTGATTTTCTTGGGTCTCAGTCAGTTTGTGCATCTCTGTGCTGCATGCCTTTGTGCTGCTGTGTAGATACGAGGTAATGTGTCTTTTTTTGGGGAAATACAATAAGAGTCTTTGCAGAATCTAGTCCTCCATGACCATCTGCATTTATGAAAATGGAATTTCATGAAGGAGTAATTAATTTTCTTATTTTTTTTGTGCTAGTATTTTACACATGTGATTGCATATATAAGCAATCTTATATATGCTGGACACTTGGAAAGGCTCATTCACTTGTGCTTAATGTCCTTCCTTGTCTTTTGAAATTAGTGTTAACATTTAGTTAACATTGACATCATATAACCTTCTCTATTTTCTCTTCAGATTTGGAAGACACCAACAGGAGTGACATCTTTTAACTTGCAAAAAAGTTGTGTCCATATTAAGAAATGCCTCTAAAAAGTTTCTTGGCTTGATTTACAGACTTGACTTCTGCCTTCTCTCTGAAATGTTTGATTATCCAGTCCTGTGTTCATCCTTGTTTGAGTAAAGCTTTTTTTTTTATATTTCCATGTTACTCTTTCTTTTGAAATTTAGTCTCCATGTAACAAACAAAAAAGCCATATTTTTGATTAACAACAATAACTTAAAGGAAAATATCCCTTTGAGGGAACCCTTTGTATGGATTCAGTTTATCTACTTTCTTGAGGTTCTGTGGCCTTTCTCATAAATGATACATTATTTCTTAAGAGGTTTACCTTGTCAAACATCGTTAAAATGTAAATAAATAAAATTGATTTGAAACCACAGGGTGCCTTTCATAGCATTTTGCCCCAGAAGTGAAAAATTATGAACTTTATTTAAACAGCAGATGTCTTTGAGGTTGCACATAATGATAGTTACATTCCTGTGCTGTTCACTACAGCTTTGTCTGGCTTTAATTTTTGGAGTCAAGGGGGAAAAAGTCATACCTATGGATTTTGTGTTAAGAAGAGGTTCATAAATTATGGATGAAGAGTGACAGGTATTGGTATTTAAAGATATCATTCTTTTAGATGAATATTAATAGGGGTGAAAACCTGAAGGAATTCTGAGTAAAAACTTTCTGAAGCAGAGCAACTGAACAAAGATTGCACAATTCAAAAGATAATGCCATTGATGCAGATATAATGGATTACTGAGCAATGCATTTATGGATATAGATCCATGTTGTGCCCGTTCTTTGTACAGAGGAGTGAATCCTCATAGAACAACTCCTTAACTGCTAAACCAGTCTTCAGAGTTAATTTTCAAAGTGGTCATTCTTATGCAAGCAGCATGAATGAAACCCTTGAGTCTTTAATTTGTGCTCTGTGCTCTGTGTTTGGGGCATGTTTGTGCAGTGGTTGGCCAACAAGCAACCTAAACCAAGCAAACATGTGGTTCACAAGCCAGTTGTTACGTCTGTTTTCTCTGATAAAAGAGGTAGGTGTAATATCCAGTCCCAAAAGATTGCATAAACTGGCTTACATTTCCTAGATGATTAAAAACAGTTAAGATTTTACTGTTTTGAGATTTTTTTCAACTTCACTTTCTTATCAAGGAAGAGTGTAATGAAAATAATCCCAATAAAGTAAATATGCAACATACTAACAATGACAGTGGAAGACAAGTGGAAATGCAGAGAGAACATACAAGATAACAATGAAAGTCAAGTGAAGAAAACTAAATATAGACATAATATATGGACTTAAAATAGGCAAGTCTAGTTTGACCTGGTATCAATTTCTGTTATTTTTTTCCCTCCCCCTCCTTGTGGAATAACTAATGGTTCTGTACCTGCCCAGTCCAAAATGGGAGCTTTGCCTAGATTTGATCCCCTGTCTTGATACAGAGGCTTGTTTACTCATTTTACATGGAATGCTAGGAAAAGGTCTATTCTCTTATGCTTCTTTTTTAGGTTATTTTGTTGCACTGCTGTATCTTTCTACAGGATGTGGATGAGATCTATATGCTACTGCATAAGGATTTAATGAATTTATAAAGAAATTGCTGAGTTTACCCTTTATTTCTAAACCTTAGTGAAAGAAGTATAATTGATCATTTTAGAATACTTCTGGTTTTGTTCTCAAAGAGTATTGGTTTCATATAATTTATTTCTATGTAAATCAGCCATTAAAAACAAAAAAAAGGATGAATCTTGCATAGTGTATTAGAGATCTGATGTGCAGAGGCTGAAACAGTAATTACAGAGTCACTGCCTGGAGCCTTGTGAGATGATGCCCTTACTGTAAAGCATTCTGTTTTGTCAATAAGCTTACATCAATACTTGGCAGGTCATTTATGCAGCTTTAATGTTTCAGAATATAAACTAGACAAAGTGACTAATATAAAATTGAAACTGCTTTGCATCTGCAATTGACAAATCCTATTTTGAAAGCATGCATGAACATGAGGATCAAACTTAGCTTTTATCATTTACAGTTTTTTCCAGTGGTGAAGTGTCTGATCCACTTCTAATTCACCTGTTGTTGATTTCCTCATTCTTTTCTAATCCCTTGAAGTTGAGATGTCCTCACCATTGGGGAAGAAATTAACAAAATCCCTGACTGGAGTGTATGAAGCATCCATTAGGGAAATATAAAAGGTTAACCTAAATCCCAGCACACGGAGATGCCAGACTAGAACAAATCAGCATGGAGAATTACCTGGAGGTGGCACAAGGTTAAGGTGGAGTATATATGTATCATAGGAAGTTTGTTTATTACTAACAGAATTAATTTTTCTGGATGAGAAATCAAACAGGCAGAAATGCAGATGTCCACAGGTCCATGGTGAGCAGAGTTGGTTTTAGGCTCCAGGTTTCACCTGGAAAACACCAAACTGGAATATTTTAGTGTTTTTGGTATGTCCAAACTAAAAATACCTAATTGTAGGATTACAGAGGTTACAGGATTACTGTCCTCTCTGGATGGATGTACCCCTATCAGTCAGTTATGTTTCAAGCTCACTTTCATCCAAAAATGTTTTGGACTAGTTTCAACAGATTGGTCAAATTGATTCTGAAGAAGGCTGTTCCCTCTTTCCTTACCTGACAGTGTAAGATGTTTTAACCCTTCAGATTGGAGCCATTCAGCCAACTTCAAATTCAACATGTGCAGGTACAAGACCATTTTGTAGTATGTGTGTTAATTGTCTAATTTCCAAATCTAAATATTGTGGGTCCTATGGTGGTGATGTCTGAGATATGAGTGTCTTAAATGAATGAATTATATATATAGATATCATAATTCTAAAATATTGGAAACATTCAGCTTGGACCTTGGTATGGCATAAACAGGAATCATTCTTGCTCGAGACAGGCATATATCCACATCCCTGGAAGTGTTCAAGGCCAGGTTGATCCGAGCTTTGGGCAACCTGATCTGGTGGAAGACGTCCCTGCATATGGCAAGGAGGTGGAAGCAGGTAACCTTTGAGGTCCCTTTCAACCCAAATCATTCTAGCGTTCTATATTACCACATGCTCGCTTCTAGCAGTTTCCTAGGGTAAAGTTTAATTCCAGGACACTTGGGTGTTCTCCAAAGGATTTGCACTGGTGTGTGATTTTGTCTAAAATCTGTTCTGGAGTCATTCTATTTTGTGCTCAACATTTGCATGTACGTTTTTAATATGTAAACGGTCCTGCATTAGCCGGATGTGTGCTAGTGCTGCTGGAGCTGGCACAACAAAATGTGAATTTGCTGAAAGGAACTCAGGAAAAAAAAACCCTATCAAAAGAGATTGGAGATTTGAAGAGACCAATTAGTGGGAGAAGATTAAATGGTCTCATTGTACCCTTTTCATGCAGGCAAAATTCAATGGAAGATTATGTATTTGGTTTTGGAGGGAGGGAGGGGCCCAACCAAAAAAGGGAGACATAATCAGGGAAATCGTAACTGAAGGGATACGATAATCATCTCAAATGCGTGAATGGAGAAGAAATTTAAAATGGAGCTCAGAGCAAAAAAAATAAAAGGAAATAAGGGTAAATTAACTACAGAAAAGTAACTTAAAAAGAAGAAATAAGAATAGCAATAAAAGGAGAAGAAAAAAGGTAAATGAAAATAAAATTCTTTAGGATGTGGAATGGTCACCCCAGTAATGCTGCAGAGAATCCATTGCTGGGATAATTTAAGATGTAATTATTCCAAGCATTAAAAATATGAAGGCTAGAAAAGACAGGCATTTTGAAAGAATTTTGTAATGCACCATAGGTCTTCTTATCTCTGATCTCTGTGTGTGTATTTATGCAAGAATGAGTGCAGTAATACTTGGAAAAGATAGGTCTTATGTGTGGGGTTGTTGTCTGCTAATTTAAATGTTTGACTTAAGAATGCCTACAAGGTGGAAGTGCAAGGTTTTGCTCTCATCCTGATTCTGGTGTTCTGTATTTCATTTGTATTTTGAGGTGCTCCATGTATTTCAGCTCACTTTCAGTCAGCTTTTCAGTAAGAACTCATTCCATTTGGGTGTACATCTGTAAACAAGTGGCCTATCCAGGCAGCTGTGGGCTTTCACTGCTATATTGTTCTTCCCTATATAACATTACAAACATGCCAAGCTTGAAATATTTAAAGAAGTTTGGCTATTATTTTCTGTTGTAGTTTTTCATTTGTTTGTTTGTTTTTGTTTGGCTGAGTCGGTTTGGTGTTGGTTTTTTACTTTTTTATTTGTTTGTTTGGTTTTTGTGTGTGTGTGTTTTGTATGTTTTCTAGTCATCTGAAAAGAATTTTAGTTTTCAACGTGTTATTGAACTTTTAATCTCTACTCACCAAAAATCATGGCAGAAAGTACTTTCTGTGACCTTGGTTATGTGAGCTGTTCGCTTTAATTACTCTATGCTGTGTTTACTTCGTCTTTGGAAGTCTTTGATGGCACTAGGATTTTTTAGATGTTTTACTTCATTTTATATACTGCCTGTAGATATATCTTTCTACCAGAAAATGCAAATTTCCCTCTTGGAGAAACAAAAAGAAAGTCAGCATCAATAATACAGTAACTGCTTATTAGATTTGCATACCAACTCATAGGTTTTTGGGGCTTTAGATTAATTCATTACTTCTGCTTCTTTCCTGAAGGTTGATGTTTGGGTTAGACAACCTTGTTTACCACTACTAATACGTCCCATGATTCATTGAATCACCTTATCGGCCTTTCTTATTTGGCGTTTTCCCATTTCCTTTAGGATGTACCTGCCTTTTAGAAAGGGGCTATGTGGAGAAATCAGAACTAGTGCAGAACTCTGAGTGTTTTTTCCTGTGCAAAACTGGGTAGAAATGCCATTTTCAGTCCATGAAATTACTCTGAGAACTGTCACCTTTTCTTTGTCTGTATAGAACAGCTTCCTCAGATACATACATGTTGCCACATTTAGACAAAAAAAAGTATGGTTTGGCAAGGAGGCATTTTTGATTTTTAAAATGATCATGCTTTAAAATTTGCTTGCTGCTGCTCTGTTTATGAAGGGTTAGGATTCAAATTTTAATGCTCAATAATTTTATAATGGATTGCATCTAATTTTGTTTATATTTCAATCTGCTACAGACAAAATTTTTATCTTTTCTTCATCTGTGACAACATCTGCAATTTTCTTTTGCAGGGAAAAGGAAAAAAAATACCCAACAACAAAATGCCACCCCACAATGACCAAAACCCCCCCCGCCCCTTCTCTAAATGGAGAGTATGCAAATTCCCCAAGTGGGGTAGGGGACCCAAAAAAAACTCTTGGAAAAATAAAGGTAGTCAACTGATTTGAAATATAACTGAACTGTAGCTAAACAACTTAACTGCAAATTCATACTTTGATAGGTTTTTCTAAAAACCTTCTGATTTGATGTTTATTAGTCTTAACACCCTTATAAATAAAAGCTGACTTACTAATATACTGCTAAAATTGGTTTTCTATATCGTGATTGCTCTTTTCAATTGCTGACTTGTCATTAAAAGGTTTAATGATGAGAGTCTTTCATTATTATGTCATTATTTCTGTATTTTCATATCCATATGAAAAATTTGTGTTAAAAACTGATGAGGAACGGATGAACCTACTTTTTATAATCCTGCTCTCTTACCTAGTGTTCCGAGTGACTTCAGGCCATACAGCTTAGCAGTTGATTATATTTGTGCTTGCACCTACTGCCGTGTGAAGAGTATCTGTTATAAAAAGTAGCCTGAGAAAGAAAGTGTCAGGAAGTGAAATACTGTAAGAACTAAAATTGGCGCTGTCTTTCATCAGTGTTGAGACTGTCAGAAGTTGCACAAGCCAGCCCTAACTATCCACAGCAGGCAATCTGATGCCAGCCTGCTGTTAAACAACCAACATCTAACAAGAAATAGCGTGTAGATGTAACGTGCGGCTTAAAACATTGTGCTAAGCATCATTAAAACCGAGTCTCCTTAGAGTCGTATTACAAAAGTCCTTTCTCTTTCTGTAATAAAACATCTCTCTCTGACTGTTTCAATTAAGGTTCTAACAATACAAACACAGTGCTTCCTAATTCAGTACCGCGTTGGAGAACCACTGTTACTGTCGAGTTGTAAAGGCAAATAGAACGAGCTATCATTACAAACTCATGTCTAGCCAGCAAATGAGAAGCCAGAAGATGGCTATATTTTTCTGGTTTTCTTCAGTCTATCATCCCTGTTAAGTTTTATATTTGCAAATATTTCAGTGTCTGTGGTTCAGTGTTTGTGTCAGCTGCAATCCCCTTTATGTGACTTGTTGGCAGCAAGGTTTAGGACTCTCAGAAGCTGAGATGCTGAGCATGCTTGCTGAAGCTGTTTGATTAAGTCGTGTTCAGTTGAGATGTTGATGGTGTGAAGTATTCACTTCCCTGGAGAAAAAATAAATAGTACAGATATGTTTGGGCAGTGTACCAGCAACCTCATTGTGTTTGGGTTGAATCAAGTTCTTCCTAACATTTTTTGGCTCAGTTTTGGAAATATATTCGTACAGCACAATGTCTGCCCATGTGGAATCTCCCAGACTTCCTTCTCATTGGTGAAGCTTGCACTGGAAGCACTGGAAGCGTCATCATTTGATGCACAAAATGAACAAGCCCAGTTGCATTATCCTGGATGTCAGGTATTAAATTATAAGCACAAAGGGAACTTAAATCAGTATGTTAGGGTATTAGGAGTTTTAAGAGTACCTTGACAGAATTCTAAAGATCTTCTTGGGTCGCTTGGACCCTGGAGACACTCTGAAGGTCCTAAAATTGGGGATAAAACATTTGGTACAAGCAAGTAAAACACCTATACACTTTATCTGGTATACTTAAAAGGAAGAACAAACTTTATGGAAGCAAAGAGATATTTTCTTGTACTGTAAATCAAAAATAAATGTTGTGAGTAAGATAAAGCTCTGAGAGCAGGGGGTGCTAAGTGCTTGTAGCAGGGGAAGGCTGTTACATTGTACTCAGTGAAATAATGATTGCTCTTCAAACTATTTATTTTTAATTATACCTTTTGCAAATGATCCTTTTTTTGTGGTTTTTTTTTTTTTTTAAAGGCAGATGAGCCCAGTTACTACTGTTGTATTTATGAGTTTTCAGCTTTTGAAATGGAATACCCCCAAAGCCACGGTTTCAGACATGAACCCTGCAGAATTAACCCATGATGTTTCTTTGAGTTCCAGCCCAGGTCTTGTGAGAATAATAACGAATAGGGACAATTTCAAATAAAACCAAACGTAAATTACTTTTGAAAGGTTTTGGCATTGCTGGTTCAGGAGTGGTGATGTGTGTTGACCTAACATATCCCTGTTTTTAAGGAGTGCTGCCCTCTCTCCTGGAGGCATGATGCTTCTGAAAGGGCTCTTCCTGCTGGGCTTAATACTTAGGGGAAAATTACATGGAAAAATGTTAATATGTAGCAGTGGATCTTCTCAAAATAGGGTATCAATGGGTCCAATAAGCATCTATGGAATGCGTTGTCATTTTTACAGACTGTGTAGTCAGTTACACCCTATTAATACAAACTTTGGTGCTGCTGCAGGTTGGTGATTGAACAATATTTTATACAGGTTTTGGTGACTATATTTTTTCTTTGTTATGAAAAAAAAAGCTGTTAAAAGAACTTTTTTGGCTTTTCAATATATATAATTTTCATTTTAGGCAGTGTAGCATAGATTTAATTATGGTTACACAGAGGTCTTTGCTTATGTCTTTTAAAATGGAAATAATGTTGTTGTGAGGATGAAAGGCATCATATACCCCCAACAGATTTCATTGCAGACTATAGCAAGTAGTTTAGATCATGTTATTAGAAGCTGAAAGTATATTGATTTCTCATGGTCTCAGAAGGGCCATGCATTTTCTCCCGTTCTAAGTAAAAATAAACCAATAAATGGCTGCATTAATGATGCTATCACTGGGTAGCAGCAGTATGTTTCTTAATGTCTTAGGCCTCAAACATGCACTCCCTTACTCATGCTTTACTCGAGGCAGCTTCGCAGAGCCATTAGACTCAATTGGGTCATTTGTCTCAGAAATGAATTCACTAAAATCAGACTCGGTTCGAGTCACACATTCGCTTCTGAATGGATGTGAATTTGCTGTGTGCTATGAAAGCCTGACCCGGAGGAAGATATTTAAAACTATTGCAAGCAGTGCAAATTGCTGTACAGTGCCTCACTCCCAGTGAATTTTAGACTGTCTTCATTATTAAGAAGATTTATTTTTCATCTTTTATAGCAAGATAAGTGATATATGCCAACACTGCAAAAATCACAGCATAGGTAAGAGAAAATAGTTTCTTCCATTAGTTCTTAGTCTGTCCTAACCATATATTTCACTCCTTCCAGCCCTCATTCGCTCCATATCTGTGACCTTGTTTAGTCTTCCTTGTGAAAAACTAGAGCATGGTGCCTCCTTTGGGATTTCATAATGGGGCAGATAACATTTCTTTGGCACTGAAGATAAGTGATTAAAAGTGTCTAAGAGAAACTGGAGTCACTTGTGACGATTATTTTTATATATTAATTTAAATTTAATTTGGTGTCAATTTACGTGAAAAGGTCTTAAAACATGTATGGAAACAGTCTGTTTTCACTTCTAGGACCATTAACTGTAGAAATATAGAGTGTCTTTTTGGTCACTGGCAGTTTTTGCTTGTATCAGTCCATACTGTGATATAGGTAGTAAGAGCTAAATAGAGAGGCTGCAACTTCATTTACAGCTTTTATTTTACTCCAATACACTTTCCAAATTACCTGGCAGTATTGCATCAAGGATGGTCTAATGGTTCTTGATGTATTAAGAAATTTTGGATGGGTATAAAGGCCAAAACCTCATCTACCTACAGGTCTCCCAAAGGGTCTTGATTAGAATTCCCAAAGTCAGGAATTAGAGAACAGACAGGAAGAATAAATAGCTGTGTGGGATATATTCCTTCCTGTTTCAGGCTGTGACCAGTTTATTGACTGATGAAGATTTCTAACCTGCCAGTGTGACTGGAACTCTCCCTCTTTGCAGTAATTGAAATCTAGCTCTCAGATAAGACCTCTGGATGCCAGATGGTGCTCTGCCAATTTTATTACATCAGGAGAAAAGAGAGAATCACCTTTAGATTCCAGAGCTGTCAGAAGGAGCAGTTCCTCCCAGCGTGAGTGTCAGCTTGTGAGACAAACACAAAACTTGTACTCCCTGATCAGAGGGCTTGAACATAATAGGTGTGTGCTGTGTGTGCAGGCAGCAGAAAGGACATGGCCTTCTTCCCTCAGACACAGAAAGAAAAGATGTGGTGAGGAAAGAAGGGGAAGAGTTTATCATACTGAGCGTTCTCTTAGGTATTTGTAGCCAGGAGATCTCTGTGACCCCATAGGTCCAAACCCACCAAATTTGCACCCTGACTAGTGAAAAGATCAGAGAGGAAAAAATGTTTGTTTTAAGTAGGCTTGCATCTGAACCAACAACTTAAGAATCGTGCTTTGGAGCTGGGAATAATCTCAGCACAGGTGCACTGAGCATTTGATTGCCTGTGCATTCAAAAGTTAAGGTACAGATTAATTTCTGCAGATGAAATAGAGATAAAATCATGTGGCATCCATCCTGGATACCCATTTGTTCTTACTGAGTTTCTCCTATCTCTAAATGGATAAATAATAGGAGTAAAAATCACTTGGACCATTCACATGTCACCTTGTTTAGGCTTCTCAATGTTTGTGCTCATCAGTGGATCTAAGCCCTACAAAGGGTGTCATCATCAACAACCAGTTGAAGATTGAACCTGTAACTTTTTTTCTAGACCCTGATGGTTGGTGGCTGATGAGTAGGAGTATGCATAAGTCTCACCTGTGCTCCATCTCTCTCCTGTAGCAAATACAGTCTGAGCTTACAGTTGATGATGCAGAAGTGACCTCTATTTGTGGAATTTTATTTTCAGATACTCTTAGCCCTCAATTTACTGAATTTTTCATGTTGATGATCAGAATGCTGACATTTAAAATGTCTTAAAATAGATCTCACAGTGTAGTCACAAAAAAAGAGGGAAGCTTGAACATATATGTCCTTAATTAAGGCTTTCCAGATGAACAGATGTTTTAGAATGAAAGGCAAACCATATTTTAATTTTCTAATTCACATTTAGTTATTTAAGGGGGGGAAAAAATGTCTTTAAGGAGCTACAGGCACTGATATCAATTAGAAAAAAAAATCTTAAAATTTAAAATTATTAATTAAAAATTAAAATTGAAAATACCATATTTAAGAATTCTAAGGCCTCAATTCTCTAAACAGGTCCATGGACTTTAGTGTTCACTTATAATTGGTAGCATTTATGCACAGATGTATTGTAAACAATAAGGTTTGCAGAAAAACAACAGAAAAATCTTAAATATTCTGCTTGCATGGCTTGTGTCTTCCATGTGGAGTCTGACAATAGTGATCAAAATAGTTTGTGGTGAATGTTAAATGGTGACTCCATGTCAAAACTTTAAATAGGACACAGGAATCTTCCTTACATATTCTCTTTATATGTTCATATATTGATTGACTGAGACATTTTCAGAAGTGTCCCTACTTTGCTGTGCCAGCCAGAGGTTCGACAAAAAGCTAAGCTAAAAAAAGTCTTGACAGAAAGTGTCTTATTAACTCCTCACTAGCCTAGTAGGAGATGTTCCTAAAGTGATGTTCTTATCCAACAAAAATCTTTCTTCAATTGAATTACTTTGCGCATAAATCTACTTTCATGGAAACAAAATTGGTCTTTTTTTTTTTAAAGTCATCTTGAGTGCATCTTCAGGTTTGATAAAGAAGAGAAACCTGCAGTTGTCCCCACTCACTCTGGTTTGTTATCCAGCTGTCTCAGCCTGGGAGACCTGGATTCCTTTGGGATGAACGTAAACTGAAAGATGCAGTCCAGGAGTGCATCGAGCACGCCGCAACCACTAAGTGGCATTCAGTCCATGGAACCAACCTAGAGGTAGTTTGGAGGAAAAAAAAGCCAAATAAAAAATATGCCCCCCAAAACGCAAAGCAAAATAAAATTAGTGTTTCTGAGTACTCACTGATTTCCCTTCAGCAATTATTATTCTGGACTTTACTGTTTGCTGATATGAAGAGAGCTATTGATGACTGAAAAGGATTTACTGCATATGACAGCTCTGCGATCAGTTTGTTTTCATGCCAAAACTAACACCAGAAGAGACATTTAGCCTGAACTGGAGTTTCTGTCTTGAGATGGCACAGTCATAGTATTTGGCAGCTGTGGCAAAGGAAGGGTAATAGGAAGGCATGTGTGTGAAACTAACATTAAACATTCCGTTTCCTTGTCTTCAGTGTCTGTAAAATCCCTGATGACTCTATAGTGACTTTTAAAAAATATTTGTTCACCTGCCATACTTTGTTCCATTTACATTTCCTTCAGCTGAGAAATGTAATTTTAAGTGCTGTCCTAGAGAAGAAGGATTGCTCTTGGTGAAGGAGATTTTATCAGTCAACAGCAATTTTCTTGCAGATAAAATTTTCTAAACCAATCTTACACAAATTTTCTTTCATTGCAAGAAAAATATCTGATGGAAAAAAGTATTCTCTGAGACAACATAATTATCCTATGGCAAAATGGTATGTACATGATTTATGCAATGATTGCGCATAGCATAATTCTGTTTTTACTTTAATGAATGGAGACGTAAAATGTCATATTTATGAAAGAATATTTTAAAATGCTCTTGGTATCATCTCAGTATTAGTTTGCTCAGTATATATAGGCCAAGTTTTCCCTTAAGCATGTCAGTCACCATTAGAAACAAAACCAGGAAGATTGCCATGGACACATTTCAAGAACAGATCATTTAAAACTCAAAAAAGAAAAATCAACGAAACAAATCCACACCTCCCACTTGTTTTAAAAATGTCTCTTCAAAGTATAATTTTATAAATGTAACTTTGGACCATCTCTCTTCGAAAAATTTGTTTTCTCCTCCAATTTGTGAGTGACTGGAATGGTTGATGGCTCAAAACATTTCCTCTGTGTGTGTGAGGGGAAGGGGCAGGCTGGGTCTTACTCTGGTGAGGAGATGCTCTGCTCCATACACGCCCCCACACCCCAGGGACGTATCCCAGCCTGGCAGCGGCTGCCAATCCCTGGCACAGCAGAGGCAATGCTCCACACCCACCTCTGGAGCCCCTAACCCAGCTTCTGAGTGGCCAAATGACCTGAAATCCCACATGGGGGAAAGGCCCAGGAAGGCCAAGGGATATTTAAAGCAGAAGCAGGGCAGGTGCACGTCTTGACTCTACCTCCCCTTGGAATTTCTATCAGATGAACACTTTTGGAACCAGGACTGGTAGCTGTGTTTGTGCTTTTGTATCTCTCTGTCTTCTCCTTCTTCTAATTCCCTCTTCTTGGAATTTTTGAGTGACTTAAAATTGAACTGGCTTAGAGTGTGCAGAGTTGAATGGGTTAAGTTAATGGTTTAAGATGTGTTTCATGTTAGTTGAATGCCGCTCTAAAACTTTTGCCAAAGTTCTCTGATTTTCTGGGGTTGCCAGAAAAGTTTTTTGTTGTTTTGGCCCTTTGAGAATATCTTGTTGGTACTTCTCCCCTGTGTCTAACTCAGTACATGAACAACTGTAAAGCCCTCTTAAAAGTTTCATCAAGTGAGTTTTTTGGTGCCTTGCACAAATATGGAGGAAGTTAAAATGGTACCGGTTTAAATATATCACGGTTTATTTTTTTTCTTTCAGGAACATGAGCTAAACTGGGAATAAGAACAGTATCTTTGTGTCATTGTAGTAGTAGTCATGCACACTCACACACACATATATTCCTATGCCAAGGCTTGTTGCTCCATTTTCCTTGGGATTATCTTTCAGGAATATAGGGTGATGCAGCACAAGGACTGAAATAACTATGAGCCACCTGATAACACCTTTCTGGGAAAGTTGTTAGAAGGTAATATTTTAGTACAAGTTCATGGAACATTAAATCTCAAAGAATAAAAAAGCCATCAAATAAGGTGTTATTTCCTGGAATTACAGATGGAAACAAATTCTTACCAACTGGGGTGAAGCATTGTTGTCTTCCCTGGAGAGACAATTATTGTCTTTTTTTTTTTTTTAAAGAGAAATGCAAGAATTTTCTTTTACAGCAATTAGTGGTGATGCATGGAGTGAACTGCTAAGTACTCATGACTTATCTGGATAGACAGGGCTGTCCCCTGCTAATCACGATGAATATTGGCCTGTCCATAAAGAGCAAGGAGTGATATCAAAGAGAACAGTCAGCTATTACCAGGGCAAACTCTTGGCCATGAGCTTCTGCAGATGATAATATGAGAAGACAGAGATGAAATTAAAAGCAGTGTTAACTACCCAGGAGGCAGAAAAACATGCAATTGTTTCTTTGCATTACTTGTGTATTGCACTTGTGCATTGAGATGATATTTTCCAGTATTATTATATGCATTTTTTTGAATGTAGAAAATGCTATGGAATTATTTTTATATGCTAGCAACTATATGAAGTATCTGGCTCAGGCAATACAGAGAACAATCAGTACACTGAGTATAGATGGGGGGAGGGGAGTTTAAACTGTATAGTCATTTGCTTTAGTATGTGAAAATATCTGCTCTTTGCTAAGGTGTGACCAGTGGTTGTGTCCTCCAGGGGAAGTGTTTCAATCCACAGACATTTTTTTTCTGGAAAGTCAGTAAAACCTCTTTTGTCCTTACCAAAAAATTCCCATGTAAAGGAGGTTGATGTGAGGTTTCTGTTTCACACAAATTACTCTGATACTGTGGAAGCTGTTGAGAGCTTGCCCCTTCCTTATTGATGTTATTGTGCTGTGGAGAGCATTACAGAAAACTTCCTGACCTCTGCACAGATCCTCAGGGATCCATTCTGGTTTAGGGAATTAATTGCCATTTTTTCTCTGAGGGGACACCTTTGCAGGTACAGTTTCTTGAAGTATATCTGCATTGCAGTCCTACTGTGACTATTGCTGCTTCAGAAAAGCTTAGCTTGCCTTAAAAAAAGCAGCTTGGGTTTTTTTGCCGGTATAGAAAGCAAACAGCCTGACCCTGGGCAGGTGGGTATTGCAACCTGTGCTGAGTTTTTTTTACTATCACAGATACTCTGCTAGCAGAACCTGAGCTGGCTTGGAGTAACAGGTTTAGGGATGTCTGCAGTACTACGAGTGCAGTGTAGATATGTCTCAAGGAGTAGCCTGTCACATGTAGGAGGTGATAAAGTTTGAGGAAGAGCTGCTGCTGGGTAAAGATTAGAAGGTTGTAATAGTTTGCTCGATCACAGATTAATAGAATGGTTTGGATTGAAGTGGACAGTAAAGATTACCTTGTTCCAACTCTCTGCTGTAGGCAGGGACATCTTCCACTAGACTAGAGCTCAGAGCTCCACCCAGCCTGGCCTTGAATACTTCCAGAGATGGGGCATCCTCAAGATATCTGGGCAACCTGTTCCAGTGCCCTGCTACCCTCTCAGTAAAGAATTTTTCCCTTAATATCCAATCTAAACCTACTCTATTTCAATTTGAAGCCACTCCCCCACATCCTGTCACTTTGTGCTCTTGTAAAAATTCTTTCTCCATCTTTTTTGCAGGTTCCCTTCAGGTGCTGGAAGGTCACAATTAGGTCACCTTATCTTTTCCAGACTAAGCAAACCCAATTCTCTCAGCCTTTCCTCACAGAAGAAGTGCTCCAGCCCCCTGATAACTTGGTGGCCTCTTTTGGACTCGCTCCAACAGATCCGTGTCCCTGCTGTGCTGAGACCCCAGAGCTGGATGCAGCACTGCAGGTGGGATCTCACCAGAGCAGAGGGGCAGAATCCCCTCCCTCCCCTGCTGCCCACAGTGCTCTGGATGCAGCCCAGGACATGTTTGGCTCTCTGGGCTGTGAGTGCCCATAGCCAGAGCATGTCCAGCCTCTCCTCCAGCAGCATCTCCAAGTCCTTCTGGGCAGGGCTGCTCTCCATCTGCTCATTCTCCAGCCTGGATTGATATCAGGGGTTGAATGTTTTTCTCTGTTAAGTAAAAGCTCTCCTAAACCTCAAGCCACAAAACTCAAGAGCAGGTAGAACTGGTGGTTACTATTAGTCCTTAGAAACTCTTGCTGTGTTGGGGTCAGGTGAGGAGGTAGCAGAAATCTGTTGAAGGTGGTGTGGTGTGGGGGAAAAGAAGGATGGAATAAGGACCTGACAAGAGCAAAAGTATTAAAACATACTTTTTCGCTTCTGAGTCTCTTTTTTTTTTTTGTTTAAATACCGTTATTAACTTATTTGTTGCAAAAACCTATTTCCATATTTTTGTGTACAAGGAAAGTGCAATATTTCCTAGTTGCTTTTTTATGCGTTTACCTCCCCCAAAAGCTCAGGGGAGTGGTGACATTTTCAAATTATTTTCTTTCAAATCGCGGTTGAAATTTCACCTCTTCCTTAAGATTTTTCAGTAAAATAATGACTAATCTTTAGGAACTTAATTCCTTGGTATATTATAGAATTTTATTAGTTTTAAATCCTCAAGCTCTTCCCCATGTTGTGAAAGTGCAGAGGTTGTTTTTTTTTAACAAAGTAGCGTTTCCTTTCGTAAATACTGAATATTTCTACTGTGAGGAAGTCCCTTAAGTTCCAAAAATAGCTCAAATTTGGCTCTCAATAGTGAGAGTATAAGAAAATGTTGTGGACAGAAGACTGGGGGCATTTTCAAAAGTTTGTGATGAATGAGTTGAGTCAGCTCGAACCCCATTGGACTGCACATCACTAATGCCACCATCCTTTATATACTTTCAACAAAATGGTGTTTCTGCTAGGAGATGGTTTTCTTTTTTCTGCATTTATGTAAAACTCTTTGTGTTTAATGGTGGCCTCTTGCGGGGCCTTTTCTGTTAGCTTACCTGTATTAGGCCAGTTAACCTTGGGTCAGACTTAGTTTTTCTATGCTTCAGCTTTTATTTTTCCTATGAATGGAGAAAAACAAGTGTCCTCAAACTCCAGGCCTCTATTAATGTTGGAAAGGACTGGTTTGCTAAAGGTAGTGATGTCGAGGTGAGAGCAATGAGCGTGAGAAGAGGTAAGGATATGGGCTACTGCTACTCCAAAACTCTGTTCCTTTTATCCTGAAAATATTACAATAAATAAAGGTTAAAATTAGCTCCGTGGCCTGCATAAAGGTATTCAGACATGCGGGGGCTCAGGGTCTGGTTCACAAATCTGGAACACTGTGACTATATTTTCCAACTCAAGAAATATTTTCTTCCTGCAAAGCTGTAAGTTCGTGCAACTGACTCGTGAATGCTAAAATAGTAATGTAAGCAGACAGCCCATTTTTTGGCCACGTTCTTTGAGAACAGTTGTTCTGTTAAATGAAGTTTATTAAAAGTGAGTGGTTTGCCAGAAGTTGTCTTCTTCTGGCGAACAAGAACCATAAGCGTGGAAAGCCAGCAGCACATCTGTAACTCTTTTGACCCTCACCAGTTACCAAACCAGTGTAGCTTCTTCAGGCTATCTTATCCTTTCAATTTGATTTAAGCCTGTAATGTCACTGACATATGTCTACATATCATGTTGTTTGAAAGAAAGTGTCTTCAGGAGAAAAGATGTTTTGCTGTGGTTAAGAGACTATGTTCATATTTCAGAGGACAGTTTGTTCATCTCTAGTCTTGTGGCCTTAACTCATGCACTTGATTGGAACCTTAATGATATCCTTGGTTTTGTCCTCAGATGCAAGAAATCTGCAGAAGCTAGAAATTCTTACTATGAACAGCCCCAAAGCTTTTAATGTTTTTCATTTTATTTATTCAGAAAGCGATGAAAAGCCCCTACATCACAAACCAAACTTCAATATGTGTCTACTGGGGGACAAAAAAAAAAGAGTCAGTACCAGAAACTGCCGGAAAGAAAAAGGTATCTGTGTGTTGCTTCTGGTTTTGACCTCCCTTGTGAAAAACAGAAGCTACTGTTGCTGCCA
Organism: Falcunculus frontatus; assembly: GCA_013398115.1. Lineage (NCBI taxonomy): Eukaryota > Metazoa > Chordata > Aves > Passeriformes > Falcunculus > Falcunculus frontatus. The sequence goes on along the minus strand of VZRV01010999.1, from coordinate 529,754 downwards.
GATGGAGGTGTTTGTTCTTGCCTGCTGGGTGAGAGGCTGCTGCAGGATAGGCATCTCGTTTTTCTGCCATTGCAAATTTGGTAAAAGGCAATTGAAATACCGAATAAACATAAGAGCTGACTGAATTTTTCTGAAGACCTCCATGTAGAATGGCAGGATAGTATACCTGCTTCTTCTGGACTGTACTTTTTCTCTGTTCTAATTAAACCAAAATAAATTCAGGAAAAAATACCCTGATTTATATGATTTGATGGCAGACGAATTTGCAGCTGCTTTAAGATGGTGGCTTTCACTTCATCTGGAATACAGCATGCAGAAGGGCTGCATATAAATAGTGCTGCACCCAGACAACATTTCACAAAAGCAAGTGCTCCAAAATATCAATGCACGATTCCAGTTTTTCAGTAGGCAGCTGGCTCCAATCAGAGTGGCAATTTGCTACCTATTAGAAAAGTCATCTTGCTGCTGGCTGTCCTATAAAGAGAGCTTGTTTGGTTCTCCTTTAGAAATAATGGCTATTGCTGGCCTCTTTTATTGATAATGCAATATGTGGTGATAATAGCTGTGTAGTGGTTGAAGAACAGCTCCTTGGGACATTTTTGATCCCTTGTCCTAATTGTGGCTATAAGGAAAAAAACCTGATGTCAGCTGGGAACTGGTGAGAGGAAATGAAGTAGCATCCATTTTTGGCCAGGTCTGAATTTGTGGCGCTAGTGTACACAAAATGCTATCAAGATGAAAGTGATGAAGAAATTCCTGCTTTGATCTTTTCAAAACAGTTAAATAGGAAGTCTTTACTTGGGAGGAATGACTAATGGGTCACCTGAGAACAGAAAAGTGTCTTATGAGAGAGTGTAAGCACTTATTCCTCAGCATTTCCTGGAGTTGACTCGCTAAGACTGATTTTTTTCTGAGCAATGCCTGAATAGAAACTGATTGAATTGACATTCTTCCTTACTGCGATAATTATTTCTTTTTCCTGTGGATGCTACATCTGGTTCTTTTGGAGGAATATCTCAACTTCCTTTAGTCCAGCTCTTAGGAAAATCTGAAGTGATTGATACAGGCATGGTTAACATAAATGTGTATGAGCTCATAGAGTGAGGAAATGGCTCTTCATGAGTAGGTGCATGAAAAATTTCAAAGCCAAAAAGGAGTGACCTAAATAATTGGTAGAGAGTAGGCTTTGCATTCCTCGATTACTGTGCAATTGAAAACACAGCAGTATTTTTCCTGAGAGAGCAGAAAACACGATTATAGGCTACTTCCCAAGCTAGATAGCTGTTTTTGGGAAGAGATCCTCTTTCTGAATGTGTGAAAGAAGCAAGACCTGTGACTGATGAAAAATCTGAAGTACGTTTGTAGTAAGGGCTTGTTCTTGGACTTAATTTACAGATTTCCTTCCTCAGCCAATTTTAAGAGAAAGTTCTAGGCAGTGCTTACCTCTTGCCAAAACTGAGATCTTACCTGTGCAGTTGCAGTCATAAGAAGTGCGTGACTGTCAGGGCACCTGAATTTCTACCGGAATCCTTTTGTGAGATCCTGTTGGACCTCTGTGTGCCGAGTCAAACACTGTGAGCCTCATGGTATCTTACAATCTGTAGGGAACAAGAGCTGACAAAAATGTCCTTGTCCATGGTTTTGTGTGTGTTTTTGGTGTGCGTGGGTTTGGGGTTTTTAAAATGAAGTCTTTCACGTATAGCCATTTTGAGGACTAGTGGATTAATCTCTGTCTGTGAAGGGATGCCTTCTCACTTTTGATTTGATGAGGACTGCGCAAGCATGCAGCAGAGTGGCGTTGGACCCTACTAAGGTTGCAATTTCTCAGCCCACCATTGAAGTGGGAGGTGTCAAAGCCAGCAGAGCCTTGCTCTAAAACATCCACCACAAATCCCAAACATCATTCTGTCTGGTGTCAGAACTGATTGAGCTGTTTTGATGATACCAAAAATGCCCAGAGTAAAATGAGACTTTGTGTGAGAGTACGTGCTCCAATTCATTAATTGGATTGCAGAATCTTCTCTCCTTTTCATTGAAATGCAGGGAGAATTAAAGTTAAATTTGTTTATAAGGTATGCTTCTCTAAATACATTTACTTCTGAGGCAGAAATTTTTTTGCCTGTTTCCTAATGACAGAAAGAGAAGCTACTTCAGACGAAGCATGAAAGCCTACAGACTGTCTGCAGTTTATTCCTCAGTGCTTGGAGCTGCTTTTTATTATTCATTTACATCCTTTTAGTTCTTCGAGTCATGATCTAAGCTTTGGTGTCTAAGAATTTGCTTAATTCCTTTCCAAACTGTCTGATAGTGTCTCCCTCTACAATTTCCTGTAACAAAAAATGCCAGACCATTAGAATCCACTGTGGGAAGAAGTGCTTATAAAATCATTTTAAAATTAATCCCTTTTTAGTTTCACCAAGTACCTTCTGGTTGTGGTGTTGCAAGAAGATGGGGAAATGTAGTTCTGCAGACTTCTTGTGTGATTTTGTAAATCTGTCTCTCTCCTTTGGGACTTCTCTCCAGCCTTTTCACTCTCTTTTCCTAAGGAAGCTGCTCCAACCCTTCGAATATTATAATTACCTCCTTTTTACCAGCTCTGCTGCATCCTTCTGAACTGACTTTGTACAGTATTGATTTGGCAAGGATGACTTCTAGATCTCCCTCCTGAGCTTTGACTCCCATTTCTGAAGTAAACATGTGTAAGGATAGCTTGGACTCTTTTCCCTGAACACATTCCTCTGTGATGAATGAACTGGTTTTGAACTTTTCTGCCCACTTGAGTTTGCCTCCTCAAGTATACCTTTCACACCTCTGTTCATCCTCTGCATCCCTTCTTGGCCTTCTCTGATGTGTTTTGAAATATTTTACTCTGTTTGAAAGCTTTTTACGAGGCACTCCTCCAAATTTCTTTAGTTCTCTTAATTTCCATTTTAGGTTGGTCTCCCATCTTGTACAGGCTTTCATATTTACCTTAAACCAGAAAGCTTTCAATTCCCTAAGTACTAACATTTTCTGTAAGATGGCACCTGTAACATTCTTTCCTATTGAGGCTTGCTTGGGTTTTATTCTATATGCAGGATTTATTTATTTTTTGTTTATTTCAACTGCAAAAATCTTTTTAAGCATGCTCCGCAGTTATGTAATAGAGATTGATTTTTCATGTTGCTTTGGTATTTTTAGTTAATATCCTTTCTTCCTGATCAGTTATTTTTTAAGTCATCTACAGATTAACTTGTTTTCTGTTGCTCAGTTTGAATTGGCATCACGATCTTTCTATATTTGAGTCCTATTAGTTACACTACTATCATATTTTTCTCAAGAGCTATCCTTGAAAACTAGGCTAGAAATCCTGTCCAGTCATTTCCAGGATCTTACTGTGTTGATTATTTAACTTATGAGATTAGTTCTAGCCTTTCCCTGCTGTGGATCCAAACCAGCAATTCTGTTTTTCACTTTTACATTTATTAAATAGTAACTTTAATGTATTTTGTCATTCATGCATGGAATGGCTGTAGATTCATCTAGTCACTGCAGAAAAAAAAAGTATGTTTGAATAGGGTTTTTTTTGTTCAAAGGTCAGATTTTTACAGTTGACAAGTAATAAGGTTTATGCTTATGCTGCCTCTCTATTACTGAGTCCATGCATTCCAATTATTGCAAAAGTTGTCTTCTTCCTCATGGAGAATCCTAGACCCGCTGAAATTACCAGGAATGTTGCAACCAGGGAGATGAAGTTTAGCCTGTTGCCTTCTTGTAACTTCAGGATAATGCAGTCACCTTTCTCAGTTCACAATCTTGTCTCACAAAGATGCTTATCCCATTTAGGGATTTTGGCCTCGCTCTCTGGTAATAATTTCAAGAGTGTGTTCCTCTGTTTATTGTAAATATATATTATAATACTTGAGTGTGTATTCCTGAACCTATGAATATCTACCACAGAATAAATACCAGCTTCCATTTTATCCAAACTTTATAATTTTCCCATTTACATAGTTTTTTGTACCTTATGCTCTCTGCTCTTTTCCCAAATGCTAACTAAAATACCTATACCTGAATTGGGATGAGATTGCTTATTGGAAAATGTAGCAGAAAATTGTCATTGCTCGTAGGACATTTTCCTTGTTGACAGTAGATTTCTCTGTCACCACACAGCTCTTATTTTGCCATGTCCCAGCAAGTTCTGTTTTTCTATTGAGCCTCCTGAATACACAGGCAGAAAATGCAACATTCAAATACCAGTGAATAAAATTACGAGGTTTAGCAAACAATCCACTGGAGAGGCATGGGGTTATATATTTACCTAGCTCTACCTTCATTACTTCTGCCCTTCCCTGCAACAGTAATAAAATGTGTTCACTGGGCTTTTTGTATGCACTAAGAATTTTAATTTACTTTAGGAGGAAGAGCTAGTTCATAACTCAATAGAACTGACTGGGCTCATAAGTTATTTAGTTCAGCTCCTTGTGATAAAATCTGGACACGACATCATTTATTATGTTTTTTCTGCCCTCTCAGCCCTGTATATTGACTCAAAACTAAACAACTAAAGTGGCAAATGGATTTGTTTACAATGCAAATCTAAGCCTGATCGGAAATAATGCAAAAGGCATAACCAATTACATGTTTCATAGTTCAGGGTAGCCTGAAATGAAAAAGATTGAAGTGATCTGTGCTCAGGGATACTGTGCAGTCACTGAGCCACGACGGCCTTGTGGCTCTCAGTGGCTGCAAAGGATCTGATGCTGCTCTCTTCAGGATTGCTCGGGCACACACTGAAAAGACAGGCTTGCTACACATTTGCCTTTGCTTCTTTGCTGATACTGTAGTGGGTAATACAGAGAAGAATTTTCCACATTTAATTTTTGAGGAGAACAAAAAACTGATTCTATGTCTGAGATAAATAGTCTGTGTGTGTATGTATAAATTAGGAATTTTGTTTAGTTGGAGAAAAATGGAAGGGAAATAAGGATGTGAAAATGAAGACAGAAATAGTCTAAGTAAATATATTATTATATAATATCAAATGATATTATATATCATGGATAATACCATAAAGAATATAATAAAGAATATAGTTTTCCTTGCAAAGTCTTTGTGCAAAATTTGAGGGAAGCAGTCTTACAAAAGTGAAACTGTCAACAAAGCAATTAATTAGTCAGTGTTTGTCCTTCTTTGAGGCTAAGTTTCAGGTTATACAGGCTCAGCACATGGCAGGGAGGGTGTTATAGTTTCCCTGCAACACAGTCTTGGAGGCCCTGAAGTAAAGTTGACTCCCATGTAAAACTCTTTTCTTGCTTGTTTTTGCAATCGAGTTTTCCCCTGCCCAACCACTCCAACAGGTGCCTGTCCTCTGGGAGAATTCGAGACCACATCTGAGAGATCTGACTTCAGGTTTATGTTTTCATGCAATTATGAGGTGTTTAGATTGTTTTTCCTTCTTTTCGTGTACTTATTATAGGCAATAAATATGGAGAGACAAAGGACAGTAACTCACCAACTCTTTTTTTGCAGAAGAATTGTTTTCATGAATGCAGAATCATAATAACTTTATGCTGATCACATATCAAACCCAGTTTTCTCACTCAACACAGCACACAGCAGTGGCAAGCAAGGTGCATTTAATCAGAAAGCAGCTATTTAATGTGTGCATCGCGTTTCCAAAAGCTTGCCACAGTGGTTGGAGGCTGTGCTTGCTTGTTGGCTTTTCAGAAACAGTTGTTACAATTCTTAGGGATGCAGTTTATTGAACAGTTCACCTTTTGAAAGAGCAAACAAAAATATGTAAATAATCTTTCATTTGGAGTTGGGCACTGGAGAAAATCTGAACTGATCCATAAATGTGTATGTTTGGTATGTGAAAATGTCGCAATATCAAGTTAATATTTGGGAGGACTTAAACTATTTGCTCATGTATCACCATTGCTGCTTGGCTTACCTCTTAAAATAATTTTGGAAAACAGTGAATTGTCAGATGTGGTGGATTCTGTATTAAAAAAAAAAATTTATGCAGCCTAAGGGAGTCTACAGATGTTGATTGCTATCATTTTGTGTGAAAGCCTGAGTCAATTTAAAACAATTGTCTCCCTTTGTAGTAGAATGACTTATATTTTGATAGTAGTTCTGGGCCTTCTATGCAAGTAATGGTACTGGAGCATATGCTAGAAATTTCTTTTTTAAATCATCTTCAAAGTCAAGTGGGATCAAAGTGTCAGGAGTGTAGATCAAAACCATCAAATGCTCACAAATATACATCTATTTATGTATGTATTTTAATCACGAGTTCAAAGGAAGATTATAAACACTATCTTCTTGATTTCATTAATGGCAAAGCAAACCTTCTAAATCAGTGTTCAAGTTTCATCATGACAGGGACAGTTGAGTGTAAGAAAGAAAGATGCTTCAAATTTTGTTATAATAATAACCTCCATCTCCCCAAAATGCTGAAAATATTAAAATAACCCCCACAGGAAAAGCTCTTACCCTAAATATGGAATCATTACCAAATCTGTTGATTGGAAGAAGAGTTATTGCAAATGAAATAAGTTTTCTGTGCTGATACTTTCCTTCTCTTCTCTATAAACTGTAATGTTGAAGATGAAATAGATTGCACAGAAGGGCTCAGTTTCTATGGTTGCAGTAGTTTTCTGAAGTATGCATTTATAAAACAGGACTCTTCAAATATTCTTCTAGTAGGAAGTGAGGGTGTGTGAGACATTGTAAATATCAAATTCTACTGGTTGTTTGCTTCTTGATTATGTTCAAGTGTTTGGAGAATTCACCTCCTTCTGTGGTGAATGCCTGAATCAGGCATACCAGAAAGCTTTCACCATTTCAGTATTTTAATGGTGCATGCGTCTGGCTTGCTCTCTGTACTTGAAAAACCATTCGTATTTTTCTAGCTGTCTGTATTTCCCTCCAAGTTTGTGTAGCAAATTACTCACAGCCAGCTTTCAGCAAATTCACAAAAGTTCTGCTTTGCTATAACAATCACCCATTTTCTGGAATGCTTTTTTTCTAATAGGATAAAATTAAAAATAGTGTTTATTCAAGTAAAAAATCATAAATTAGAAAACTGATGTCCTCATCAACTTTTGCTTTCCAATTTTTATGAAATGTTATTATTGGAACAAAATCCCTTAATAATATTGATCGATTCATTGCAAAAACTGGTTAATAATAGCATGCATTTGTATTACTTATTTTTCTACTAATGATTTTCAAGATATTAATTCTAGCTATTTTTGTGGCTGTTCTAACCTGACATTTGTTCATATTTATTTCATTAGTTGCCATGTTTAATGTACCAGCATATTAAATCCACTCCAAATTTCAATAGTTGCAATGGGAATAGTTTTCATTATGTTCTTCATTTACAGCGAAGAACTATTTTCTGTTTATTTTTCTATAAAGTGACCAGGGATTTGGGGAATGTTGACCAGCTAGAAACTCTGATATGATGTTGTTCTGCAGGTTTTCAAACTTTGCTGCAATAAAGTGCCTGTCAATGTATAAATCTGACTCACAATAGTCCCCCAAAACTTTCTTAGTAGGTAGAGTCATCATTAAATAAGCCTTTAAATGTTGATGCACAGCTTTTGGTGTGGAAATAATTAAAACAGTTGTTAACTAAGGCTTCAGGAAATCACCTTTGCCAGATTTGGCATGATTTGGGAGAGTAAAACTTTTCATGCAAGTAATAGAAAGAGATGGCACCTAGCTCCAAAATTTGTAAGCAGGTAATATGAGAGAAAAGCTGGAAGTGAATTATAGGCTGTGTAGTAATCCCAGGCAAGTTTTTTCTCTTGAGGAGGTACATAAACATCCTATACAGCAGAAAAATCTTTAGCTCTTCATTTCTACCCTTGGCCACAGCTCACCACTCATGATGCGGCTTTTTGCAGTCATGCCCAAAATCAACTCACTGACATTCTGTGTTTAAGGAAATAATATTTCCCTTCCCAAACCTCTGAATAAATTTGTTGATTACTCCCCTGCCCACAGCTCTTCTCTTGTGCCAGCACTGGTACCAAATTTGTCCTTTGTTGAGCTGTGTCAATTTGCGGTTTTCTTGGCTGAGCTGAGCTTTTCTGTTGTGCACCTCAGGTGTTGTTGGCTCATGGAGGAATCTAATGCTAGAACTACTGTGAATTAAAGGAAGGAAGGGACCGAAGGGTGTCTGAACAGTGCTTCTTTCCAGCAGTCAGTGCTGGCTTAGTCCTCTCTTAATAAAATGCAGCCTGGATGTTTGCTCAGGAATTAAGATGTTGTTAAATGTCAAAGAAAAGCAAGGCAGCTGCTGCCAAAATATCCAGCAGTCTAAGTGGTGCATGAGGGAGCAGATATGTGCAGACAAGGAAGATCAGGATGGCTGAGACCATGCTGCTTGCTCTCAGCACACCAGCAGTCTCCTGGTTGTCAACAGGAAGTTTTGAGGAGAAGAGTGGTGCAACTTTGGTCATTTTCAGAAAGCAACTTTCTTTACATTGATGGAGTGCAAGGAAGCAATGACAGAAGTAACAGATTAGTTTTATCTGTATAACTATTAGAAATTAAATGACTTGGTGTTCTATGTTATGAGTTTGGAAATTTTTTTTTCCTTCTCTGTACTGCAGGATGGACTGTGCATGCCTGTCTATTTTTGGGTCACTGACATAAAATTATGCACAGAGACACTCCAATCTGGATCTTGAAATCATAAGGCAAACAAAAGTATCAAACACCTCCCCCTTCGTCCCCTCCAAGAAAGAAAATAAACACAACCAAAATGAACTCATCCCAGTGTTAATCCTGAACCTATCCTTGTCACTATATCTGACACTAGCTATTAATTCAAATTTGTGAAAGTCTCTCAGTCATTGCTCATTCAAAGGACTCTTCAGACATTTCTAGCACTTAGGATCTGATACTCAGCTAGAATAAATGAGTCCATTGCCACTGCAGGTCATTGCTCATATTACAGAATAGTTGTTTTTGGAGGGAGGGTTATAGGTTGTTGGGACAAAAACCAAGTGCTGTTGCTCTGTGCAGCATTATTATCTAACTGACAGTAGACCATAAAATCTTCCTGAGTTTCCAAACTCTAAAGAGAGAGCAAAAATCTAAACTAGGGATTTATTTAGTGTTTCAGAACTATTGTTCCAGATTTTGTTCTATGGTTTTAATGATTTTTTTGTATTTATTTCAGTCTTTCTAACAGTGCTTTCTCATATTGGTCAGTGCCACTTACTGTTCATTCTCGAGTGGCCTAAACAGCACTCCACTGGTGTAATGTGCTGCTTATGACTCATCTCTAAGTTCATAAAAGTAATGTATTTAAGAAGAAATGCTTGTAGAGAAATATTGCTGGAAATTTGACAACATCCTTTTATGAAAATGTGGCTGTTTTCATCTGTTCAGGGTGTGAAGAAGTGGCACTCAGCCTGGCACAGTTCAGTTTCCGGATCAGTCTAATGCTGCCTGTTGATCTCACTGCAAATGGCAGCAAGATGTGCTTTGATGACTTTTGTCCTCTGCTACATAAGTTCAGTGTTCACTAAAGGAAGTTATCATTTACTGGACCCTTTCAGATCAGGCTGACTGCTCTTCACTTCCTGTCAGAACAATATGAAGAAAATATCTCAGTGAAACAACGAACTTCTGCGAACTTTGGTTTAGTTCTGATGGGTGGAGGCTGCGTCTTGCTCCTTGATAATATCTGTAGAGCAATATCAGTCAGCAACTCACGGATGTTTCTGTGATATGTATTGACTCTGCCTTTAACACACGAAGTTTTTTTGACAGATTGTTACAAAAACAAGTTTTCTGGGTTCAGAGTAGGTCTCCTCTGTCAGCCGGGAAGCTCGATAATGCACCAGTAAGTTGGGTTTCTCTTTAAAACACTACTGTCTGAAAGAAAACTAATCAAAAAGAAAATGTTGTCCCTTCACAGCCAGATGTAGAAGACCAGCAAGATAACTTGGGGTAGGGAAAAAACATTAGTAAAGTTCAACATCTTTGTAATGAACCCTGCTTTGCCTGAGCATTATTATTGTACTCTTCTTTTCTTTGCCTGAACGTTAATATCCAGAAGCTGAGGGCTGGCTCTGAAGTAGATCTTGTCATCTAATAGCTGTTACTTCTGCTTTTTACCATCTGCATGCAGGTTTGGATATCTAAAATATTTGGTTGTATTCTCCTGTGGTATGAATACTTTTCTATATTTTAACACCCACTGAGCATGTATATCCAGGGATATTCAGTTGTTGCTCCTGCAGTTGTTGTACTATCATTTGCCCAGACAAGGAGTATGCAGGAATGTGCTTGTTTATAATTACAGTAAAACCAGAAAGCTGTCAGACCCTGTTTCATGCAGGTTCATTGAAACATTGAGCTCAGCATGGTTTTTTTGTTTCAATAACTTCCAAAAGATGGCCTACAAGCTGCTGTTTTCTCCCAATCCATTTTTTTTTTATTTGCTGGTACTGCTTTTGCATCTAAAATTCCCTTGCTATGACAAGTTTCTTTTTCCGTGTATCAGTAGTGTCTAGTTGAGTTATTTTTCTCTCTGTTCTCACCTCCCAATAGAAAAATTTATATACGGTGTTTGAAGTGTAAGTATCGAATGCGTGTATGAAGGAATTTACTTTTTGAAAATGTTTTTTCCTTTTAGGGAAGGAAGAGTTTTCCTTTAGGGAAGGTATGCAGTGCTCTTACCTGTAGCTTTTACGTGTAGATAAAAACATAAGAGCAATTTAACTAAATAAGCTTAATGTGTTTTTAACAAGGCAGTCAGAAATATGGGTTGTACCTGTTTATTTCTGTTCTAAGTAGTGAGCACCCCAAAGAATGTAAGAAGGCTTTTAAGCTGACAGCTGTGTTTTATTAGAAGATAAACTTGAATAACTAACTCTCTAAACATAGAAATCTTGAAGTGATGTGTGAAAAAGAGACACATGAATCAAGCACCTTAGATGTAAATGCTCATGTAGAAGAATACCAAGTTGGTACTGAGAACCTGGAAGTGCAGAGGCCACATTCATAGTCCTGTTTTTCAGTCCCCTCTATGGGTGACTGGGCAAGAACGATGGAGAAGGGCTTCAAAGGGAATGCAGAGACCTTGCTTGCCATTAGCTTTGATGTGCATCCCTCCTCCCACTGCTGCCACTTTACAGCTCTGACCCAGCAGTGGAGGTTCTCTCTCATTGGGAACTACCATGAGAAGTGAGAAACTGGAATCTTGTTTTTAGTAATTTGGTTTTATTTTGCATTTCCTTACTTTTCTGCTGTGTGTCTGAACTTGGCCTCTCAGTAAATGCTTGCAGATAACCATCCTTTTCCTTCAAAAGAAAGCTATAAAGGCAAATGAAGATACACTCAGAAGGGTGCCATTTTTACAGAACTTAATGTTGGAGAGCTTCTTAGGTTTTCAAATGTAGCAGAAACAAGAAACTTCTCAGAAGAGGAGCTCCACAGTCTGTAATGTCATTGAGGCTGTGACTGAGCTTGAAAGTTGCAGGGATTGCTCTTTCCATTATGGTTTCCAGGACAGTAAAATCTACTTGCTTTAAAGACAGATTTTGTAATGCATAGAAGGTCAGGATGCCAAACACTTAGTGAAAAGAGAATGCTTTTTTTTTTTAAATTTAAGATTTGTTTCAAAATTGCATAGTTTTGTCTTTTATTCATGCTTTCAAACATACCACATTTGAACTTTGCTCTTTTGACCCATATTTCTTTTTCCGTGCTGTCGTTTATACTTGAAAATCCTTATGTGAACTCTATACTCTAGTCCTGTTCTTTGCTTCAAACCCCACCTCAGAAGGTATCAGAGTTGTATGTGATTTAACCTGATTTAAAATAAATGTGTTTAAAAATAGAAACCCATCAGTCTGTGAAAAACTTTGCGATCACGTTGTCCTCATACTCAATCTGTTCCATTTAGTGTTTCCTATTTATATGTGCTGTATCTGTATTATGCTAGATGTGGGAATATTGCTATTATTAGTAAGTGCCTAAATTTATACTGACCTGAAAAATACAGGGTTTTCAGGATTTGCCTGGGATGTTCTTGACTGAGTGTCAGAACTTATTTTTAGTCTTTCACTGTGATCTACAGAAATTTGGTCATGTTTTAATGAATACTTTGGATACTTAATGTTCCAGAAGGTTTACAGGGTATGAACATAAGATTAGTTTGTTTTTTTTTTCTAATAGAGCATTTTCAGATTTACTTAGAAAGCAGAATAGCACAGATGGGCAAATGTCTCAGAATGTTCAAACTTGGGTTTTTCCCATGAGGAGTGCAGGAAGCAATGAACTCTTTAGTACATGAAAACCTAGTTCTTAAGCAAAAAACAAAGGCAAGACTTTTATGTTTTCAGTGGTACAGGATTAAATCATCCAAAAATGAATGGATAAGAGAAAACCTTTTCCTTCACTAGCTTGACTTCTTTTGGAAAGAATCAGCTGAGCCCATGATACTTAGGCATTGCCCTTCATGTTCTATTTAAATAACTTTGCAGTCTTTTGGCTCTGTTAGTTAATTACACACCACTTTTTAAATACTCATAGCCAAATAATTTCACGGAATAAATTTTACACGCTCCTTCACCACTTATAAAGTTACTTTATAATTTTTTTTTTATTGCGGATATGGGAACATTTGCCAACTAGACTAATATAAAAGGTGCTGAAAACAATGAGCATTATTTTTACTACTATGCACAAAGTCCCTCTTTAGTTGAATAGAGTCGTGTGAATTGGGGTAATCTAGCAGACACTGCTGGAGTTAATTATCACCCTATATTTTATAGTAGCTATGAGATACAGTATTTACATCCAAAATAAAGGCAGCTAGCTAGAAATCCAGATGTTCTGTCTGAAGAAAGTTTGGCTGATTTTTGATACCCAAAAGGGTATATTTGTGTGGCAGAAGTATCTCACCCAGGAAGCAGAGAGAAACCTTGAAAATGGAGAAGGAATGTTTTATTTAACCTGAGCAGATACAAGCAGCATTCTTCCAAGACAAATCTTTGGAATGGGATGAATGAATGGGTTCTGATGTTGTGAGAGGTAATTGTTTCAGTTCACTTCCACTGTGTACAAAGAAGCAGAACTTGATACATTCTTGTAAGCAAGTATTTTGTACCAGAATTTTGATTCAAACCTCTGCTTCTGATACCAATCACAAGATCCTGATTTTTGGATTTGAGGATATAGGAATTACCACTGTGCATGGGATGGATTTTTAGAAGCTAAATTTTTGTTTTTCTCAATGTTTTACTCTGATAATTACTATGAGATTTTGTAAAGCTCTTTCCTGTCATATTGATGCAACTCTTCAGTCTTCTGGGACTGTCAGCGTGACAGAACTCACTGACAGCCTAGAAAGATGCCTGGCTGGTTCTTTTAAAACCCTTCAGTTATCTGGATCTGATTTTTAAAATGCCAGACTTCAAAAGCTGCTAGCTAACATATTCCTGGCTCAATACAGGAAAGTGTTTCATCAATCCCGGGGCACACACCTTTGTCTCTGAAGTATGCAGCAGAAATATTTATTGGCCACTTCTGTCTTTTCTGAGTTGCAGTTAATCATAATATTGCTACCACATTTTATCAGGCCACTGTTGTAACTTGGTTTCTTTTTGCTGCTGAACACTCACAAATGTTAAATCTGATGGAATTTTTGATTGGAAATAGCCCATAATTATTCTCAAGCATGCCTTCCAAATGCAGTGCTTTTTCTCCACCACAAAGCACATCACAGAAAAGAAGTGGACTTTTGAAAATTTAGAGGTAGTATTTTGAAAGAGCAGGATGTTTGGCACATAAAACTGAGACATCTGGAAGCATAAGAGGGTAAACATGTCTGTAGTTCGTATTTGTTGTACATCATGTTTGTTGGCATGGCTTGAAATGAAGTGCAAATCAAAGCTGTTGGTGATTTTGTAGAAATAAATAGGAAGAAAACACTTTCTTTTCATGGTATGTATTTGTGGACAATCATTTGATATTTTGACACTGAACTTATTCACACCCCAGTGTTCTTAGTTCCTTTGGGCAGAAAATTGGTGCTGGTTACACTAACTCTCACTGGCTCCAGGACAAGGCCACAAATGAGCACATTATGCTGCCTGCCTTTTACATCTTTCCACCTCCAGTTCTGGGATGCAGTGTTTGGCAGGATGATTCTATATGTGTCAGTCTAATGCATTCTTCTTCTCAGTTCCACTGACAGGCATAGCATTATTTCATTAAAAACTTGTCATAAGGACTATCAGTGCTCCCAAGCACTCGAGCTGTAAGATACATGATTTCTGTGTTGGCAGATGTGTTACGTGTTACAGATTTGCACTGGGTGCACTTTGCAGCTGAGAAGGGTCAGGAATGCAAGCTTAGACCTTTGTCCAATAATTAGATTGGTTAGGTATTCAGTGTTCTCAAGTTAGGCCTTAGATTTGTATATGAGTCATTTGCAATCATGATGCTTCCTACCCTGCTGAAGGACATATTCATAATGTCATGTATTTTCATGATTATTAATAAATTGTGATTGATACTGCTTGGGTACCAGAGTGAACGTAAGATGATGAATTAAATCACTTTACGATTTTCCCCCTTTTATCACTAAGGTGTTGTATCTTATGCAGTAAACCAAAGACTGTGAATTTCATCCCATTTGTCATTTACATCTCCTGTTCTTACTCCTTTGTGAATGTTATCTGCTCTGCAGTGTCTTAGATCAAACAGGAGCAGTAAATTCTTTTAGAGGACACCTTTGGCCAGACAATCACACCTCTTTCTCTAAACTCTCAATAAAAGGATTATGAAAATATGACAGGACTAACTTTTTCAGCATGGAACTACTTTCTAAGCAGTTAAGCAAAAGCGTTTAGATATTTGCTGGATCAATACCTATAGTAAAAAAGTAAGGCTGATTTTCCTGCTAAATAATTAGTGCTTAAATAATTACAAGTTTTATATGCAATGTATGTTAAAATTAATAAAATGTTTGGGGCTGAAATTTTGTTTAGAAAGTTTTCTATAACTAGACTTGTTTTATTACTTTAGCTACTCAATATGCACTGTTTCCATTGTAACAAAGAGATCGGGACATAGATTGTCCTGAGATCCCTTGGCAGGCCAGCATTTTGCTTTTCTGTGGAACTTTATTGTTTTAAACCTTCAAAACAAAAAAAATATCAGCCTGTAACAGCTAATGCTTGTCTGTGCTAATGAACCCTTAATGTAATGCAAATATCTTGACCTTGCAGACAATCAAAACAAAGTTTGACTTACCCAATGACAATGCCCTTTGATTTTCCTCTCTTTTCTTAAAGTGTCTTGTCACTCACTGCAGCCTTCAAAGGCATTTTGTTCTGGCCACTGGTGTTATAAGACATTCATGATGACACTTACACACTGTATTGTCTCTTGTGCCTTCAGTTCACTGCCAAAGGCATTTCATACTCTAGTATGGATGAGTCTGAAAGCCAAGTAACTTTTGTGTGTGTATATGAATATCTTAAAAAAAAAAAAAATTTGCCTCTCTTTTGTATTGTTTCTTTTGAATATGCAGATTCAGGTGCTAAAGGCACACAATTAAAACTTCTTTTTAAATTCTGAAGTTTTTCATAATATCTTTGGAGAAATATTCTTTAAGGCTTAATTTTGCAAAGTTTTTTCATAGTTTTTATTGTAAGCATGGACAATGATCGAGTGATTTTTCAGAAGCAGGAACACAAGCCCCTTGGGGCTGTACCATTCCTGTGCACTCTCCAAACTTCTATTTTATGCTGTTGGTGGCTTTGAAACCTTGAGACTTTTAAATCAGTTTTTAATGAGTTACAGGTACTCAAAGACCAAACTCTTAATTCAGAGGCTCTCCCAGGATGCTGTACTGAATGACATGACCTTCTGCACTGCAGAAGTGACACTTCTGACACCACAGAATTTGCTGGCTTTTTTAACCACACAGAAATTATTCTAAAATTAAACAGCTGAGAGAGGTTCTCTCATGTCAGTTGCAGAAGTTGGTTTCTATCATCATTAACTGTTTTCTTTCCTGATACCCACATGACTTGCATGTATATGCAAAAAACTATATTTTTATGTGTTTATCCATGGCAAACAGAAACAGTGGAAAACACAAATATATCAGCTTGCCGTTGCTCCTACGATGAGCATTTTCCTCCTTATCCTTTCCTCCTTCGTTACTTGTCAAAGCAAAACAACCCCTTAAAGAAAAAAAGGAAAAAGAAAACAAAAGCAGTGATTCTTTGAGAGTATTATTTTCCTAGCTTCTCCAAAGCCGTGCAAGTGAGAGTCCTACAGGTGTCTGGATTACCTCGTTCTTTTCGATGTGAGCCATGTAGATCAAAGGCTGGATCTCAGCCCCGCAGGCTGTGTGCAGCAGATGCTGCTACAATGTTAAAGCAATAATTTATCACTGCTGTGTGTTCTCTGCGTTACAGACAAAGTAATTCCACTTCTGAACGGCCTTAATTGATCGATTGTGTTCCTTGCATATTGCCCGGCCATTTCAGCTCATCAGCATCTCCCACAGAGAGCAGAGCCTGAACGTGGTGAGTGGTGAAGTCTGAGGTGATTCTGCTTGAGGAAATTTGTTGAAACACTACAAGTAGCGTTTTTCTTTGGCTAAGCAGAAGCTTTTCACTCTTTGGGCTGTTTTGTTTCTGCAAAAGCTATATCAATACAAGGTTTAAAATCCAACCAACTAAACCAAACCAAGCCAGGCCCCACTCAAACCTCTTCAACTCCGGTTGCAAAATCCATGTCTGAGCTGTTTAAGAGAAGAAATATTACACTTGTCCAAAGTTTTTATAGTTTATCTCCCTGTGCTTCTGAGTCACAATTCTAATGAAACAAACTGTTCTAGTTTTCCCGCTAGGATTATACGGTTTTTGCTAATGCAAAAATTTGCATTTAAATTTGGAAGGGTTTTTTTGTTTTGTTTTGTTGGGGGTTTTTTTTGCCTCAGTAGTAAAACTGTATATTCTCATTCTTTTAAAAAGAGAAGTGGAGAGGATGGTTACATTTAAGGAAAACTTGTGAAATTTGATGCTGACCTTGAATTTTAGGGCAGTACGTCTCTTATTCTGGGAACATATGCCGGCTTTTATTTTTGTTTTGTTATTTGAGGAAGAAATTGAGAACTGATCTCCATTCAAGCTGTCCTTAAATGATAGCAATGGGAAATTTTATGAATTTTGTGCAATATGTTTCAATTCACTCTGTGTAGGACTTTGTTAGAAAAAGCGCATCATTCACAAAAGGAGACGAGTGACTTCCATAGTTTCTTCTGCACCCATTGAATTGCAAGACGTTCATTTTGGGGTGATGTTATTGCCAGCAACCACTGGACAAGAAGACAAAATGGAGAGTTGCAGAGTGGTAAATCTGGCTGTTGGGTTGTTTATCTGTAGAACAAATGAATTTCAGCCAAACGTGGTATTACCTTGCAGCAGCCTGCCTGGGTTTCATTCTGTGTGCGTGCCAGTCATTCTGTCCTGAGGTTTAGTTATTTTAGTTATTGCAGATATGACAGTGACTGAGGGGTAACTAGATATGTCTCAATAGCTCTAAAAATATTTAAGTGGTTGTGTAACTTTGGAAAAGAAGACAAAATAAAATACTTAGGTGTGCCAGGATTTGTGGAATAGACTCATATAAGTCTATGAAACTGCATCCAGAAAAATTCCCAGATACTCTGAGGTCTGAGGGTTGCTTACCAGTGGTGGAACAGGACATAAGCATGCAACAGAGTTCCTGTTGGATCTTTGCAAATGGTCTTAGATTATTTAATTTTCAGAGGCTGAGTGCAGAAGGGATTAATGTTCAGGACCTGTTTCTGTAAGTTCTCATTCTAGGTTATAGTGGGCTTTGTTTGCTTACTATACTTTGAAACTAACTTGGATATATGTGAGGTGTTGCTCTTTTTTAGCTGATGCTACTTTCAGTTGTCTAAAAAATAATAGGTTTGCTGATGGATCAGGTGACTGTGCAAGGACTCTGCCTATGGAGCCATGAGTGGCTCTTGGATTAACTCCCTCATCCTCAGGTGTTCTGTGACATGGAGATAGGTTTGTCTAGTACCTTGGTTTGGCCAAGGAGCAAGCCCGTAGGAGGCATTTGAAATTCAGTGGTGTAAAGTTTCCCAACAGGGCATTACATTGCCCTGTGTTCCATGGGTTGCCGCCTTCTCTGGGCTCTTCTGTATGCCAAGAAAATTTTACAGAAAAGATAAAACACTGGAATACGTTTAAATGAATGTAAGAAGTGACAAAACCTGAAGTCTTAAAGGCAATGTAGAGCCTAAGAAACTCTTTTATGAATGGCAGATTTCGAGGTGTGAAAAACCGGACACAGCTACTGTGGATGAGACCTGATCGATTACTTTGTTGTTTTATTTTCTTCTTTCAGACTTGAATGTTATAATTAAGAGGCAAGGGTGAAGAAAAATCACCTTATGGCATTGATCAGGGAGCATGCAGAAATTCTTAGCAGGAAATAAAACACTGAGAATCTAAGGAAGGCCTTCAGTTTGTGCAGTGAATTAATATGCTGGTTGGGTTACAGCAAGGAAACCCCAGCTTGGTATATTTGCATCCGTGGAAGAGCGCTGCATCACCTCATTTACAGGTCATTTTTAGGATCCACTGACCTGTGTTGCAGGAAGGTAGAATGCAAATGATGAGACCTACATTCAGTTTTAAAGTGCAATTACATGTTGCTGGTTTAATAACTAGGGCATTAAGTCTTGGGCCAAAACGTACTTCAGTATGAAGATGAGATAAAAGATTTTTAATACACAGGTTCATCGGCGACACTTTAGTCTATATGATGTGTCCTTAAAATGAAATCCATTTTTCACATAATATAATAAGAATACTGTGGTTTCCAGTGATTGGTATTACGATTGGTATTATATGCAGTGAAATAAATGCTGTTATTATGGAAATCCTATTAGCAGGTCCCTATGTGCTGTATTCATAGTCCAGATTTATTAACATACCCTTCTGTAGTTACTTTATTGAAAACAGTTTTACCTCCTATGAAATACTGAGCAATAATGCCATTAATAAACGTGTCTAATTGCAGTATGTAACTGTGAAAGCCTGAATGGATTCGGATGGATTCGAACAGAAGCAGGATTATTGCAGTGGGATGTGCTGAACAACATATATTGTACATCCCTAATTTTTGCACTACTGTTATGCCAAGAGAAAGAGCATTAAGTATATAGTCAGGCAGCTAATAAAACTGTAAGCCTTTTCATAAAGAGCTGTCAGTAGATGGCAATGTGACTGTTTTATACAGACTTTTTATTCCATACGAGGCTTAAGTCTTATAATCATCTGCCATTGCTGCTTAAATTACTGGGGTTTTTTAAAACCTCTAAGAAACCTTTAAAACTGTTCTTTAAATAATTGATAGTTACAAATGGAAATCTTAGCCCAGAACCTCCAAAAGTGATCAAAGTTGTTTTAATTTTCCAATATTGGGGTTGAGTAAAAATAATGTTGCATAACACACCATCAGTAAACAGGAGATTACTGCACTTAAGTCTCATGTTGCTGCAGATCCAGTAAGCCCATGTTTTATTGATAGCTAGATAGTTTGGCCATAACTTATCCAAAACTGTGTTGCTTATAATGAGCACCAGATGGAATAACAAAAATAAACATGTTCTTGTGCTGTCAACAGTACATCCAGTGTAAAGCTTACCACTGTTTTTTCTTTACTTTACTCCCTCTTCCTAGTGAATTTAGCCAGGGAAGAAATCAAGCTTTGGAACATCAAGCTCATCATCTGGCATTAGATTAGATATTATGGTCATGTCAAGTGTGAACAAGTGCAGCACAAATGTATATGTTTAGTGTTTAACTGGCAGTTGCTGTTGTTAATATTTCATATGACAGCAGTACAGTGAGACATAACATGTTAGATGCACAGCAAACAACTTGGAAAAATTGTAGTAATGTATTCCTTAATAGGCCCCATTGGTTTTCAATGGCAGCATGATTTGAAGGGCCTGATTTGCCACAGCTTGTTTATGTTCTGAAGTATTCAGCCCATGCTTGCATTTATAAAAGTGCCTCAGATATTTGATGTCCACTTTCTTATGAAGTTTTTCTTTTTGTAAATCTGCCTTCAAATACCTAAATCATAGGTAGCAAACTTTCCCTTAGGTCACTGCCCTCAGCAGGACTTGATTTAGGAACACTCCATCTTCATTTCAATGGTCTCATTTATAAATCATACCGTAGTGTGAGGCAACAGCCTGTCTGGACATCCACATACCTTAGTAAAGAGGCTGCTTGTTGAATTTAATTGGTCTGTAATGGGTATCTACTGCTGTGTATCTGCATTCTTAGCCATGCTGATTTCTCTTGCACAGAGAAGTTGTGGATGCCCCATCCCTAGAACTGTCCAGGGCCAAGATGGGCCTTGCTCACAGCATGGAATGAAATGATCTTTAAGGCCCCTTTAAGGCCATTCTTTGATTTTATGTTTTGGAGGCTTGGAAGAATGCAGAGCCAGCTGTGCCTCCTATACCCTTCACATTTGAGTAGATTGCTGTCTCAATGACTCTAGTGGATGTTCCTCCAAGTTCCCAGTACCAGAGATGTGACTTGTGGTGGAGTGGGTGCAGCCACCCATCCCAAAGTGCCTCTGTGGTAGAGACATGGTAGAGACACTTGCCAGGTGAAAAGCACTGATGTGCTTGTCCTGTGGGTGCACAGCAAGCTCAGGAGCCTCATTGTAGGCCTTGTGGCTGTGGAAACAGACAGGATGACGCAGAGAGAACCAGCCATCGAGAAGGATGTGGTTTAGGCTTTTGAAGCAAGAGGTTATGGCTGGTGTTTGCAGTGGAAAATTGACCCAACCTTTGAACTTTTGAAGAAATAAATTCTTTTGTTCTGGGCTGGACAGTGTAAACTGTTGTTTTCAGCTCCTTGCAACTATTAGTTGGGCTTTAGTGTTTTTTTTTGTTCTGGAGGAGGAGAAGCAGCTTGTACTGGTCAGGCATTTTTTTGGCACATCTCTATAGTCATTTGGAGCGACTGTATTCTTCTTTCCTAAGCAGAGCAGAAATGGATAACACTGAACAGTTTTTTAATGCAAACTTTTAAACTTATTTTTTCCTTTCACCCCAAGGAGGTCTATTTCTATTCTCCAGGCCAAGCCTACATCTGTTTTTCTGGCTTCCTGGTGGTTTTCTGCCTACGTGTACCAACACATCTACCTCCTGTCAATACAGGACTCGATGTTTCCAATCAATCCCCTGGGCCTCCCCACATGGCTTTCCGTTGTTTCAGCTGGTTTGCTCTATTAAAGATCTTAATTCCTCTGAACAAAGAGCTGCTAGCATGCACATCTGCTTGCAAGGGCCGTGATTTCCTATGTATCAGAGGCATCC
Organism: Falcunculus frontatus; assembly: GCA_013398115.1. NCBI lineage: Eukaryota > Metazoa > Chordata > Aves > Passeriformes > Falcunculus > Falcunculus frontatus. The sequence goes on along the minus strand of VZRV01010999.1, from coordinate 508,333 downwards.
TTGCTGGCAGCCATTAACACCTTCCAGGGAAACAATGCTCTGCAGCAGCGTGGGGCATGGAAACCCACCGATCCCATATAAGAGCCCTTCTGCAGGAAAACCATCTGCCAGGATGCCTGCCCAGCCTCCCTCTTCTGACGACTGTGCAGTGGGTAGGCAGCCTTAAAGGACCTTTGAGAATTTAAAAGGTTATTTGTTCATGCGTTTTGATTCATGCTGCCTTTAAGTTAAATAAAAAAATCTAGTTAAATGTATTTAATCCTCACTTTGCCCAAGTCCCTATAATGTAGATGGAAAGATGTTTTTCTTCCTATGGCTTTCTATAAATAGGTTTGAACATGTAAAATCTTTTTTCTTACCTATATATATGTAACTTGCTTATATTTATATATATGGCTATGTCCTTAAATCTGTGCATCCAGAATAGCTGTCTGCCAAAGTCATTTAGGATGAGAAATTATGTCCTACAAAATGACAGACTCCTGGTTAGTCTTAAATGCAGTTTGGAAAGAATTACAGATTATCAGCTTTTAGAAGACAAATATTACTTACTGGCTGAATCACAGGAAATATTCCAATACCAAACTAAACCCTTATATACATTCATATAGACAAGAAATACAGTCCCTTTTTTTTTGCTGCTCTCAACAAATTTGAAGCAAAGATATTAAAATGTGGTACTTCATTAGTTCCTATTATGTTTCTTCATATTCAGTCATGCCAGCTATTTTATTTTGCTATGGATGTCCCTACTGTAACATTAAAAAAAGGAACCCAATACCCTGCTTCCTTACCAGTCTCCCGAGAGCAATCCTTGAGAGATTCATGAAAAGGATGAAGTTTAGCAGTATTATTTATAATTTGGACTTTCTGAATGGTTGAACAAAAACTCCTCCTAGATTGTTAAGAGCTGAAGGCTGTGTCTTACGTCATTCCACAGCTAATTTTTCCTAAGTATGTAATAGGATTTTTGATTTAACCAGTGCGCTTAATGTCATACAGCATTAATTATTATCCATACTTTTGGAAAGGCACTGAGATAAAAAAAATTACACTGTTTTTAATGAAAAGCTTTTGCTGGAACTTTCCCTGATCTGCCATTGATGATAGGTAAGTATAACAGGGATTTTTTCCTTATTTGCATAGGAATTCCATCAATAAATTTAGCCTGGAAAATTTTACTTCTGATATCAATTGATAATGAATGAATTCCATTCATTGATGGCTGTGGAATGCTAGACAGAAATTCAAAATGTGAGACATTTCTTAATTAGCCCTTTGCTTTTTGGTTGTGAACTGACAAGTATTGATCCTCAAGCTTCTCGGAAGACACCTGTGAATTACCAACTCTTTATGTTAGGTGTGTTCTTATCTCAGCAAGAAAGATGTGCAATATTACAATGAAAAAATGAAAGAAGTGTCCAGGTTTTCTGTCAGGAGAATTTTGCCTTCTGTTTGAGCTGGTTTACCTTTCAGAAGCACATGAATACTGCGTTGTGGATGGTCTTGCTGGGTCTTCAGTATGGAAAAACAGACATTAACAACATGAATCATCATTCTGACAGGCAGAAAGTAGCTGAGAAAGTAAAAAGCTTGACTTTTCTCCAAGAGTTTGATTTAAATTCATAACATTTTGTTTTAATCCTGCAACCCACCCTTTGGAAGAGTTTCAATATTAAACTAAGAAGTTAATAACCTGTGTGGACCAAACAGGAATATTTTTGCAGTGCTGGTTCCTTTGAGGAATCACAGCAGTTTTCCTCTTTGCATGACTCTCTGTGTTATGTTTTCAGCACTTCTACATGACTTGAGATGTTAGTCTGGCAGTTGATGGTTAGAGAGACAAAACTTCTGGTTTTGCTGAATAGGGCTGTAAGGGGTTTCTTTCTGCATAAGAAACAGACTGGGCAGAGAAGTGAGGTTGCCATCATGTCTTAGTGCAGCCTCACTAAGGGCTTGAATGCAACTGGGTTGCTGTGTGCTTAGACTGGGGAAGAACTCTTCATTTCTGTAAAGGAAAAGTAGGCAACTAAAGCCACCCACACAAAGCCCCTTGCATTGATAAATGGTTGCAAGGCACATCCCAGCTTTTTTCACTGTGAACCAATAGAAAAATACAAACATCTCAATAAAAACCCTCCTCACGGGACTGAGATACAATAAAGAGTAACCCCATCTCAGATTTTAAAAAGCACCATATATTAAAACAGCTTTAAGCTTTTGAACATCGTTTATGTAGACAAAATAACTTCTGTGCTCTATGTTTGTTGTGTTGAGGTTTTAAAAGTTGGATGCATTTGACACATTCAATTCAATACTCTCATTAATTCCTTGCGCTGAATGCTCTAATGCCAATCATGCAGAAATTGTTTAAATATGACAATTTCTTTTTAATTATCATAAAATTGTATTACAATAAAAACAAAATGCTTGGTGGAGAAATTCAAATGACATAAGCCAAATGCTAGTTAAACAAACAAACACTGCAAAAATTGCATGCAGAAAAATGTGGGAATAAGAAAAAGGCTTTCATTATGGAATCACACTTCTCTGCTCTCATGTTTCACCTGGGAGATTAAAGATGCTTCTTCTCCAGAAAATGTCTGATTTTTGTTTTGTTGCAGGAAGGAATCAAATGATTCCCATTAATTTCAATATGCATTTTTGTTATCTGAACTGGAAGGTTTTTTGTTTCCTTTACACTAAAGATTTCAGTATTATCCAGCGTTTGAAGTTGGGGAATGAGGGAGATGCTAATAGAAGGAGGAAATATACAGCAAACCATATGCAAATATTAATGCATTTTCTTTGATCTTATATGAAAAATATTGTAGACTTCTGAGGGCTAGAAATGTCACAGATAAAATCAGCACCCTTCCTAGAGGGGGATGCTGCTTTCATCACTTTCTTGATTTACCAGTAGTCTGAGTTAAGATCTCCCAGTTCTGAGACTTGATTTCATAATTTACGTATTTAGTCCAACAGGCGTTAGATCTTGCCACTTCTTCGGTTCCTTTTTAGTCTTTAGATCTATGACTTAATGGAGGAGAGAAGAGAGAGACAACATCTAAAGATGTGCTTGAAAGGAGAGTCATAAAGCTTCACTTTTTATTATCAACTTGCCTCCTGTCAAGAGCCATTTCTGTAAATCAGATGAAAGAGTAAATAGATCATATAGACCTCCTGTTACTTTTGTAGTCTTGGAGGAGCCTGGAGTATTTTCCTCAGTGTTATGATTTCAAGGGATGCAGCTTGGATATACTCTTAAATGGCAATTCTCAAACTGCAGTGTGGGGATCACTGTCTCGTTCAGCCAGGATCCACTTGGTACTGCCCTGGCTCTTCTTTCATTCATTTTACAGCATTGCTCGTAGATGAAAGGTTGTCCCCACAGTACTCTCCCTAGAAGCAACATTTGCAGACGCTTATAGATATTTTACGGCAAGCACTAGAAATGAAAGATGAGGCAGTGAATAAAAAGGGCACTTCTCTTAAAGTATTACTATTTCTCAAAGGATCGTGTTCATTGTAACGAAAGATGTCTTGACTGAGATTTGCCAAGTTTTCAGAATTGTAGCTTATGAAGGAAAATGACTGAATTTCAACACAAGTCACAGAAATCACAGAATATTCTGAGTTGGAAGGGACCCACAAGGATCATCAAGACCGACTCCAAAGGGAATGATCCACAGAGGGGTTGAACACAAAATCTTGGCCTTATTAACACCAATCTCTAACCAGATGAGCTAATCTCTTATAGTCATCTTGGACTACTTGACTTAAAATTATTCATTTTGAAAATATAACTGATTTCCTGCTGGGTTTTCCTTTGGACTTCTTGTTGGTACACTGACTAGGCAGGAATTGGTAAATTGGAGTCAGGCACTGGCTTCTCCATGTGGGTCAACCCCTTTGATACAAGGCCTCTTCCCCAATTCCTTCTTGTGAGAACTTTAAAGTTTCCACCTTTTTTATTAGAATCAGATCCACCTTCCCCAACCCAAAGCACAAAAAGTCCCAGCCACCACAGCCAACACCAAACTTTTCGCTTTTATGCACTCAGCATTCCACTCATATCTTACATTTAAATAAACCTTAACAGGAAAATCTGCATGTGTGAGTCCACAGGGATGCATGTACAGATAAAGCATTGGTGACTTGGCCTCTTGTCAGAGATACAGAAATCTTGGGTCAAATTCTGCTTGTGCTTAATTCAGGATTACAGTAGTGTAGCAACTGCTTTGGAAATTTTGACCCGAAATTTCACCTTGGATCTGTTACCAGTTGTGCTTTTGTAGCAAAAGCAATACATTTCAGCAAGTAGTGGTATTTTTGCTCTTTGCCAGGAAAAAGTCTCCTAAAAAGCATTCTCAGTGGCCTCAAATGTTACAGTGCAGAAACACACATCAGTGCTGCCCCTGGAGGAGGGCAAGGCAGGTCTGGGGGTGACTCTAGCACCAGCAGAATAGTTGCCATACGTCCTCTGGTGGGCTAACTGGGCTGGTGACAGGTGGGATCCACAGCACAGGGATAAGGCAAAAGATGATAGGTCAGGTCCTGCACTGGCATAGGAAATCCAGCCAGGATCAGGAGGAGCTAGGGCTGGGCACAGGCATTGTGCTGGACCTCTGGGAGATGGGCAGATCTATTAGAACCTGTTACTGTCCTCAGGACCTGAAAAACTGTATGAAGAATGCAGTTTTAAAACACATTGCTCACCTGCCTCCTATTCTTCCGGGTCAGTCAGGAAGCTCTGCACCAATTCACTTACAGCTTTAAGGAAAGGAAGAGATACTTTTGAAAAAGGTGTTATGCAGACCTGTTATCATCATCAAAGATGTGTCTCTTAAATAAGAGAGTTCCCACATGATGGGAACTGTGGGAAGCAGCAATGAGGGTATGGTGGATGCATGACTGCCCTCACAGGCCTATGCATGATATTCCTCACAAATTAATTTGATGTGTGAGCTGGTCTTGTGCTATGCTGCTGGTGTATACTTTCCTTCACGGGCTTTTCCTGTGACATGCCATGGCTACTGAGAACATCTGTGATTGTCATGGCAGCCTACTTCCAGCTCAGATAAGATGTAAGCTAATGCAGGAAAGGACATGAATTTTAATGGCAAATGTTTTAGATGACCGTGAGGATAACAAAACCTGTAAAACAAATACAGTAACAGTGTCAGAAAATGAAATATCAGTAACTTTCTGTTTATAATATACAAAAATTTTAGAGAGAAGCCTGTTCTAAAGTTGACTGTATTAGTTTGCCTGTCAAGACAGATTATATCAGTTGAGCAGAGCCGAGAAAACAAAACCACTGTTTTCATAAAATATATCTGCGTAGCTTTCTGCTATGCATATTGTTACTTAGATTATGACCCAGTGATTTCTCTAGTGCATTCTAAAAGAATATGCATGTTTGCTCCTTGGAGGACCCGTGTTTTAGCATCCCTGTAGGAGGGCATTTCATACTCTTTGCAGTTGTAAAGAAGCCTTGATGCCTAAACTCAAAGGGTTTAATCTGTGAGTGATATTGATTTAAAGATGTAGTGTAAATGTTTAGTGGCCACAGGCATGTAGAGATTTTGCTTTGTATGAAGGCCATTTATCTTCCAAAATTACAAGGAAATAGATCTCTTTTCTGATCCTACATTACTTCAGTGAAGATCACAGGAGACATTTTTGGGAAGACAATGTAGGGCTTTTGCGTGTGTGGTATTTTTCAACATAAAAGTGCTTTTGAAATAAAAAGTTTGAATAAGGCTGCAATGCTTGAAAAAAATATAATAGAGGTGGTATGAACTGCATAAATAAAATGCAGTGTAGTATGAAATCCTCATACCATCACTATGGAAAAAATAGATACAACAGTAATTAGCAAAACATAAAAATCCTTTTGTCCTTTTGTGAGGCTCCTGCAGGCAAATGGCTTTCTAGGTTATGATATTCTTCTAAAGGACATTACCTCAGTTTTTTGGTCTCTTTTCTAAACATAGAGTTTAATGCCCAGAAGATTTACCAAAACATCAATAGTGATGTTCCTTGAAGGCTTTCTATTTTTAAAGCATTTTGTCGGGGAATTTCAATGAAAAATTATACTGTTGGACTTTCAAACTTTTCATTTCATTGGGCTTTCTTTTCTTATGGATTGTATTGTGATGGGCCAGCTGGATCACATATCATTGCAATGACCCCCTGATACAAAAATTGGGACTTTTTCTTTAAATCAGAAAATAATCAGCAAGAAATAACTGATGCTCAATTTTGGATTATGAAAAAAGATTGCTTTAAAACCTGCAACATTTATGAAATATTCTTTAAAAATTGGGAACATTTTTTAACTAATAGATATTGTCCTGTCTTCTAAGTACTAATTCGACCAAAACTGACAATTTAGTTGTTGACCCATCAAAAATTTCTCAGGCAGTTACATTTTGTGCAAATTTTAACCTGTTGGAGTTGTAGTCTGTCTAGTTTTCTTGGACAGAAATGTAGTGGGTTATAGCTGAAGAGCATTTCTTCAAGTAGAAAAAACCCCCAAAAAGTGTCAATTTGAGTTTTTAGGGTTTTTTTTTTTTTTTATGTGCTAAGAGCTGCTTGTCTTGCTCACATAGATGAATGAGAATGAAAAGTGCTGTGAGCCATATCCTGTGACTGCAGTCATCCTCTGAATTCTGCTACTAAAGGTACTGAGTACAGTTAACAGAATTTGGCCCATTTCTCTTCACTGTTATTCGGGAGACTTAAATTTCTGTCAAGCAAAGGCAAAACCTGTTCTATTATTTCTATCACGTCACAGGACAGTGGTCTGTCTCTGACAGATTTATCTGGGAAAGTTTCAGAGATGGTAATGGCCCTGAAAAAACTACCTCCACCTGACTCCCAATGTTTCTACCTTACAGACACTGGAAAATATTAATTAGAAATATGATTTATTTTTTTAACGGGAGTGTGTATTTGGTATTAGTCACCCATGGCAAATGCCTTGTAAAACCTGTACAGAAAAAGATATGCTGCTCAGTTATTTCATCTGTGAATTGCCTTGTGTTACCCTTTTGTCACTTTAATGCAAAGTGGATTTCCATTGTATTAAGAAGTGCAGGCAAAGATGTGATTTAGGATGAATCCTGTCAAGGTGTAACTCTATGTTACATTCTTGGAGAACTCATCTGAAGACCAATATTGATGTGAAAGATATTTATAGTAGGAAGCTGTATGTCAGTAACATAGGCTTTGTGGGTTCTTCCAGCCTCCAGAAGTAGACTTTTTTGTCAGTCCTCCCACAGCTAAAGCATTTGTCAGGTTGTAAGTGCTTAAGAAACACCTCTTCACTTAATATTGTGGTATACAGAATTTCTAATTTTCTCAGGGAAGTCTTGAAAATAGAGATTTTTAGCCTGCAGGGATAAGATAGAAGTTGTCTGACTATCAAAGGAATCCTCTTCTAAGAGGAGAAACCATCAGAAAGTCTAGCAGTTTGAATATAAAACTGTACAAACCTTCAAACTCTTAAGTATAAAGGAGTGTCAAATTGCTGGTAGTTTCCCTTTTTCTTTCTTTCTCCCGGTTTCAATAAAATGATCCTTCAGCTGATCAAATGTAACGAGATGACAAGCAGTAATTTAAATGGGATCATATTCTCTATGTAAATGATTGCAAGGGAAGAATGAAAGCTCATTTCTCCTGTGTGCTTGCATATAGAGCAGCTGCTCATCACATAATACTTATGGATGGGTTCTGTGATTCTGACAGCGCATTAGGTACTGAGGTAAAAGCACAGGGGAAATGAGTGAAAGAAATAGCACGTGCCTGAGATGTTTCTGCAGCCAAGGTATAACAGATTTGTCACTGGAGATAAAACAGCATAATTCAAATGCATCCAAATGTTAGAAGGCTCCACCAAGAGGGGAAAAAAAAAGTGCGGATTTTCTTTCTCTTTTTTAAAAATTTTGACTGTTGATTTAAATGACTAATGAGAGGTTGGCCATTGTGGCTGTGTTGGGTGCACTCTGATTAAAAAATCAGTGGGGCTGAGGCTGCTCTGCAGAATTAGATCTGAACCTTGAGGTTTCATGCTGTTACTTTGTAAAAGGGAAACCAGCATGAATTCATTGTGGAAATAGCCCAAAGAAATCTGTTGAAACTATTTTCTTTATTAAAATTATTTTCTGTGTTAGAAATGTGTGCTTTTTACAGGGAGTTTTGACTTCTGAGTGAAAAAATGAAACACCTGAAAACAGAAACTTTCAGCTTTCAGCAGAAAGCTGGCAACCTTTGATTTGAAAATGCTGCTGTGCTGGTTCACAAGTGTTGTATTCTACTAAAGAAAATGATTCTCAGAAGCAAATGTAATTGAATTCTAGCTCTCAGGAGGCTGAATTTATAACCTGTCTTGGGGATTTTTGTCTGCTTTTTTGATGTGTTGTAACAGTCAAATTTTTGTGGGGTGGGATGAGTAAAGCTCATTTTTTGACAACTTTTAATTATGGTAGACCAATTTATGGGGACACATACATACTCTCTACACTGAACCCTTCTTTTAGAATGTACAGAGACCTGATTCTTTTCACTTAAATCACACTTAACTGTCTTCCTTCCCTCACACTCCTAGAGAAATGCTTGTGTAAAGGACAGCTTGTCAGCAGATGCACTCCTTTTCATCATCACAAATAACTGCAGACATGAAATATTACTCAATTTTCTTGAGCCAGGAGAGGAGCTTTACTTTAAGGGAAGGCTCTAAAAAAAAAATAGTTTCAACATTTCAATTTTCCATCAGAATATACAGTGCTCTTATACATCTTAACTCCAGCAATTTGGATAACCTCCTGCTACGCTCAGATTTAGCATGCACCCTCCTTGCAATAATTTATTTTTAGATGAGACACACTTGGAACCTCATGAGATACTGAGGCATTCACGAGACTTCAAGGCTATGTCAAAGCTGCAAAGTAGGAACACTAGGGTGTGTTGAGGGCTACAGGGGTCAGAGCCCCTAATCCAGGGTAGCTGCACACATGCTGTGTGTTTGGAGAGGATCCACAGTGCTCTCAACCTGCAGCTGTATTGAGGAATTGCTTGGGAGATGCAGGGGTAGACTGTCCTGAGATTTTAACCTTACAAATAACTATATTATGATACCAGAATCACAACAACCAATTCTTAAATTTCATAGAAGGGCTTGGGTTGGAAGGGGACCTTGAAGATCATTTAGATCCAACCCCCAGCTGTGGGCAGGGAAACCTTCCACTAGACCAGGTCGCTCCATCCAACACGGCCTTCTGCACTTCCAGGAATGAGGCATCTAAAGCTTCCCTGGGAAACCTGTTCCAATGTCTCACTGCCCTCACAACAAAGAATTTTTTTCTAATATCTAATCAAAACCCGATTTGAACCCATTCAGTTTTAACCCATTTCCCCTTGTCCTGTCTCTACATCATCTTTTCTTTCCTGTAAGTTCCCTTCAGGTACTAGAAGGTACCAATTAGGTTGCCTTGAAACTTTCTCTTTTCCAGACTAAGCAAACCCAATTCTCTCAGCCTTTCCTCACAGGTAGGATGCTCCATCCCTTTGATCATCTTGACCCCCCTCTGGACTCACTCCAACAGGTCCATCTCCTTGCTGTGCTGGGACCCCAGAGCTGGATGCAGCACTGCAGGAGGGGTCTCACCAGAGCAGAGCAGAGGGGCACAATCCCCTCCCTCCCCTGCTGCACAAGGTGCTTTTGATGCAGCCCAGGACATGTTTAGCTCTCTGGGCTATGAGTGCCCATGGCTGGGGCATGCCCAGCCTCTCCTCCAGCAGCATCTCCAAGTCCTTTTGGGCAGGGCTGCTCTCCATCTGTTCATGCCCCAGCCTGGATTGATATCAGGGGATTGCCCTGACCCTGGTGCAGCACCAGCACTTGGTTTATTTACTGGGATAGACACGGATGGCATTCCTGGAGATGGCATAATGTAAGTAAAAGAATATAATTTTAATCCCAGTGTCCTGATCAAATGTCACCTTCAGTAATTGAACTGTACCCTGCAGTCGGAGCTGGCTGGGCAGTTTTGTTGTCATCTCAGGTGAGTTAGTGTAAATCCAGCCCAACTGTACTGAAATAAACAGCTACAGCTCTGTGAAAATGGTGTACAGGAATGACAAAAAATGTCTGTGCTTTCCTTGCTGTTCTTATTGGCACAAAGTAAGGTTCTTCGAAACTTTGCAAACAGTTCTCTAAGGTTTGGTCTAAATATGAGGACTGACCATGATTCCAGAATCTATGGTTAAAAAGAAAAAGAAGAAAGTATTTACCATGTGTCATGCACTTCGCATAGGCTTTGTTAATGTGATTTAGAGCTGTTTCTTTAGCACTTTTGCAACCTTGCCACAGCAAGATTGTCAAAGGTGCTATGAGGGTGGGGTAGATATTAAACAGCAAATGGGAATTCTAAGATTAATCCTGGAGAATGTGCGTATATTCTTGGGATTTATATATTTGTGTGAACACAGGGGTTTTGTTTTATTACAGCTATGCTGTTTAGATTTTGGTGAATATTTTTCACACTATTACACTTTACACACTGCAAACAGTGACTTAGTTTCTTAGGCAACAAAAGAAGACTAAAAGCAGCAGTCCAGTACCTGAAAGGGATCCACAAAAAAGATGGAAAGGGACTTTTTACAAGGTCATGGAGTGATAGGACGAGTGATAACTACTGTAAGCTGAAGGAGGGTAGATTTAAACTAGATATTAGGGAGAAATTCTTTACTGAGAGAATGGAGAGGCATTGGAATAGGTTGCCCAAAGAAGATGGCGATGCCCCAACACTGGAAGTATTCAAGGCCAGGTTGGATGGAACAACCTGGTCTAGTGGAAAGTGTCCCTGCCCATGACAAGGGGTTGGAACCAGAAGGTCTTCAAGGTCCCCTCCCAAACCATTCTGTGATTCTGTGACTTATACTCAGTCAACTGTATCCGTGTTTTTTTAACTCTCTGTTACTTAAATTGTTTCATATTCCATTGTCTCTGAGATTTTGACACATAAAATCAGATAATTGTACAAATGCAGTTTTTCAATTATTAATACCTGCTATGACTCCTGTGACATAAACTAGCAGAGCAAAGGTTTTGCTTTCATAGTGGGTTATTCACCCACTTGAGCCATCCAAAAGTGTCACTTTACTTCTATGAAGTAAGACAGGTGCATTAACGCTTTAACATGCTCAGCTGCTTCTTACCTTGTCACATTAATATTCTGTCCAGATTTTTAAATAAGTTACAAGTATGCAAGTCAAACAGTGTTCATGCTGAAGGCTTCTTGTATTTCACTTGGAGCAAGGCTGGGAGGTCACAGTGGTATTAATCTATAAAAAAGATAAGGAAATTTAAAACAATGATTGATTGTAAGGTAACTTTACTTTTATTTTTCCAGTTACTGGATATGATTACCAGAAGAGGCAATCATCTCCACCCCAGAGCAGCAAGAATAGCCCTGTCAGGATGGTTGCCCACAGGTGGACTCTGAGTGACTGATGGCAGAAAACAATATCAGAGAGCTGTGTGAGCAGATTATTGTGAATAATCCATGTGTGAATTCTGTTTGTGGCTTTTATTGCTATTTTAACTTGCCTCTTAAATTTTCATGAAGGAGTTTCAGTTGTTGAGGTGATTGTAAAATGCTTGGTACTACTATTCCTTGGAAGTATCCAGTGCTACAAGCTGTCCCTGTGTGGTTCAGTTGCAAGATTTTGTCCTACTCTTTTCCAAGGATCCTAGAAGGTGAATTCCCAATTTGAGGTGGTGGATCTAATTTATGGAGGTAATTTGAATTATACTTAGTTCTGGGAGTGAGACTTAGAGTGCCTTTTAGAATTATACATTTTGCCAAGAGAAATTGATTTCAACAGCCTTGCAGACAAATTCTTAAAGGCTGACAGAAGCCTTGCAGAATCTAGAACCCTACTTAATGCTTTTCAGTTGCAGCTAATGCAGTTACACAGCATCTTTATATTATAGTGTGGTAGTTTGAACCTTCATCTGCATCGCATGAATGTCATTTACTTATGAAAAAACCAAAAAATATTTAGCATTACAATTAGGCTTAAGCCATTCACACTTTTTGTTAATAATAACAAAGACATGGATGGCCTTCTGCTCAGTGCTGTGATTCTCATATTGTAGCAAAAGGAATACTTAAAATAATGGCTGCTAAATAACGCTTTCAAAACTGAATGTAGAAATTTTTCTTTTGTCCAGATCAAAGAAGTGTTTCTGACAGCCTGTGTGCTAGCAAATGCTGTTCTCTGGGGTTTCTCTGCCCAAATTTGTTTTCTATCCTCTTATAAACATTTTCAATGTAACAGAAATAGGCAAGGGAGGATGCAATAAAAATCTTAATTTGTTAAAATAATTAAGTATTCCTCTGCTCTGCATGAGCCCCTTTAAAATGTGGTTGACTTTTCCCTGTACCTTTTTTTCCATGTTGGCCCGGGCCTGTGTCTCTAAAATTCAAACTGTTTTGTCCACACACTTCTAATCCAAGTTTTTAGCCAAAATATCTAGTAAAGTCCACATTAGAGTCCTCTTCTGCCTTGGTGGTCTCTTGCCTGGAAAGGCAGAAGGGCTCATCCTTTACATTGGCTGCTCTGAGTGGCTCACGTGACTGAAACATGGACACATAGATTTTTTAAATTTCTTGCTGCCCTAGGTGCCACAACAGCAGAATGCACTACAGTGGATATGTTCATTTTAACTGTTCCTGCATAAACATAGAACCTTTTATAAAGAAAAAAATCTGGTTTCTGCTCCACTTGCCTTTCTCTCTGCATAGACAGGTACAAGCACAATTTTTTGGGCATTTTGTAGATGGTAACTCTGTACCTAATCTTAACTGCATGAGTGCTGTTAAGCACAGAGAGAAAGGAGAGTAGTCATACAGACTCTTTTAAAAACAGTAACATCTGTGCAGTTTGGATTCTTTATTTTACAGGACCAGAAAACCATATCTGGTACTGGCTGCTGTAAGTTATCCCAAGCCAAGGACATCTGGTGACTGCAAAACCCTTCTCAGGATCTAGCTCAGGACACCAGATTCTTGATGGTGTTAAAGGAGAAGAGTTACTCATCAGTGGTGTGCTCCTGCCACCCACGATGCTCAGACTGTACTGGGCTGCATAATATTTCTGGGAGCAGACTTCTCTTCTTTTGAGGCTGTTTCACTTAACATCAGAAATGTTCGGGGGTTTTTTTGTGCTCTGTGGCCCATTAGTGTTTCTAGAATCCACCTTTTTCTCTCTTCCTCTGTAAGCTATGTGGACCAATCATGCTGATGACACAGCCCAGGAGGATGCCATGGTATGTGAGAGCTTTGGGGCTGGTGTGCCAGCTGACAGCAACACTGCCTCAGATGCTTCAGCTGTGCTCCTCTCTATGTACCCTGAGAAGACCCAGACTCGTGTTCTAGATATATAAAAAAAATTTTAAAAATAAAGAACAGTAAAACTATAAAAATTTCACTGGCTTCATGATTTGTGCACACTAAGGCAGCTCTAAGAATCTCAGAAACAGCTCTAAAGCCTCTGTGTAGGTGGTTTCAAATCACAGAAGAGATGATCTCTAGTACGTGATGGACTCTCAGTCACAGCGCAATAAACTATTGCTGTGATCTGTAAATTCCAAGGAGGGGAGAGAAGGCTGGAAACTACTGATATACCACCTTTCTGGATCCCACAAAAAACCTCAACAATCAGACAAGATGCCCCACTTGAAAGTGTTTTCTTTCGAAGCTGGAACTTTAAGACAAACACAAAACTCTGACATATTTCCAATTCAGTGCCGTGCAGGAATATGGATTTGAAAGCAGTTTTTTATTTATAGACAAGCTTTATGTGTCAAGCAGATAACACAGCATGATTTACAGGCAATTAGAGCTCTTGCCACAAAAAATGGCTTGAAGGGTTTAAGTCTTGCCTTAGTGTCTTACATCTGAAATTATGACCCTCTCAAGGGAGTTAGAGCTCTTGCTCAGATGATGTCTCAGGCTGCCAGTTTTTTGACTAAAAGTTCTCCAGACGACTGGAGTGCTGTTCTGGGGATTATTGAAGAGACCCCCTCATTCTTTGCATGTTGAAGCAGGTTTGTGTGCACAGATGTAGTAACATGCATACATCTCGTGTAGTAAACTTCATACATCTCACTGGATGAGGCTGATCCAGGAAGTTTGTCCAGGATATGCTCAGCAGACCCTGTTCTTCCCACAGCTGAGCCATCAAGTGCATGATGAGAGCCTTCCACCACCCCTTTTTTCCATCTTGTTAATCCTACACCTTGTGCACGAGGGAGACAACTCACCAGGGTGTGGGGTTAACTGCTTTAACTTTCCTGCTTTTGCCTGAAGAACACCCTCAACTACCACCTGAATGTATTTCAGAGAGAGGAGGAAGCTTTAGCAGGGTTTTCCTACAGCCTGAGTGAATTTTGTAAGTAAAGTTATAGTAAAAAATTTCGGCCTTTCCCTTTGTCATTCTTAGAGGAAAAATGTCACCCTAGTTTTGTTTGAAAAGAAAAACAAACAAAGGAACCAACCCCAAGCCCATATATCTATGTTTGACTGGAATATGCAGGTCAGGGCTTTAATAATATTTAATCATAATAATTATAATAAATCATTATTAAGATCATTAAAAGAGAAAGGCATTCCAGTCGGAATAAAACCACTCAGCACAAAACCTTTCAAGTATGTTCATCTGTGGCTCTTCTGTTCATGTATCTGCAACAATGCTTTTATGAATGCTGCCTTTTAGAAGTCCCGTTTTGAGATGACCAAGCTCCACAGTGTTGGAAATCTTCCTGTATAATTCAAATTGATCAAACATCTACATGTAGTGGAGTTGTAGTTTTGTATACTTTGGATGTAGTTTATAAGTCTAGTCCGTAAGCATAGATAAGGTTTTTCTGCATTAATTAAAAGGAAAGAGTTGAGGTTAAAAAAAAATTCTGTTATTTTTCCTTGTTCCATTTAATAGTGCTGAAAATGTCTTAATCACTCCAGCAGGCTTTTTTTGTTTGGGTTTTTTTTGTTTGTTTTTTTGTTTGGCTTTTTTTTTTTTTTTATCACAACCATCTCTTCTGCATGTCATTGTGAATTCACAGACATGGTACTACAATGTCAGATGAAATGCTCCTCCAAGCCTTTAGAGATGTCAGTGATGCAAACCCATCAGGGTTACATCATGTCAAGATGTTGGTGAATAATGTCACTGGGAATCTTTGGAGTGCATTTCATGGTAAAGAATTGAAACAAAAAGATGTCAAAGCAATTCCAAAATTGGAGCCTTCTGATTATCAAGGTGATTATGAAAGACAAAAGCTGTAAGTACTTGTAACTTGGCCCATGTTACCAGATGTTCTGTCTTCTGAACAACAGCTAAATCTTCCTCATATTAGCTGATAAAAAAGTAAAGATGCCCATGTCATTGAAATGTCATGTCTGTCACTTGTCTAGGATTCTGGTAGCAATTGGGAACAGTGTCATTTGATTGACAAGGATAGAAAGAAGTTTTGGCTGAAATTTTGAAAGCTGAGAGTTTTACAGTTAGGATTGAATTCTTGGTATGATTACTACAATATACACTAAGGAAGTGGTAATCCTTGTCAATAATTCTTCTGTGAAAAGAAGAAAAGGGAGAATATGGATAGAGATGGGAGAGTTAGTTTTACCTTGTTATAACTAAATGTGTGCTCAACTCTCAGTGACTTCTGAGCCTCCATGTATCAAAGTACAAATTAACTGAGACGTTTCTCCTGCAAGTTAGGCAGATGAAAGGAAAAGGTTGCTGTTGACATCTGAGATCATTCTGATGATGCAGGCATGTGATTCCTTTTGAACCCAGATGAAAGTTTGCAGAACGTGTGTGTTTTTCTCATTAGTTTCCAGTTTTTACTAAATTTCTTCTTAATTTGTATCAATCCAGTTTTTATAGGCTGGATTTGCTGTGACCATTTTTCTACTCAGAAGCTTTACTACTTACAGCATTGTAATTCAAATACAGAAAGATAACAAGTTGCTTGAAACAAAGCTGATGTTTCTTCATTTAATGTCAGGTCTAGTGTCTTTTGAATGCTGGTATTCAGTTTCAGAAGAGAGATGTTCCCCCTGTATCACTCATCTTGATAGGCTGGAGATGAAATTTAAAAAATATGATAGTCTGATGTGCTGGGCTGCCAAGGAACCTGATCCAGAAATATTGGAGGTCACTGGACAAGGTACTACATTAGATAGGTATTTTATAATACTGATATTTTATATTGCACTGAGCTATCAATAGTTTACAGATAAAAGGAATATGAACAAAATGTAAAATTGTTCCCTCAGTTCTTGATATCTCTTCTGTCACATTTTTTTTTGTGGGTGAAACTTGTTTTAATGTGAATTTTTTCTGCTTAGAATTTTGTCTGACTTAACAATTCTCAGCTTTTATACTTCATATTGAGATGCAGAAAATGAAAAGGGAGGATTTAGTAATACTAATTACTGAAATGTCATTTGACCATACATATTCCTTTGTCAAAATAAACATTGTTAAAGAATTATTAAGATAATTTCTCATTTATAATAAAGATCAAAGGAAGAGTTAAGCAAAAAAATGGAAGCATTCATCCATGATTTGTGATTCTTCATTTGTAAATGAATTACCTTTGCCCAGGTAAAATCTCTTATCTAGTCTGTTCTAGCAAGGATATGAGAATCTGTATATTTTTTATACAATACTCTCAGTTAATAGACTCCAAAGTGTAATTTGTTTTTTCAGAGTACATTTCAATGTTCATAGAAGTAGAAGAAGGAAGTTTAAAATTAACAACCATCTGGCATAAATTTCAGAGGAGTTAATTCTTGACTTCATTATAAACTCTGTAATACAAAATAATAATGCCTTTCACTTAAAAAAAATCCAATTAATTATTTGCATAGTTTCTGAAATAATCTATGCTTCTTCCCCTAAGAAATAACAATTTTTCAGGCTATGCCTCAAACATGATTCTATATTTTTTTATAAAGATGGTTACATTTCCAAATAGAAAACAATTTGTATAAAAGAAAGAATTCTTTTGGATGAACAATATATGGAAAAACACTAACAATTTTTCATAAATTAACTGAGTCAAAAATGAGAACTAATTGAGTAAATACAAATCCAAAGACCAATTTTAGCCCTCCAGACAGAGCGTTAACAGGCTTTTTAAACTATAAAGAAATGTACTAGTGATCAATTTGACTCAAGATGATTTGAAATCTGAAAACTGCTTGTCTCTGCAGTACCTGGTGTTCATCACAGCATTGTTACTTTAAAACTTCATCCCGCTTCTTGCAATTGATTCCAATAAGAGCAGAGTTGCTCGTCAAGTGTTCTTGTAGGTTTGTTGTTGTTATGTTAGAGCTGCAAGATAGTGCAGAAAAAAAGAAATATCTGAAATATTTCTGATGCAGGTAGTTTTCAGGTGTATTGACTAGGTTTTAAAAATATCCTTCCGTAAAGAATGGTGCTCTTGGGTGTTAGTGAATCTTATAAAAAGTAAATAATCTCACAAGATACCATTGAAAAAAAGGGCTGAAATTCTTAAAAGTGAGATAAATTTTCTTGCTATGCTCAGGAGAGAGAGAGATATGTCAGAAAACCCAAACCTCCCACCTTCCAATTCCTTGCTTTATTTGAAAGACCAAGCTCATCCTAATAAATCCTGATGATTTGGCAAAGCATTTTTGATTGGAAAATAACTGTTATTGCAAATATGATACTTGCAAAAGTTGAGCTCTAGTTGAAATCTTTAAACTCTCTCACCCCTCCAAGATTAATTTTTGCATACATCTATGCTTTAAAAAAATGTTTATGTCTTTCTTATCTATTGTTATCTCTGATGGAAATTAACCCTAAGAGGTAGTTCTAACTTGTTAAATGTGGCCTGTTACGATCTTGATTATCTTTAAAATCTGTAGCCTAATCCTGAAACTGACCTGCTTAACTTAGCTGGTGACTCCTTAAAATCTAGTCTTTTTCCTTTATTTTGTGGTTCCTTGCAGTATAGGTAAGTCTTGGATGTCTAGGGGACCATGAATCTGGAGTCTGCAGCGAAGAACTGTGTTCTCCTGAGCCCAGGAGGATGTAGTCTGGTTACTCCCTCTCTTTGCTGCTGGGCAGTGCTGAGAGGGCTGGTTCCTCTGTCTCTGAAGTCCACCATCCCAAACTTTTGTGCTTCAGTCATGGCAGCCTCTGACCACAGCAAATGGAGAAGAGAAGGGATGGATTTTCAGAGATTTTAAGCATTAAGGTGAATGCTTTGAGAAAGACAGCATCTGCTTGTCCTGTCTGGACTGCTCCATGGGGCAGTTAGCTCTGAGGTAATTGGAGAATATGGTTTACAGGAATGTCTTCACAGCCAAGGATGGACTTCTAGGGGAGAGCTCAAAAAGGTGCTGGGTCACTAGAGCTGCTCATTTCCATGCCCTCGGAATTTGTGGTTGGCATAAACCTATACTGGAAATGACCCAGGTTCACGTGAGTTTGTTTCTAGTTACTTCTCGTAGAAAAAGTTCTGGATAATGTTTTGTGTTTTTTAACTCAATGGAGTTTTTAAATTCAAGAGGGCCTTAAAAAGTCATATTTGGACTTCTCTTAATTTATTCACTGCAAATATATTAACTCAAACACAAGGGTTGCAAGCAAACCTCTTAAGAGTTTATTTGCATTTCGCCTGAAAGAAAATAAATCAACAATTGGCTGCCGCAGACATTAAAATATAGCACTTGAATTGTAACACTGCTGTGAAATTAAATATAAATGCTTCAGAGATCCAAACAACATTAAAGTGTTGAAGAAGATGGAATTTTAAATCTTGATTTCTGGCAAGAGAATACATATATAATAAACAATTAGGAAACAATCCAACTCCTTAGGAAAATAATTTCCTTGCATTAGTTTCTATCTCAGTCTACATTCTGAAAAACTCAGTTAAATGATTGTGTAAAATATTTGTAGTTAAATGGAATGCCACAAAAGCTAAAGAGGATAAAGTGACATGAGCCTGATAATAAAATTGGGATGTTTTTTGAAATATGGTTTAATGAACAAGTTGAGTAACCACTTTGAAACAGACTCTGTTGCTTTCACTGACAGGTTTGAGTATTAGGACAAGATTCTATTTATGAGTTATGCCATTCTTTTTTCTTAAGTTGTACATTAAAATACAGGAAATAGCCCTGATTTAGGGCTGTATTATTAAACGACAGTCAAAGATAGAAATCAGAGTATGAAAGAACTAGAAAATCATCTCTCTCCAAAAGCACTACTGAGCCAGAGCATATGTTTGCTGATAATTTGTCCTATATACAGGGGTGTCTTTAAAAGCAAGGTAATACAACAACTTCAGGCAGGAATGAGTTTTGGCAGTTTATTGTTTATTTGTCAGGGGTTTTAGTTTGTAAAGAGATACCTTATAATATTAAACAAAAAAACCCCAAACTAAAAAAAAAGAGGAAATACTTATTTTTTTCACTCCATCTGCAATTAGAAAATTAGATTCGTAGTCCCAGTTCAGCTTCTACTGCAGAGTGGGAAGACGGGTGACCTAAAAGACTTTGTGATTTTTGGAATACAGAAGACCCTGCAGACGACTACAAAATTTGGGTTAGCTATAGGAATTCCAACATCTTGTTCTACATGACATTTTTTAATTAATTTATAAATGTCATCAACTAACTTTTGTCATTATCATTCAGTATTTATATTCTGGAATATCTTCAACATCTTCCATAGAAGGGACCTCCCCCAGTAACAATAAGTTCTATAAAAACTTTTTATAGAGGATGAGGCAACTGTTTTCTGGTGTCCTTTCCTGCCAACTGCTTTTTGAAAATTTCGAATGAGGGGTGATTAGATATTTATATGGCACTACTGCCTTTTTTAATGAAGTAAATTTCTCAATCCCTGCAACCACTAACGAGGTTAAGGACACTGAAAGAATTAAAGACAAATTGGAGTAGATGAAGAGAGGGAAAGCTAAAGAGACATGAGGCTTACTAACTAATGCCCTCAATATCTGGGATGATTTTAGGTCCATATGGCATACCATTTCAAATATAACTCAGCATATTTTTAGCCATAATGATTTAGGATCTCATAAAGTAAAACAAAGCGAGCATGTGATGAATTTCCGTAACAAATTAAAGTATAAACATAACAGTGATTTACAAAGTAGGCCAAACATGTTCATCACCACACCAAAGATGGAGCTACATTATAGGATCAGCAATTTCCTAATGCTGACTGGGATTCACAGGGATGGGTAATAATTTGCATGTAAACTACTCTAAAACTAAGTAGTTGTACTAAATCTGTTTATGATTCTGCAATAGTTAAACTTTGAATGCCAAAGTAAATTCTCCAGTATGTCGTGTGCTCTCTCACCCAACTAGGTTTTAAAACTTCCACCTTATGTATTGATAAACTGGCCCTTTTACACTGCTTGTTGAACTAATGGCTTAGTTAAAAGGTTTTGCAGCTCTTGTTTGCCAGAAATCTCAAATGACAGGTTTGTTGCCTTTGTAGATCTTACACTGTGGAACAGGGCACAAACACTGACACATGCCTTTGAGACAATTTTTAAGCTTTCTAAGCATGGGGTGCTCTTGTCGTGCTCTCTAATGTGAGTCCTTGCCTATGCGAATGCTTTCATACTCAGAATAAACAATTTGGAAAACTTTATGTAGAGGATGAAGGAGAAAAGTAGATAGCAAAAATAACATGAAAAGTAATTTGGAATGTATCTCGCCTCTCGAAGTGTTTGGAAATTCAGCAGTAGGGAAACCAGGACCTTCACCAGTGATCTCAGAGTCATGTTTTACACACAGTGCTTCTTGTTACCAGATGGCTTTTATTGGACGGTGACTGTTTTTTCCTCCATGCATGATTAGACTCAGGTGTTCTGAAGCACAAATCTCCCCCAATGGTCTTTTAACTAAGGTGGCAAAATCTTTTTGTTGCTGGCTTATGGAACTACAATTGTAGAGTGATTTTATTTTTTAGACTCTTCCTGTGTGGTCTCTAGAATGGTGGTCTGCCTTGCAGTGTGATTCAAATTACGTCACCCTTCGCCATTTTGCCTCAGTAGTCAGGCCTGCTCACTCCCCACAGTTCAAAAAGTCTGTTGCATTTAATGAAGAAAGAATATTCCTGTTTAAATGGAAGATCTGATACATGATACAACTGTTTTCCAGATATGTGCAATCTTGAAGAAAAAAAAAATCCTGTAAAATGACTGAAAAATCCTCAACAACACTAAACGAGAAAATCAGCCACTCAGAACATGCTGAGTACAAAATTTAAAATAAAATTGCTCTCAAAGACGAGAATTTGCAGTGGTAATGGAACTACATATAGGTCAAATAGTCTATCTCTTTACCTTTTAATCTTGATCGAAAAAGTTACTTTTAAGCTTCTTGAGATTAAACTCATTTAAAATACAAGCTTGTGCAGGGTCTGTATTCTTGTGTAACCTCTTTTGGTCACAGTTTTGTGCAAAAGCTGTCAGCAAAACAATGTTATCCACTGTATTGATCCTTTTTATAATTCTCGTCCTGGAGTTGAAATAGATCTCACAGGCAAATTCAGTTTAATATTCATTTGGGCCATTGTTTTAATGTGGATAAACAGTGTAGTAATTTTTGCTACATTTTTTATTGTACAATTTTGCCAAGGTTGACAGTAGTTTTGGGAAAATCCTAAACTACTTGAGGACAATGATACCTGATGTGCTTTCCAAATGATGATTGGTATCTTGAGAATAATTATTCTCTGCGCAGTGGTTTGTCCTTTATGTTCCTTTCTTCCCATCTACTTTTTAGAGGGGATGCTAGGGACAAAGGATGTAGTTGCTGCTAATACCGGATTCCAAACTCTGTTATCTACTGAGATATGGCAAAACCTGTAATTGCAACAGACTTGAACAGCAAAGTGAGAAAAAAAACTTATGTATCTGAGACACCAAGCATAGCTATGAAATGCAAAAGGGTAACGGCAGTTTCACTAGGAATGAAATATTCATGTTGCTAACTTACATAAAACAAAAGATGGAGTGTTTTCTGCAGGGAAATTACTTTTGCTGATGAGCTCCATTTATGCATGATAGAGTTTTAAATTTTTGAAAACCCCCTTGGTTATTTTTTTCTCTTTTCAGTTTTAGCAGCTTTAATTTTAGGCTTATAAACAGATATATGTAAAATTTCTTGCTGAAAGGACCTTATTCTGCTTAAAGTCATATTTATTACATTCAGCAAAAATAGAATTGCTTCTGTCGATGACAATGAATACAAAATCAATATTTAAGACTGCAGTCTCACAGACTTCATATTACAAAGTGAGTACTTCAGTTTTGAATTGCCCTATAATGAAATGTATCTTCATTTAACATTCTTTTAATGTCTCGAGAGGTTCTAGTTTTGTACCAGGTAACTGGAAAGCAGACAGTAGCAGAAGGAGTTGAGAAACCCAGCTTTCGGTCAAGATTAAAGCATGTCCCCAGAATTAGGAGGTCTGATGTGCTTTCTTCATGCTCTGGGTGGAGAATCAATATGCATGTCTTCCTTGTCTCAAAGGCAAACCCTTGATGGTATCAGTGGAAAACTCTTACACACTCTGCAGACTTGAAGCTGGAGTGAGGAGATCTGGAAATCTGGTCTCAAGCTAAGTCCAAATTCTCTGAAACTTTAATGAATCTACCTTGTTTCTCTTTCATTATGAGCAGGTTTTTGAAGGCCTGGTGATTACCGACCTTACTGGATTTTGGCCAAGATATCAGACATAAAAACTTGTAAATGGTTCTTCTGCCAAGCTTTGGACAGCACATCACTTCAGGTAATATTCAGCTTCAGCAGTTCAGGGTGAGTTGTTGGCTTATGTTCTGTGTCCCAGAGGAAAAAATATTAAGAGAATATAATTCCATCAAGTCTAAGAAAAATATGTTCTTGGAAGATGTTAGATAGTGCTAGTGTATACAGAATGTATAAAACAACAGTAAATAAAACCTGTCTGTTTAAAATTAATACCATAACCCAGATTTCTTTGCCTTTTGGCTATAAATAAGGCAGTATTCTCAGTATGTATATTTAGATACCAAAATACAGCCAGGTTTGTCCCATAGAACAGAAATTTTGTAAATAAGCAGTGAATTTCTGGTTCTGATTTGTTTGAAATGATAATATTTTACCTACTGAATAGGTAAATAATGAAATAGATTTAGTTGATTGCACAAAACAGACAAAGAGTATAGAAGAAATATGCATCCAAGAGAATAAGTAGGTGCTTAAAATTAGTTTTGTTTTTAAAGGCTACTGTAGTTTAGAGTCTCTTGTACAAGTGTTTGCCGGAATAAATTTGCTAACAGTATTTTTGCCCTTGACTCTTCAAAGTGACAGATGTTGTAAGTTAGGAAAACTTCATCTTCCCTGCAGTAACCTTCTATTAACAGATCATAATGGTGGCAGAAGCATAACTCTTGCGACATTCAAGACGACGAGCTAAGAAACAGGACAGGTTTGAAATGTGTGTTGACAAATGAGGAGAAAACTGTTATTCTCTCTTTACTGTAGGAAGTGAGAATTGAGCACAGTTTTAATACATAGCTCTTCTAAAGTAAATATTAGCAATAAATAGGTGCTGGTGATGGTTATTTGTGGGAAGCAGACTAGGACTTCTCAGCACCCTGCTCATGCTGTGGGTACTGAGAAGCCGGGTTAGTTCTGTGGCGGCTGCTGGTGGTGCAGCACAGCTGCCTGAGCTGCTCAGGCCATAAGGCACCACATCTATAGGAGTTAAGCAGCTTCCAGACCCTCTGGCCCTCCATGCCATGGGACATGGGCTGCTGAAGTGTGGTGAGCTGAATGAGGTGGTGCAGGAATCCCATAGTAGAATGGGAAGTCTTAAAACTTTCAGCTTGTTGGCAAATTAATCATTGGACCATCTTCCCCCTCACCTGCTTGAATTTGGATGATAGTTGCAGTGTATGAGACCTTAGTTGAATTCAGTTCTTCCCTAGGCAAATGAATCTATAGTGTTATTAATAAGTAAATGATCCTTCTTTTTTCTTTTTCTCACAGCCTTCAGAGAAAAGGTCGATAGGGTTGAGTAACAATAACAGTTCTAGTGCTGTGTTCTTCTTCTGCAACTCTCAAAAGGCCTTTGCAAAGCTGATAACTATAATTAGACCTGACCAGAAACTTCTGGGCAGGACAGAGCTCTGCTGGAGAATGCTGATACAATAGGACTGACTGGTTTGGCTCCGGCTTTTCTTTGTCTAACAAGTTTTGATAACAGCAGAAGACATGTTCATATTCTGTAATATGCAACAGTGGTTCTATAAATGAGTTATTTCTGCAAGGAAATATTTTTCTGTTGATTTAGGTGATGGTTGGGAGAATCCCTTAATGTACTGAGGTTGAGTCTGTGCTTAGGAACTGGCCAAAAGGTTGATTTACCTCCTCTGTTTGGATTTGTTAAAAACAACAGTTCAAAGAATGGTTAAAAATCTGTAATTCTTTGGGTCCATGTTCCATGCTGCTGTTATACAGGACACTTTGACACTTTTTTCCTCGTATAATGGTATATTCCATTGACATTGTAGGAGTTAATTCTGAAATGTTTCACACTGGTGTGGTTTATAACATACTTGATTCATTACAGGGATTTTCTTTATGAATGAAGCATGATAATGCACAGAGCAAAAAAAGGGGGGAAAAAAGGTTTTCTTCAAATAAATTAAAAAATAGATCCAGGGAATATTTTTAATCATTAGCAGAAAGATGTTGCCACTTTCCAGAGGGGAAGACATTTTGTAGGAGATGTTTCGCCTTGAGGCAGTTCGTTCTTTACACAGAGGCATAAAAAATACAGCTCCTGGCTGTTTTTATCATTACTAATAAATGAATAAGCACGGTTTCTGAAAAAACATGTTTTATCAGAAGGACATGTTACACTGTTCTTATCAATAATTCTATGCAAGTAAAATTCAAGCCTGCGGGGTTGTATTGTTGCAAGTTTTTTATACAATCACTTTTCATAAAAGAAAAACAGACTGAGGTGATGATGAATGATGGATGAAAATTTTAGATGTAATTAAAAAAAAAAAGTTTAATTCCCAAGTTCTTTTAACAAAGGGAATAAAAAAAAATACTGTAAAGCTATGGTTTGATAGATAATATTCCATTAATGTGAACTGCATGCAGGAAAATTAGGCAGGTTTATATGAGAGAGATTGACAAGCTTTATATAGCCATGCATATGTGAATAGCTGACCTATTTTTATTCCCATTTTAATTGTAGAGATGAACAGATTAAGGATTGTGCTGAAGAATGCAACTGGAGCTTTTAATGGAGGAAAAACAGAGAAATAGCAATCCTGTAGGAATACTGCAAGAACTCAGAGGGAGTTACATCACTATTAACAGATCAGCTATAGAGTGATCTCATTGCTGCCATCAAGTGTGTGAGCATCATGAAACAATGATTTTTGGCAGATAGCTGAGGAACAGAAGAAAGATGATTCAGGCATTGGAGTTAGTTGAGATTATCATGTAGTCATTTCAAAACTAGCAAAAAAAAAATTCAAAGACTAGGTCATACTTTGGCCACATAGTATCTGGACCATAAGTGATTTTTACACTCCTACTCACATTTGGTGAATAGTTTTGTGGTGAAGAATTGTCATTTTGGGATTGGAAATTTTATCCGTCAGAAGAAAGACAGCAGCCCACGCAAAACTACCTGGATGAGCGGCATCTCCTAATGTATTTCCTGCTGTTAGTTTTTACAATAAGAGTTCAACGAAATTCTTCTCAATTCACTTTCAGATGATGTGAGAATATCTAATACAGATAGGTATTAGTGGACACCCAGTATTTAACGATGCATGTGAGCTTCAATTTCTTTAAATAATCAGGGAAAATCTAGTTTTTGTTCATGCAGTTCAATTCCATAATAGCAAAACCTCTCAAGCTCATCTGTCTTCTCTAACTTCCCTAATGTTAAAAAAATACTGATTTTTTTGGTGCCTTTTACCTTTTTCAGAAAGCAAACCAGCTTAAACATCTCGGTCTTTATTCAATGACACGTAGCAAGTCTGTAAGATCAAAAGTTGCCCTACAGGCAACACAATGGATTTTTGTTGCTTTTAGACACAAATGCCACTCCTGTATTCTTCTGTTCCACAAGTTCTTTTGACTCTGCTGGTAAAATCAGTGTCTTATTTGCTGTGCAATTCTGGTAATATTAGTACTTTCCAGCGGGTATCAATGAGAACAACCTATGGAAGAAACAGATCACAACACAAATTTTCTTGCCTTTGTAAGGCCGCTTCCATCCATGTTACTAGTAAAAAGCCCAGCATAAATCTTGCAATTTTAAAAAATGCATTCATAGAGAGATCAATTAATATTCCCAGATCATGGAAACAAGGATGGTTTGGTTCAGAGCAGTAGTACTGAGAGATAGCTCAATCATAACATGCCATTCTTGCAATTTCAGACACAAAGGCAACAGAGGCAAAGCATAAGCTGCCTGACTTGACTTTTGGAGGAACCATAATTACCACTGTGAGGATTGCAGAAGCTACTGCTAATGGGAGCTGCTGTAGTCCTCTGAAGGAGGTACATATTCTTGATGAAGTTTGTTTTCATTTTGGTGTTGTTAAATACCTCAGAATGCTGAGAGTCTATTTATCTTGGAATGATACTCTCATTCTGGCACATGTCAGACATAACAAAACTGCTGTTTCTTATCAGCACAAATAATATAGCAGCATCTGGTAGATACTGGCTGCTTAAGAGGATGGTAGGACCTTCAGAGACAACGCCACCAACATTGATTCAGACTATTTTTGACACTGCATGATGTTTTCAGGCAATTCTCCTGAAAACTTCCCCAAATCTCTTCAGATTTCTACAAGCCTGAAGAAAAGAAAGGATTCATTTGGGCAAGAATGGAAATGCCATCTGACTAGGCAGAGTAGCCACTTTCCTTGATGTTGGTAGTGAGATCTCTTAAGGAGGATAAGTTGTTAGAGGAGGCGGCTTAGGGAAAAGGAAGCAGGTATTTGTTCTTCCATCTGAGGGAGAAATTCTGCATAAAAATGCCTAGAAATTATAACTGTTGTTGGGTAATATTTATTTTTTTTCCTTGGCTATATGATTTTATTTCCATTCTAAGAGCAAAGTACACCAACGCCCTGGAGCTGTTGATTATAGATTATAGCTTCATTGTTTTAAGTGCCTAGTATGGATATGCAAAAGCATAAGAAGGAAAAAAAAGGATTAAGCACAGCAACTCATGGTAAAGATTCATAGGAGAAGGATTCTTCTAAATGCTAGGAAGTGATATCCAAACCCAACCATTCTTAGAAATGTTATGGCTTTGTGGGAAGGCATAGAGACAGAAAAGATATCAAAGTGTAGATATGCTCATTTTGCAAAATGCTTGTCACTCTCTAGAGAGAGAACACGATGACAGTAGATGCATTTTGCAAGGAGTGACTTTTTGTTATTATTTTATATAGGTTTGCTCAATAATGTTAACAATAATTTCAAAATAGCAGTGTTTGTTACCTGTCCAGTGCATACGTGTTATGGCTCTGCCTGCCCATTTATTTCATATTTCTTCTCTCTTTCTCCTTAGCACTAAATTTCAGTGGGCATTTTCAGTGAGAACCAAACATACCAAAACGGTAGTGCCTAAATTCAGCTGTCATTACCTCTTGTTGCAGAACCTCCTCGGCACCAAAATCAGCATTTCTTGCATATGTCACCATGTGTATCACTGTGTGTAATCACCCTCAGGGAATCTACCCTCTGTGTTTACGTTCAAAGGGACATGGCAAACGTGGATTAGTTGGATTGCAGCATCTAACTCTTTGCAAACACTGTTCTTTTCAACTCATCTGCCTGCAAAATCTGTCTCTGCCCTGGGGATGGTGCATCCTTCAGTGACCTAGAAAGGAGAAATCCTTACTCCCTTCCCTCTTCCATAATTACCCTGGCTGCTTTGCAGCATGTTCTGCTGCAAAGGCCAAAGACCTTTAACCTTCTGCTGAAACTAATGCGAAATTCTCTACACCATGCTTTCCTCTGCTCCTTGGAAGATATGTGGGTTATCCAGAGCACAAAGCACAGTAGAAAGTTTCCAATCAGGGCATTTACTTTTTTATTATCTTTAGAAAGGCTGTATCAGGAGGTTGAAATTTGGGTGCATATCCTTTCCTTTCTGTTATTTCTTCATGTGGTTTTCTGTTCATCCTTAGGTTCATTGTTTACTTCATTTTTTTATATTCTTAACTTAATCCTTAGTTTTCTCCCCACTTTTTTTTTTTTGTCTGTGATAGTCCTGCATTAGATATCTTCATTCTGCGTTATTTGAAGGGGGGGCAGATTCAAAACAGGGTAGATTCGAAACATTGAATTTGTTCATACCCTGTCACAGTGAAATTTAAGTCTGATAAACATGAAGGACAGACGTGTGCTGTGTATGTGGTGGCCAGAAGAGCAACTACAGAGCAGAGCACAAGGGGAACAGAGAAGATGGTTATACCCATACAGAGGGTCCCTATCCCTGGAGACATCAGAAGTTGGGCTGGACACCAACAGTTGCTCTGAAGAACCTGATCTAGGTGAAGATGTCACAGCTTATTGCAGGGTTTTGAACCAGATGACCTTTAGATGTCTCTTCCAACTCAATCTCTACTGTGGTTCTGTGATTTGGAAACTGTCAGGATGGATGGGATGTTGATTGTGACAGCATGTAATTTTGCTGGGCAAAGAGATCTGTGTTACATGAGGGGTGAAGGTAAGCCCTATGGGAGAAGACTAGCCCTATACTTCAATTTATCTGAGATAGGAAAATTGCTCACATCTGTCAGAAATCACGCTGTTTCTCCAGCTAATGTGCAATCTCATAGCACTTGCATATTAAGTAACATTTATAAAAAATTCATAAACATAAAGAGTCCAAAGCATTCAAAATCCAATACCAGGCAATTTGATGTTAAAATCTTGCAGAAAAATTGAACCCTACTTCCATTCATCCGAGAGCTTGCAGGCAGTTAACAAGGCAGTCATAGACTTCATGCTTATTAGCCTTCCATATTCATTGGCCATGGTGTAGACTGTATTAGTTCAATGAACAGT
This sequence comes from Falcunculus frontatus, assembly GCA_013398115.1. Classification (NCBI taxonomy): domain Eukaryota; kingdom Metazoa; phylum Chordata; class Aves; order Passeriformes; genus Falcunculus; species Falcunculus frontatus. The sequence continues at coordinate 479,126 of VZRV01010999.1, read as the reverse complement.
TCCTAATGTGGGTTATCTTGGACTCTATTTTATCTGGATTTATTATGTCTGGCAGTGGTGTGCATAAGTCCAACTGTAAAAGATGACTGCTGTGCTTCTGAGATATATATCTCTCTATTCCTACTCCCTGGAAGTCCTCCAGCACGGGTGAGGACACCAGGACAGGAATGTTTAGCTGGGTGCAGTCTGGAATCTCTAGTTCCTTCCACATTTTTGAAAGTTGGAAGAGAGATACAAAAATGTAACCTTTTGTACAAAGCAGCACAGTCACTGAGTTGGTGCAAGGCTTCCAGGGTGCCAGTTTCATCTTCCACATTTATGGCCTTGTCTGCATTTTCATGTGGTCCTTGATTTTGAAGGATTTTCAGTTTTTCAGTAGAACTTTGTACTGGACTAGAAATGGAAAATCCCAGTGTCCTTCTGGTAAACAAACAAATTTAGCTCTCTGGTATTTAAGAATAAAAATCAGTTTGATTTTTGTTTTGTGTTGAATTGAAAATTAGGGTTCAAGGTTATGAATTTATATGAATAAGATTTACAGGTTTTTTTTTAATGCAGCTTAACAGACTGGTGACATTTGGGGTACTTAAGGGCTTATGTTTATTATATTTATAGTATTTGAATTTGGTCTCTTGTGAGAACATTAGCATATATTAAGTAGTTTACAAAATTCAAGTTATCAGTTTGAAACAAATGGGAAGAGCCTGGCTTTGATATTTTTGTTTTAGTTACTGTCTTTTCACATGTGTTCTTGCAGTGGTATCTACTTAGGTGAGAGCCTTGCTCTGCTAAGTGATATACAAATACACAGTAGATAATAGTGTCTGACTAAATGAGCTTCGATACAGACATAGTCAAATCTTACAGGTTCTGAAAATAAAATGAGGCCAATTGATTTGATAGGAGTAAATGGTATTTTGTCTGTCAGAGGAAGATTGCCCCAAGGGAATGGAAACACCATTTAAGACATTGCCACGCATAGGCAATCCCTTTGCCTCAGAGGTTGCCGTGGGTGTGAAACACTTTAATTTGGACAAACACAATCAATATGCAAAGGCAGCTCAAAACAATGCAATGTAGGCTTCAGAGCAGTTTCCAATCCTAAGTTCATAAGAAGTTGTTGTACTTCCTGTACTTATTGAATTAACAGCACTTTACCTGAGTAAGGAAAGCTCTGCAGCTTTCTAATTTTGCTACCATAGAATCACAGAATGGTTGGGAGGGAAGGGACCTTAAAGATCATCTAGTTCCAGCCCCCCTTGCCATGGGCAGGGACACCTCCCACTAGACCAGGCTTTCCACTTAACCTGGCCTTGAACACTTTCAGGAATGGGGCATCCACAACTTCTCTGGGCAACCTGTTCCAGTACCTCACCACCCAAGCAGACATTACATTTTTCCAAAACAAAGAATAATATTTCCATTTCACAGACAGTACATAGGACTAACTGGTAGAAATCTATTATGGCCTTCTACATTATTTGACCTTCCTCATAGTACAACCTCTGCATAATCGTATTCTCTTACAATTTAAAAAGTTATTTCTGTACCAAATTTCTACTTCATGGCATTCAAAACCAGTTCAGAGTCTATGAAAGGCAAAGTATTAGGTACATTCCTGGAAAAGTAGCTGGAGTATTCCCTCTCACTATTAAAAGCTTTCAACTCTTTTTCTGAACTTAGCTAGCTGTCAGTTTCTGTCTCTTGGGTTTTGTTATAACTTCCTGTTAGATTAAAGTGCTTTCTGCTATCAGAAATCTGTGCAAGATTTTCTGCCCAGATTGCTTGCGATCAAGTTATACTATAATCCTTTATCATCAGAAGTGACTATGGATCTTCTGTCTTGGTGAAAACAGATCTTAAGTCATCCATCTGGGTTCCCTCTGCATATTTTTCAGCATTTTTTTCTGAGTTATAGGTCTTCAAAGTGAGCCAAAAGTGTATGGCATTGCCTTGATATTACAGTGTACATACCATCTATAGAGGCAACGCTACTTCTGCTCTGTTCCAGATGATCCCTTATTCAAAGAATCTTTTGGCTGCCAAATTGTATCTAGTTTTCTTGACGAATATTACATGCATTTATTAAATGATTACCACTATAGCACTGATTCCTGGAAGATCTCAGAGGATGTCATTCTTCCAGAATGAAATCCGGGCAATGTTGAGGGGATTGTTATGGATTAGTCTTTGACAAATGACCTTCTCTTTTAAAAACATACAAGTGACACACAAATATTGTTTGTGTGTGGGACAACAGAAACAGCCAAATGCCAAATGAGATGATCACGTTGTCCGTGACAATATACTGACATGAAATATAATTTGAGCATTGATTATGTAATTTAAGCCAATGAACCTTAAAATAATTGTGTGAAAATTACGCTTTTCTTTCAGTGGCCTTTTCTTTTTCTTTAAAGCTGAAGAGTAATGGAGCAATATATAACTGTTCAAAAAGTTGCCATGCTTATGGCCTGGGACAAACACATTGGAACAACATTACTGAAGTGGAAACATATTTATTTCTGAGACAAATCTGCACCAATTAGCCTCTACACCCAAACTTCTCAAGGGGAAGTGCTACAATTATTTCTACGCAAGTGTTTTTAAAGAACAAGTTAAAAGAAAACAAGAGTAATTTTCTGCCATTGAAGACAGACATTATGGTTGTTAACATGCATTAGTAGAGGGTGACTAAAGATTGCTGGAGAAATTTCCGTAAATACAGGCATAGAAATGTTTTACAACATTTTTTTTAATCCGTTACAGTGCATTAGAACTTTCTTGTTTCCCCTCATCTTCTGTCTTTTAAAGTTTTCTGTCTCTAATTTTAAATTCACTTACCGCAGTTGCCACTGCAGCTTGTAGTTTGCTGGCCTCCAGCTGTGCTGAGTTTCCACCAGGTTCTTGTTAATCACTGACGTGAGTTGCTGCTTCTGGAGGGAACAAGTCAGCAGAATGTAGAAAGAGCTCTGTTCCTGCGGCTCAGGGCGTGCTCGGTGGACAGTTTGTCACAATGTTCAATAACGCTCTATATAAGATCACTGGACTCCTATGATGAAACAATAACTTTTATTGGTTCCGTCTTGGAAGACCCAAGCTGTTTTCAATGAGGAGAAAATTGCCTCTCCTGCAGAGGGGGTGTCCCTACTAGACTGGCAGATGTTCTCTGTCTGGTATAAAATCAGTTTCTCTATTGGATGAGATATTGCATTTACTGGAATGTAGTCCTGGAGAAAAAGTACTGACAACTTAGAGAAGCTGCTGGCATCCTGCAGATGAATTTAAATACGAGTTGCAGTTCTCAAGAAAGATGGGAAGAGTCTAACGGAAAAGTAAAGGGTAAAACTGTGAGTAATTTAGGGTTTCTGACAGCCACTAAGCAGGAGGAAGAAGGCAGAATATAGAGTGGTTTTTATAAGCTAAAAATGGGGATGAGCTATGGAAAACAAGAAATGAAAAGCAATTAAGTGTAGGAAAGGTAAAACAATGTGAGATTTCAAAAAGAGTCAGAGAAATCTGTTCATCTGTTCACCACTTTGGAGATATGTAGAGTCAGCATTACATAAGTTGTATGAACTTCTCTTCAGTGTGTTTGGTTTAATTACACCCACCTGCTAAAATAAACGCTACTACCTGATTTTTTACTAACTTTTCTCACTCTACTTTCATGGCTGGGGTACTTGTGCACCTAGAAATTGTTTCCTTCAGAAAGCCACTCTTTTGAGGCCATGTATGGGCTGTCTGCCTTTGCAGTTGAGGCTACAGACACTGCTTTAATTTAAACTGGGCCAATGGTGGTCCAAAAATACCTTCGGCACAAATGTAGAACTCAATCTGCTTATTTTGTGCATCAAAATGTGTTTTATTTCTGCAGTAAAAACTGGAGTACTTATTACTATGATATGCAAGTACTTCTTGATAGATGCCTGTATCATCCTGAAGCTCATTTGGGGGAGGGAGATGCTATTATCTTTCTTTATAGTTGGGAATACCGAACCAAAAAGATTTCAGGTTGAACTTTCAAAACCAAGCCTTTGATCTTTCTGTTGCCATATGCCCTGTTTCTAATACACCACAAGTACTCAGGGACTGACTTAAATTGGAGTTGTTGGCACTAGGACATTCTTAATTTGGGTGTATAGTTTCCTCATGTGTTTTGCTCTTATGTTTTCTCTTTTTCTCCCTCTGGCTTTCTAGTTTAGACTGCTTTTGCATGGATCTGAAAATGCTTTTCAAAAGGAGACCTCCTATAAGTTTGGAATTTACTGAAAAATCAAGATAGTAGAATAAAGCTTCTTAGAATATCTTACTAAATTATCTATTAAACAATCTTTTTTGTTGTTTTCATTGTGGATGTGCTGGTTTTTTCCCCTTCAAGACCTTTCATGGAAATACTGTGTTTAGGGCAGGCATTTTCTTGCTGAAATGTTACTTTTTCCCTCGTTCCAATTATATTTTGTGGGTTATATTTTGTGCTGAGTATAATGTGTTTGTTTACTCTTTTTTTTTTTTGTAAAAGTCAGTTTATGTACCTGCTCTTTCTCACCAGTCTTTTTTGGGTAAACTGTAATGACATCTATTCAATATAGTTTCTTGTTTTCCTGAAGTTAATTTTGCATTTTGATCCTTTAAAAAAAATTATAATGCTCCTTCTCTCGCTCATACTCCCAGTCTCTTGTGGGAAGAGAATTGGACAGGTATGTCTTTTATAGAAATACAGCTGACAACTCTCTACCTCTTCAGAGCTACTAGGATAGAGCTAGTGTCTTACTCAGCCATTCAAGAAACATGTTGTTACAAGCCGTCACATAGAACCATTCTAAAGAGTAGTGGTTTGGGGTATTTTTCTAGTTGAGTGAAAAAAAATGACAGTATTTGTACATTTGTGCTTTAAGAGCTGCTTTCAGATTGATTTTTTTTTTTTAAAAAGACCCTTCTCCCAAAAAACATGCCTCTTCATCCCCCTCCCCCCAAAATTGAGCCAGTTTATGAGTTTTGAAATATGCCAGCTTTTACATGCAAGGATTAAAATCCACTAAGTTCCTATCACCCTAGCAACCCAGGTTTCCATGTAAAGTAAAAAGTATGTATGTTGATAGGAATTTACCTGCTGTTAGATGGTGTTTACAGATTATTGTCTTCATTCTTTCTTTAACTTCTAGCCTCTTGCCAAAAATGTTATCAAGGTCCCTAATAATTTTTATGGTGACCTTCCTACATGATGGCTTCCACTCCGTGCTGATTTGTAGGAAATTTAAAGAAAGCCTCTGTGCTGTGATTATATTAATTTACTCTCTGTTTGTAGCTCAAGTCTTACTATTTCCCTTCAAAATAAAAAATTAATTACCGCTGGTGAAATTTGATGCAGTTTCACTTCCCGCTTTTGATGGTGTAACCAGAGTTAACTGCTCAACAAATAAATCTTGCACAGCAGTCTGTTGCAGTTTAAGAAAATTTATGCTGTCGGTTGAGGGAACTGCTGGAAATGTTGTACTCAAAGCTCTCCAAAACGTAATTGAGAATGTCAGGAGAAATCATTACAGAACAGGCGATTGCCCAGATTTATCTGTTACACTAGACAGCTTTAAAACATGCAATATGTGTGAGAAGTGGAGAGCTCTTCCAGCACAGCAGCACAGCGATGGAACACGGCCAAGTGACTCACACATTTGTTCTAGCTACATATATTTTAAATATAAAGGAATGATTACCGGTGTCAGGTGCTTTATATGACTCGCATTAATTTTGAGGAGAAGAGAAGATAAAACCCAAGAACTCCTCTGTGTATTGAATTTAGAGACTAGATGCAGGAAATTCAAAGAAACAGGCAAGATACGCAGATCTTTACCCTGTTTTGTTGGATTTGGGTGTAAAATGTGAATCCCCATGATTCATGAAGACAAATATTAAGGCAATGTACTTCCAATATTCTGATCAATGTCTTTTAATAAATGTCATGGATACACATTTATTCTGTCACTGTTCTACACTGTTGTCAGGTTTTATGGAAAAGTCTTGTGATCTGAGTGATGATTATAATTGCTGTCTGAAGTTTACTTATTAAGCAGAGAAACATGTCTTTTGTACTTTTCAGAAATAAATCTGCTGCTTTGGAAGTGCAATAAGGAAAAATGTCTGAATAGTAAAGAAAAACTACGGAGAACTAAAATAAGTATTACACAGTGAAGCGGTGCAGAAACTACTAATCATATTCAGAAACTCATAAATTCAAGTGACTTGAACTTGAAATCATAAAGCATGTGGGTAAGTTTGATAATTTATGTATGAAAAGAACATAAAGAGCTTGAAATTCACTAGTCCATAATTGATAAAATTTACTTTTGATATACTATCACCCCCATGGTATTAAATGAAAGGCTCTGCATACCTCATTGCATTTTTTATATAAAAGATGCTAATTTACTTTAGATTTTGGACCAGTTTTCTTCTTAAAACCAAGTACATGTTTGTTGAGAAATTTGGAAAAGGATATATGAAATGGAGCTACATATTTACCTAGGTAAACATTAGATCCTATGAAGAAAGCAAAAGGAACCATGAAAAGACTCAAATTCACAAGCAAACAATGTTTTAATGGCAAAAGTGAGGAGTAATTGAAGAAGAGAGAACATGGATAAAGAAATTACTTAAATCCAACCTTTTGTTTATTCTGTATTTCATCTTTCTTGGAAATATTGCCCAATGAGACTGCTTTGTGTTCCTGGAAAGAATAAGGAGACCAAGGAGAATTTTTAGAAATGAATATACCTCATGTAGTCAGGAGCCACAGCTTATTGCAGTGCTGTATGATACCATAAGTAGGAATAAGGAGAAGTGGGTTTATAATTGTCTTTTTTACTTAAGCCTTGCTAATTTATTAGTGCTCTTTGAGTCCTACAGATATGAAGAGCACTCTGGGTGAAATACTTCTGCAATCTGTGTTCAGATTTTGCTTTTACCATTTTCTCCTGCTGTGAGAAGCTAGTTCACATGGATCAGCATCAAAGAGTTGAGAGACTAAAGCTCTATAAATATTCTAAATGCAATATATCTTTATATTTCATGTCTGTATGTTCTCTGATGCTGAACACCTCTGTAAATAGGGATTGATTGATTGGAGAATGACTCAGTTGTGCTAAGGTGATGTATAGGCTCCAAAACTTGCCTGGTTTGGCTTACTGAAGGTCTGTTTCGGGGCCAGTGTTACAGCTGCCTGGTTTAAATCTGAGTCTTCATGAGGAAAGAGCCAGGAGTAAGCAGTTTACTCTGCTGCTTTGGGTAAGAGAGATGACCCTTCTGTCAGTAGTATTATTTCTCATGAACACTTGAGTAAGAGATGCAGGTGAGTTTTATCACATATACAGTATCACTTTAGACACACTCATGGTTTTCCAGCCTTTAGTACTTGCACTGATGTTAAACATTGGTCCTTCCAGTCTATTCCTTGGTCAAGTTAAGGATGATCGTTTCACTTAGTGTCAGTGCAGAGGGACATTGCACAGCTATTGTTCTGAGGGATGCGTGTCGGGGGAGGAATATGACATTTCTGGGAGACTGTCACGGCCCTCGTGAAATGTTCAGATTATTTAGGTGGCTATGCTGCAGAGAAATGTACATTAACTTGAAATATGGGAAATATCTGTAATAAAGAGTTCCAGTTTATTTGATCAGGGAGAAAACCTAGATAAAGAAAACCCTTGGGTGTTTTTAAAATGTTCCTTAATGCTTTTTATGCTCTTCAAGATGCAGTGAAGGTCAATGCAGTAGGAAATGTCTTCATTGATTTAGATAAACGGTACCACTTGGCATTGCATTCCATTTTCCCTTTTATCCACTTGAAGAGCTACCATAAGACTTTACCTTAGGCTGTCAGGCAATGTGCAAATTTTTCATAACCCCTGGTGAGGTTATTAGGTTGGCATTTCTCTTACCCTTCAGGGCAAGTACTTCCACTAAGAGGCTTTTTCATTTGTTGTTGCTACATTGTGCCTGCATAGTAAATATTTATTTTTGCTAATAATTAATTTTTTTTGTATTTTATTAACCTACAAAATGGAATGATAGTCAACTTAATTTAATTTTAATATAAAGATGAAATTAAAAATATTTCTTCTGTCATATTTTGTTTGTATGTTGCCACAGTTGCTCTGCAACCATTACTGAGTGATACTGCAGGGTTTACAATGCACGTCAGAATACTGAGCCTGAGTAATAAGACAATGTACTTATGTGGTCAGCAGATGTAATGGTATCTAATAACAGCAGAATGAATTTTAGGAAGCTGCATTGTTGAGCCCATGGCCTTACAAACTCAATGGGAATTTTGAAGGTTGCATCAGTTTCAATCCAAATACACAAATTATTGCTATAGAAAGCCATCTTGTTTAGTAGGTAGTTAAAATACCTATCTATAGAGGTGTGTACATATCTATCTATATCTGTACCTATCTATATCTGTATCTATATCTATATCTATGTCATATATCTATATCTATATCTGTATCATCTATATCTATATCTAATCTAATCTATGTCTATATCTATATCTAGGTAATTGTTACACATCCTCAAGGATAAAGAAATACAAAGACTGTACATGAGTATCACTCATTATAAAAATATTACAGGTGAAGCACTAGTTGTAGTACTGGGGTTTGCTAGAGCTTTCCTTTACAATTGCAAAGATTTTTGTTTGGAATAGACAAATGCAGACTTGTCAAGTCTCATGTTGTCAGCTTTATACTTCTTTGTTTGCTACCTTCTTTCCAGCTGCAGAGTTGTTGCCCTGACTTGTAGGTGCCCCGGTGCTTTCATCAGTGCTTTGTGCAGGCAGAGCAGGAGCTGGAGAGATGCTGTGGTGCTGCTGCACACCACTGAGTACTTGGCCCCTTGGGAGGCTGAATCCTCTGAGGAAAGCCAGGCAGCATTTGGCTGCTGCAGTCTCTTCTGTTGCACCTGAATATATCTAAGTCTGTATGTCAACGGGGAATTAGGAATTGCTGTGACAGGAATGTTTGAAAGACAGATCAGTGGAGTTTCAGGCTTCACTCTTTACTGGGTTGACAGTGCACATGGCCAAAGATTAGTTCTTAACCTGTCAGTAATTGTCACTGCACATACAAAACAACCAGTCCTTTAAAAAACCTATCCCAATTTAGCTGTGATACATAATACCACTGAACTGATACCATGTTGATTAGGACGGATGACTCTGGTCCCTGAAAGCTCAAGGTGGCCAGTCCCAAGAGCTCCTTGATGAAGGAAGTCCCATCTTTCTTCATGCCTTGTTGGTGTCTTTTTCTCCTCTTACCCTTTCTCAAAAGGAAAAGGGCTCATCTCATCTGGCCATGACATCTTACTTTTCTGACGATTACTTTTGGTTTCCCTTATTCTTTTGGTTTCAATGTATGAAAGGTTCATACTCAGAAATGTATTATAAGCTCAGTGTTTGTATTTAAAATGCAATAAATGTTTTTCTTATGCAGAAATTAGCAGAACTGAGGCAAAAATAGCATAGATCCTTTGCTGAAAATAATATTCAAAATACATAATTAAATTTTCTTTGATAAATTATTCCTAAGAGATTGAAGCAACTCTAAACATAATGGAAGAGAATGCAAGAAATTATCTTTACCTTGTACTAACTCTAATAAAAAGTTTGAAATACTCTTCCAGAGGAAAAAACCTGTGAATGATTTTCTTCTGAGTTAGTGAGCCGAACTGACTCCATAAATATTGGGAGCAGTGTCAGGGCTGATTTGAGTCAGCGGGATGATGCGTGGAGGGACGAGAGTGAGAGGGGTGTGGTGAAATGAACTTCATCCAGGAAGAAGTGAGCTGGCCATTTTATGGAACTTCCCTCTGAGATGAGTATTTTGCGAAACCGTAGATTTTTACATCTTGTGAAAAACTCATTAATTAGAACAAACTTAGAAAGAATCTACCTGCCCTAATGTTAGTCAGGAGTGACTGGCCCTATTGCAAGATTGAACTAGCCCAGATTTGTGTCTCTTCCAGCCAAGCTGAATGACATCACTGCATTACTGATGCAAGCTAGATATTGAGGCTTATTTTGTTTGCAAATTCTTGGTGTCACCTGAATGGATCAATATTTTTTTTTAATTGGCATGCATTCTGTGGTTTAGGGAATAACATTTTGTTGGTCCACCCTGAGTAGTAAATGTTGAAAGTCCAGAAGAGCTGTTTTTATAAAACATACCATAAATGAATGCCTTCAGTTTAATTCTTCAGGATGCCTTTAATAGTAATAGAGATTTGGTCTTCTCAAATCTCATTGTATCATGTTTTAACCTTAGATTATCCTACAGATCATGCAGAAAGTAAAGCCAGATGAATTTAGGACTAGCCCACTCTACTAAATTCATCTTTGGGAGTATATTGAACTATGACTACAATCAGTTTGAAACTGTCAAAAAATAGCTGTAGTGCAGAAAAATTCAGAGACAAATAACTGGTTGAAAGTCAGCGATAAGAATTAGAAATTCTGAGTGCTGCCATTACTTCTCAGAATAAGGACAAATCTGGATCTTGTCACCTTTCTGCTTTGATGTGAGCTTTCTTGTGGTTCAAATTGTGTTGGCATGAAACTATTCCTTGAGACTGCATTTCCAATACACAGTTTAGAGCTGAGTAATAGAGGGATTTCAAAAAACTTATTTTCCCTTTGTCCTGAGAGAATGATATTTCATTTTGAACTTGTGTGGCTGGATGACATTATTGTTGATATCTTAAGAGTGGAAGTCATAATGTTGGTGTTTATGAATTCCAGAATTAATTAGTTGTCCTTTAAAGATTCCCAGCCAAAGCACCATTTCCCTTGGTTGTCATTCTTTTCCCATAAAAGTGATACTACAGGTGACGTATGTAGACTTGGTTTTTTTCCTTTGTGTGATCACTTCTGTGCATTAGTGAGATGAAAGTGCTCAAAGTCAACTGAAATTATTTACCTCAGGAGTATAAAACTCGATTCATATTTACTGGTGGATGCAGATTTACCTGCATTTGTTACAGACAAAGTAGGATCAGAAAGGAGGATTAGCATATCTAAATTATGGGCATGAATGGGGACTTAGTAACAACTAGAGTGATAAAAAAGTATGATTTCTCATAAATGGTATTTGTTGATACCATGTGGCTCCAGTTCTATTGCCCAAAAGCATGTTACATATTCTGTAATCTTTAATTTCAGCCACAGATAACATATTGAGGTACCTTTGTATATTGCTAGGCAAACCAGATTAGGATGTGTTACACTGAACCATTCTGACATTTTTTATTATCTAGCCATTATCTATTGCTGGAATGGTCATAGATAAAATGAAGTGTAGAAAATGGATATTTTTGGCAAGAATTTGATTTTATGAGGAACTGCATTGCATAAAGTATGAAACAACGGATATATCAAGTTCCCACAGAAATGTTTTCAATTAACCTGGTATCTTACGACTGATTGTTCTGCTACTAGATTAGATAAAAGGAAATATTTCTACTGAAGAGTCTGGTGTATCATTTAAAAAATAGTAAGAAGTTGTGGGCTTTAATAATGCCAGAATGTGAGTCTTAAAATAGTAATGGAAAACACTTCTTTGTCACTATCACTGATTGGAATGGCCCTATTGAGGGTCTATAAAGCAACTGAAGAATCCAGAATTAAGTAAACTTTTGTGTTGAAAGATAAGCAAGGAATTAATCAGAGAAGATTGAAAAAAAAGTTACTGTATAGATTTTATCCCCTCAAATAGAAAACCAGGAATTTAAAAAGCAGATAGACAAATAATTTTATGGCCTTTTATTTAAGCAGTGTTTGTACATCACATTCAATGGGGTACATGATAATATGAAATTATGGTTTTTTCTGAGGCTTTGTTCCTCCTACCGCTCCTCTTTTATTTCTGCAGTTTTTCTTAAAGAAACTTGCTAGGCTCCTGTGTGCTATTTATTTGCAGTTTTTCACACTCCAATGCTCATTTTTAGGGTATGCTGAAGGATTAAATGTACAGTGATTATCCTCACAAGGTATGTTGTCTTCTATTACTTGTGCATTTTGGCTTGTTTCAGAGTTACTCATCCAGGACCGCAGGGTTTTATTTCCATGTTGCTTAACTGGCTTTTATGAAAGACAGTATTGATAAACATGCAAAGTGATGGATATATCGTCAGCTGAATTTTCAACATTTTCCTTCCAAAAGATGAAGGGTAAGAATGGACTTGTAACTTGTCACAGACAGGCTTCCCTCTGTTATTATCATAGATCAGTGATACTTTCAGTTGTTTTAGTTTTGAGACAGAATTCATGAATCATTACAAGAATCTGAGAAAGTGCACAAATTTTTTAAAGAGGTGAAATTATAAAGAGAGGTTGAGCTGAGGGAACTGCTAGCACAAAAAATGTCCCTTTAAATAACATAATGAGATTCCAGGAGGAATCTGTGTCCTTTGTGAGTTTCCTTTAAAAAGTAGCAGGTTCCAGCTTATTTGTAAACACATTAGTTGCATTTCCTTCTGTCTTCAAAGGGATAAAAGCCATTGTAAGAGAGTGTTTGAGACTTTAAGAACCATCTTTGCCCTTTTTTTCACACTCCACAGGCAGCGCAGTGGTAGAATACACAGTGGGATACCAACTTTAAAGTCCTCATTTTACCCTTAAAAGCTGTGCTGCTGACAGTGCATTTTTAAAAAGGTCTTTAGCTTGAAGTGGCAAAAAGGTCTATATGCTAAATACAACAGACTTTGATGTCTTTTGTTTTCTTCCCCTCTGAAGTTTTAAATGGAGTTTAAAAGTCCTGTGAATTGAGCGACCTGTCCAGAAATAGGTGTTGTCAAAATGTTAGGTGGGTTTGAATGAGCCTCGCTTCCAGCTCTTTATAAGAGTTGATCATGAAATTTGACTCTAGTCTTATAAATGTGTCTGAAATATGGCTTTAAGAAAACAGAAGAGTTTGTTAGAAACATGATTCTTCATTCTGTTTCTTTTTTCTTCTGCTTCTGGAACTTCTATTAGGAGTGCAGCTGGATGCATCAATACATAATTATGTGCAGTAAGCAAGCTGTACATGGAAAAAAAAATCTGTGGATTTTGGAATGGTTGATTGTTTTTACAGTTACTTAACATGGAACTCCTGGAGTTTTTTTGTTAATTTCTTACTGGATGCCTAGTATCTAAATATGGAGTCTGAATTTTGATGGTTTGAAATTTCATTATCAAAATTAGTAAGGATCTGTAATAATAGTCGTTATATTTATTCACATCATCTGTTGAAGTGTTGTCCAATGACCTCTGATTAACACAAGTTTGATAGGTCTATAATAATAACAAATAGCAAACTATATCAGATATGCAGTACACAGTGTTTAAGTTTCCATTTAAAATGGTTCTTTTCTGTTGCTGCTTCTCTTTTTGACTTACTGATGGTACATTGACTAAAAGGTGGAAGTAATAAAAACATCCTAATAGAGAGTGCTCTTGTTGGATTCAGCTATTTTATATTCTTCACAGCTGATCTCTGTGCTGTTCATATCAAAGCAGTCCAGGCTGTTATCTCTGAAAAGAGACTGATATTTTACCTGTTTGTTCCCTGGGTGTAGTTAGCTTATGAATAGACTACAGAGGTCTTGAGAAATTTTGAGGTGTGAACTGTGAAGGGCAAGTGTTATCAGCCCCTACTAAAATCTTGGGGAAGTGAAAGTGCTCCTCTGTAGCTTCATATTCAGAACCATTACTGAGACTTGCATAGGGCATGCATGCCATAACCCTTTTTGCAGTTCATCCAGTTTCCCTGGCGTAATTGACACAGACGTAATTAAGGCACGTCTGTACTCAGCTGTGAGGCTTCGTTACTACACGAAGGGCTGCTGATCATCTCTGTGCTCCTTCACCCGGCCTTTGACCAGCATCGTGGTAACAGCTGCTGTGAAAGGCATGTATGAGACAGAAAAAGCAAATCTTATATTTAGAAACCCTCTTTCTCTGCTTCATCTTCTGATTAAGAAGTCTTGAGTTGTTTGAGACAGACCGCTAGTAAAGTAGCGGTCTCCTGCAAGTTTCTTGTCTGGATCACACTTCTCTTTCCAACCCGTGTTCAACACTGTTCAAGTCTGGGATGGGCTTATGATCACCTTTAATCGGTTGAGTTGTCTTCTCCAACTGATGTTGCTCCAATGCAGCTGATGTACATGAACATCCAACATAAGGAGGATTAGATGTCAGGCATTCCTGACTGCTTGAATTTTCATTTTAAACTGGATGGAGAGCAAGGTAAATCCAACAAGATAGAAGTAAGAAAGCCTGGGGAATGTGTAAGGGGCTTTAGAACACACTGGGGACCAAAAGTAGTCTACCATGCTCAGTAGGTACCTCATGAGCTACTGGTTCTTACTTTGTACCAAGGTCTCCAAGGTGAAAAGCTAATAATTAATTCAATTCACTGCCTATTCTTTTGAAAGCTCCTGAGGTTAAAGCTATTGAGGAGTGATGATGACAATCTCTTGTAATATTTAAACCACTGTTAAATTGGAATTAGATTCTAGGGTTGACAACTTGTAACCAATGCGGATTTGTACCTGCATCGCTTTATCTCTTGGCTGTTTACCTGAAGCAATGTAAAGACTTCCTTCAGTAAGCAGCTCTGTTCACATAGGGGTTAAAGCTGTAACTTTTGGTGCTTCTCATTCTAAATCTATGATTCCTCCTCTCTCTTGTATCTTTTTGCTTTAAAATGGGAGGACTTTGTTAATTATGGATATACTGTTTGGGTTTTGTTGTTTTTTTGTGTGTTAGCAGGAATTAGTGTCTCCCTGTCCAGAGGCCCAAATGTGGCAGTGGGTGGCTCTGGCAGGTCAGAATTTTTGTGAAATGGGTGTTGTGGAAAGAAAAGTGAAGGCTTAACACTGGTGTTACTGTAGGCACAGGTGAATACTTTGAGTTACCCATCTCTTTCAGAAGAGTGCATCTTGAGCTCACTGGCTACAGCTGACTCCTCCTGATGCTGTATCTTCCTTTCCTATTTTCAGTTTCCAGCAGTCTGCTGGTGCTGGCTGTTGGTCATCTCGAGGGATGTGAACTGGTTTCGTCCCTTTGCAAAATATTACGCCTATGTGCAGTATTCTCATCTGCTTGAGGTGAGCTTAGGATGTGAATTTAGACTGCACATATGGCAAGTTATTGGACTTAGTATTACTTCAATTAGACTAGTATTAGCCTGGGGAACCTGGGCGAAGTATTCCTTAATTAAAATGCAGGAAGTGTGATCCCCAAGCAGGGAGTCCTACCTTGTTCTGCTCTCATAAACACACACTTAGTATTTGATGCTGTCTTCAAACAGAGATGGCTGAGGAAGAGTAAAGTAGCTTCTGGTCTCAGATTTACGGATGGGAAAAACTCAAACTATTTCTAGAATTAGCAGGTTTTGCCTAGTACTTTAAATAAAGATTTTTTTTTTCTGGGGGATTTTTCTTGTTTTCACATATGTTACTATGAAAGGAAATAGCGGGTGTTAGCTGCCTCTACTATCAGGCAGTTAATACTCATTGCCACACTCTTGAAACTCCTTATAGTTTCTACAACTTCAAGGTAAAATTCCTAAAGTGCCAGACATGTCATTATTTAGGCTCAGGTTTTGGTATCGGGGAGAAGATTTACTTCAGCATGGCATGGGTGATTGCAGAGTTAGCTGTTTTAGTTAAAAAGGTCAAATGAAATATCACCTATTACTGTGAGACTTTAGTCACCAGGTAATTTTGAGTCTTCTGGCACTGCAAACAGCACAGGGACTGAGCTTTCTGAGAGGCAATTCTTTCAGTTCATAAATTAGATCATTTTAACGGTCCACAAAGTGCATGGAAAATACTATTTTCAAAGATGTGAGTAATTGTTTCTAAGCAGCCATGATACTTGTTCATCTGTGAGACAATCTAGAGGGTTTTTATTTTCCTTTTGAATTCTGAGGTAAAAAAGAGGGCATACACTGAAATGAAACTATTCAACATTTATGATTGTGTTAGGTTGGACTTTTCAACCTTATTTATTTTTAAAATGAGCTTCTTATTCACTCAAGTAGTGAGAAAAACATCAGATTCAGAAATCTCAACAGAAAATAAAATGAAAAAGGGAAGAAAAGTTAAGTTCTTATTTTTCTATAGGCATAGCTCACCTGTTTACCATGATAGGGAAACTCACAGATGTCTGCAATATCAAAGGGAGAAGGAGAAATTCCTTCTGTTGGTATTTTCATGGAATTAGGTATCTAAAATGTACTTGTACAACAAACTGGATTGTCTTATTTACCTGAAACCAAATTACTAAAATGTTTTGTATATGAGTTTTGTCTAAAATGTAATAAAATAAGAATTTTGGTAGCATGGCCATTTTTAAGAGTGAGAGAGGGGAAAACAATACATTGGCAGTGAGGTTTAGTGCCAAATCCTGCTTGTCCTAATCTTGCAGAATTCCCATTGACTGACACTGGGGGATTCTTCTAAGCAGGGTTTTGCTTGGAGCTCTATGAATAATGGAGCTTAGGCTTCTCATGCAAAATTTTTAGGAGGATTTTTTTTCCAGTGGGTGAAAGAAAAAAATTCATGTACTGGTTTTATTAGCTCAGACCCAGGCATATTGAGAAACAGTTAGAGATTTTTAGGCCCAGTTTTAAAGCCTTGGTCTAAAAATAAGAGGTAGAGACCAAATGTAATGTTTTACCTTTGATCTACGCATTGGATTTCTGGAGGACAGACTTTGGCCTATTCAAGAGACTGATTTAGAGAGTACCTTGGGAAACAGCCCTTAATAACAAAGGGGTCCAGGAAGGATGGATGTACTCCAAGAATGAAATCTTGAAGGTGCAGGAGCAGACTGGCCCTTATGTGCCAAAAGAGGAGCCAACAGGGAAGATAACTGGCCTGGAAGGGCAGGGAGTTTTGAAGGAACTAAGGGAAAAAAGGAGGGTGTATGACCTTTGACATGAGGGGCAGGAAACTCAGGAAGTGTTTAAGGATGTCACTAGGTCATGTAGGAAGAAAATTAGAGAGATGAAAGCCCAATTAGAACTTAATCTGGCCACTGCTGTGAAGGATAATAAAAAAAAATGTTTCTATAAATACATTAATGACAAAAGGATGGGCAAGGAGAACTTCCATTCTTTATTGGATGTGGCAGGGGGAATATAATCACCAAAGATGAAAAGGCTGAGGTATTTAACACCTTCTTTGCCTCAGTTTTCATTGAGAAGACAGGTTGTCCTCAGGACAACTGGCCTCCTGGGCTGGTACATTGGGACAGGGAGCAGAATAGCCCCCTGTTATCCAGGGGGAAGCATTTCCTGCTGAGCCACTTAGATGCTCCCAAGTCTACAGGACCAGATGGGATCCGTCCTAGGGTGATGAGGGAGCTGGTGGAAGAGCTCACCAAGCGGGTCTCCATCAGTCCTGGCTCACTGGGGATGCCCCAGATGACAGGAAGCTGGCCAGTGTGACACCCATCCACAAGAAGGGCTGGAAGGAGGATCCAGGAAACTACAGGCCTGTCAGCCTGACCTTGGTGCCTGGCAAGATTAGGGAATAGATCATCGTGAGTGTGAGCACATGGCATGTATGGGACAACCAAGGGATCAGACCCAGCTAGCACAGATTTAGGAAGGGCAGGTCGTGTCTGACCAACCTGATCTCCTTTTATGACCAGGTGACCTGCCTGGTGGATGCAGGGAAGGCTGTGAATGTTTTCTACTCGGACTTCAGCAAACCCTTTGACACCATCTCCCACAGCATCTCCTGGAAAAGCTGGTGGCCCGTGGCTTGGACAAGTGCTCTTTTCACTGGGTTAAGAACCGGCTGATGGCCAGGCCCAGAGAGTGCTGGTGAACAGTGCTGCATCCAGCTGGTGGCCAGTCATGAGTGGTGTTATTGTAGATAAAGTATATATATATATGTACTTTTCTTTTTCTGTATAGTCAGTATTCATTGAGGTCCTTGCTCTTGAGAGTATGAATTTTCTTGTTTATTCAGAGAAGGTAGGCTGTCTTTCAGAAGTATTTGCTGCCCCTGCAACATCCCCTTGGTTCACCCCAGTTAAAATGAACAGGAAGAAGGCAAGATAGCACCAGAGTCCTCAAGTATTTATCTTTATTAATTTCCATTATATGAGATACTTTAAAATATTGCCTAAGGTTATACAAAAAAAAAAAGAAAAAAAATTTGCTTTTCCTTGTGGTTAAACTAATAAACTTGAAATTTGAAGTTTAATGGTTCCAGATTTTATGTGTTTATTTGTAATGTTCTGAGGCTTTCTGGAGATTTATCTTGTTCATATTAAAATGTCTGGCTACACTGATGATAGCTGAAAGATGTTGGGATTCAATGGCATTGATAGCCTCTGTAGTGGCAAAAGTGTATCATGGGGAAAAATCACATCTTGTATACTTTTTTTGTCTAGTGCTCTACTTATCATAATTCTGGAAAGGCTTTGAGAGTTTCAGTGCATGAGTTGGATACAAGTCTTGTGTGATTAATCATTGTGACCAAAAAAAAGAAAACAATGGGTCCAAATATGACTCTCACTGTGAACATCTATACTGAAAACCGAGAAAGCTTTTTCCAAAATTATGTTCAATCAGAATTATATCTGGAGTGCCTATAACAAAAGCTCTCTCCCTGTAATCTTGCATGGTTAAGTTTTAAACAAGTACAACTGATGAGGACATTCTTTTCTCTTCCAACAATCTTGTAAGTATAATAATAGTAAAAAAGTTTCATATTCAGAAGCATTTCAGCTGATAATATAAACCAGTTTATAAAGCTGTTCTTACTCCAAACAACCCTTGTGAGCCTTCTAAATGTCTTAATCTGACACAGTACATCATCATGGCTCATTACAAGCCACGAATGGCACAGTGCAGTGACTGGATATACTTTTTGAATCATACTAATTTTTAGAGACTAGCACTCTCGCACTACTTCCCCCTGGTAAAAGCTATATTTCCATTAGATTTTATTAGCTACCCCATCAGTCATTTGCTCTGACATATATTCTACAGTCTTTTTGCTGTCACATCATTTACCTCGCTGGACTTGCTTGAAATCCCGTGTCAGCAGAATGTTCCAGATGTATTTGGTAAAATATCATTACAAAATTATGGGCTTGTATACTACTGAGAGCAAACAAAGTTTCACTCATACCTTTCGTTTATGAAGCTCATGACCTTAAAAAGATAACATATGCCCAAACTTTCAGGCAGCCTCGAGAACCCCAGTTCTGACATGTTAGATGTAGCAAACTTGTCCTGCATAATGCACTTAAAAGTGTGCAACCATCAGTGCGGGTTCTGAGGTCTAATGTATCTATTCCAAAATTTCTAGTTAAAATGTCTGGATGATGTCAGCAGTGATTTGAGGTGAAGACAAGCAACACGGAGAGAGGGCAGAGAGAAAATGTAGGCTATCTAATTGCATTGTCTTGAACTGTCCTCGAGATCTCTGAGACTTTAGATAAACGCATGAACCTAGAAGCAGCCCTTTCTAAATATCTGTGTAGAAATACTGATAAAAAACTCAAATTGATGTCATAGCAAGCAGACTCATAACATGCCAGTGGACCCACCATAACCTGTGAGTTTTCTGCTGAAGATAGTACAAATCCTACTGCTTTTTCTTTTGTCACTTGATATATGGAGGATATTTTTGGATGTTGTTTCTATTGCCTTAAATGTTCTGCTAGAGGTTAAATTTTTCTCTTGCTCTGTCTAGGGTGCACCTACTCTGCACCTTTCTATGTTCATCTTGATGCCTCCTTTGAAAGAAAACAAAAAATTCTCCAATAACTACTTTGTTTCTAATGAAGTACATGGGCTGATACTGCTTGAAATTCTTTCTTGGACACCTTCTCTCTTTCTCCATGAATGTTGCAGTTATTGTTTTTCTTTCATCTTAAAACAGAAATTTATGGGAGATATAATTCTTAGCAACAGAAAACATGCCACCATGTAGTCTTGATTTTGGAGTTTGTGACTATTTTGAGGATGATACTGCCAGGAGGAGCTTTGATTTCTGATAGGAGTATTTGTGCTCTTCTTTCTCTCGTGCATGCTGGGGAATGCTCTCCTTGTGCCTGCCTTGGTGACAACTAAATCAGTGTGTGTATAAAACAGAATCATACTTCCTGTGCACTACTCTCAGATTCTAACTAAATATATAGGTTTTTCTCATTTCAGGAGAGACAAAAGAAAAAAAATGAAACTGAAAATTATCATGTTCTTAATATTACAATGAAAGAAGTTTTTGGGATAGCACGAACAGCAATTTCCCAATATCACAGAGCATTTCTTTTAATGTTCTTCTCTACTTATCTGCTTGGAAGAAGAATGTTTAATTCTTACTGCATCTTAAGAGAGTTTATATTTTCTCAGTAAGAAGTAATCTAGTCATGAAAAGAATATCCCTGATCACCAGATATTGAGCAATCTCTCTCAGTGGTGTTTGGGTGACTTCTGCTCTAGCTCCTTTGGCTTCCAAGCTTTGTCCTGTGCTCAAACTTTCAGCTCAGGAGAAGAGTGTGCTGAAAATAAAATCAACTAAAATAACCCCCTTTAAACAGCAATTTATGAAAAGCTGACAAGAAAACCTGTTGTCTGCCTCTTTTCAAAATGTTTTATGGGAAAGTAGACCAGTTCTATCACACTGACGTCTAAACCCTTCATTATGTATAATCTCTTGTACAGCTTTCTATAAATTTTCCAGCAGCTGGATGCCTCAAGATTGTTTGGATGTATAACCAAAGTGAAAGTTAATAATCCTGGTTTGTTCAGCTGTCTGTTTTTGGTTTGATTTGGTTTTATTTTTGCTTGGTCATAACTGCAAATTTTGAGTAGTAAAGCCTATGGATATGGGTATGGATGTGCTTTCCTGTATAAAAACAGTCATGTTGGTCAAAAGGGGGAGGATTTCAAGACTGTGCCAATCTATCAGGAATTAGTGTATTGATTCAGGAATCAGTATATTTTATAATTACCTTCTTTACAATATTTGGCTTTTATCATATATAGATCAGAAATTTTGCTGATATTTATTTATTTTAAGTAACAGAACATACATGCATTATTCTAGAATTTTTGTCCTTGTTGCTTGAGATTCAAGTGCAGTATTTTTCCTTCACTCTTAAAACTGTAGGCTCTGCTCTACATTCTCATCTTTCTAAAGCACTTTTTAATGTGCTAATAAAAGAGTTAAAAAGTAGTTTTATGTGTGACTTTACAGTATAAATTATGTATGTCAGTTTCAAATATATCCCTGTAAGTAATGCATCATTAGCAGATTATCCTTCAAACTGATGTCCCAGAAGAGGTAAATTTTCAGGCAAATATTTGAATATTTTTAATATTTCTCCACAAAATGTCAAAAGAAACTGACATATTAGAGGCAATAAAGGTGGTTACCTTGTATTTGTCTCTAAGCAGTCATCAGTTTGATATTTACAGGAAAAAAAATTGACAGTTTGATTTTTATTTTGTTGTTGTTGCATCCCAATTCCTTGAATGCTGAAAAAGATCAAAATCTTTGATGCATCTAATACCATGATTTAACCTTTGTTTAAAAACAAAAGAATTATATGAAATTCTTATGAAATCAACGTTACCATGATCTTCTTTCTAGGTTTTTTTTGACTATTTGTAAAGATATTATCAGTCTCCTTTGTTTCAGCTGAGCCTTAAAATGTCCGTATTTTGACCTTTTCAGAAGCAGAACTGACTGGCTTGTGCTGTCTTTCTTTTTCCATGTATTATCCACAGGCAGTATATTTTTGGAAAAAAATTGCAGTGCTGCTGACAGGTTTTGGCTTACATAATTGCAAGAAACCTTGCCACTTCTCACCACTGGACAAAAGAGTTGACCACTTCTTTATAAAAATGTTTCAACTTGACTGTGCTCACATTTTCATTGCAAAGAATATGAATCATGTTATTTCTCTGTTCAACAAGGGAATATGAATTTGTATGGATATTTTATTAATTATTCAGATTTTTCTGTCTCAAACTCTCTAGCATTTGGGCCATCCAGTCAAATGGAGCTTTCTGGAATAATAATATGACATGAGTAGCATCTAGAGGGTAGTGAGTAGTCAGAAATGGATGCATGACAAAAATCAACATAGCAAAACCAAGTTGGCATAAATTTGCATGGTATGATTATACAAAATTGCTAATACATTAAAAATCATTTACTTTATTTTTATTTATTAAATGTTTTTTTCAATAAATCTTCAATGCAACTTAGAAAATAACTAAGAAAAGGACTGTATTTTTCAGCTGCAATTTATTTTCTGTTATTCAGTAATCACTACATTATTTTACAAGTGGAGCCACTGGAAGCACATTCTGAATAACACTGATACACATATCACTTTTAAGATCTCTATTGTTTTTTTAAGAATATGTGACAGAGTCAGTCCAGGAAAGAATTCTGTTTCTATCTTAAACCTGACTATTTCTCTAAATCCTTGGGTTTGGATTGGTTTGTTTTGGAGAATAGGAATTGTGCCTTCAGATTTGCTGAGATCTGTGGATCTAAGCTGTGTTTTCCCAGCTGTTGATGTGGTGCAATGATGTGGATCTATTCACTAGGAGAAATAGGCCAGATTGCCCATGAGAAAACAACAAAGTTATCTTTTATTCTTTGGAAGTCATCTGGATACTGCAGAGGGGGTTAGTGCAGCAATATCTGGATACCTGGAGGTCCAGCTGCTCAGCAGAAAAGAAGACCAGGCTGTTGGTGCCATAAATCATGTCCTTGGCAATGTCACTGTGCCTGTGCTGCTGGTACTGACAAAGCATTTGGCACAATGAGGCTGCTAATCAAAGGTACAGTTTCCCAGGTATGAACTGAAGTGTGGGACAAAGTGAACAAGGTAAAAAAATATATTTGAAAATGAACAGTTCAGTGGACAGAAAAATATTGAGAAGGGCTTAAATGTTAGACTGAATATTAGTGCAGCAGCAATCGTGGCATGCTCTGGCGTGCAAGACCTTCATGTGAGACTTGAAATAAATCTTGAGGCTGTAAACTGGCAAGGGAGGGGAAAATGGAAACAATTCCATAGCACAGAAGTCAAAATACACTCCAGATTAAACAGGCTTGAAACACTAGAATGCACCAAATGATTAAAATAATTAAAGGAGAGCTATTGAGATATAAAAATGGAGATGAATGCTCTCAGTGAGAGCAGTGTAGCATTCATTCTCCTCGTGAAAGATGCACGGCAGCCTTTGTCTTTGGAGATAAGAACACAGCGCCAAATCCCCAGTGAGAGCTGCCTAGCAACTAACCCACCGAGTGAGGGCAATGCAGAATTTAATCTCCTTAGTAAGCAAGTGTAGCTATTAATTTAATTAGTAAAGGCAGCATACCATGAATCAGTATGGTAAACCAGAACATTTTTTAATGAAGATTTTTTGGAATTCTAAACTTGAGTGGTCACGTCAGGGATTGCCTCCCTAGTACAGTGGGACTGTTGAAACCTTACTAAAAGTAAAGTTCAGAATGCTGTGCCCTGGAATGGGATCCACTAACAGTAAGCAAGAATTTATTTTTATTTTTGACTGGGAGAGAGGCTTAAAAGACAGGAGGTCCCAACAGCCCCTCTATGCGTTTCTCACCACTTTCATCTCTTCTGACTTGTGTTCTGGCTATTAAACAGATGATGATGGTTCCTGAGGATAGTGGTAGATGTGATCACTCTGGATTTGAGAGTATCTGTAAGAAGTTCTCTGTGGTATGTGGGGAAGAACATGTACTAGTCAAAACAAACTTCCACTTCAGAGAAAAGTAGGAAATGTTTTCAGGAAATCCACTTATTTGAGATTTTGTAATCAAAATGAAGACTTTTTCTTTGAAATCCAAGGAGTAACATAACGTCACATGACAAATACATTATTTAAACTTCTATAAATAATATTAGCTATATATATTTTTTGTCACTAAAAACTATACTATTGGCAGTTAGATAATGCAACAGTAGCTAATTTATATCATTTGAGCTCTGTCTTACAGATGTGAAGATTTTTTAAAAATAGCCTGAAGATACCTTTCCCTCAAAAAAACCCCAAACATAAGAGACCTGCTGTTTGGTGCCAGCATGTGTATGCTCAAAGCAAAAGTATTTGATCTTCACAAGCAGTTTTGTAAGTTTCCCACCAAACCTGGAGAAGATGGGAAGGTGATATATCCAATGGTTACTGTGAAAGCTCCTGAGCTGTCACTTTGGCTGGGTGACAGAAATTTTACATCACAGCTGATGCATGTTGTGCTGTATGTAGGTATATAATTCATTTATTCTGTGGAAATATCCTTTAACATAGTGCTCTAAAAAAAAAAAGTTTTCACTTAATTCCATTTTAGGACAGAAACAAATGAAAGTTCAGTCAGAAAAGCTCTGATGTAAGATGCTTTGTTAATGGAAAATTGTAATAATTTCCCAGTTCCGTTGTGTAGCTAAAACCTTTTACTTTTTTCTAACCAGAAGAGTAAAAATTACTCACCAGCTGATTTCAGAGTGAACTTGAAACTATAAATTATTTTTGTAAAGGTACTTGTGATTAGGATTTGACCACAATCGGTGATGAATGTTGTTCGTGCTATGGGATTAAAGAAAAAAGGATTAAGCAGTTAGTGTTACCTGTGAACAACACGTGTATATACATGTGAACTTATGTGTGAATAGGTGTGCATACCTTTTACTTTTTCTGTAAATAATTTTCCAGCCTTAATAAAACAGCAGAATTTTTTTTGGTTTTGGTAATGGCATAGTTTATATCAGCAGGTAGTGAAAATAGGTGCAACAATACTTGTTATTTGTGTGATTGGTTCTATGGCAGTAATATGTCAGGGCCATGAAAATAGTAGTGGTTTCCTCTGACACCTAAATGAAATGTGTATAAAGGGAATTTTAGTTTTATCTCGCTGCCTGTTAGTGACCTTGTTTTTTTCTTTTGCTCTCCCATACGCATATACTGAACCAGTTAGGAGTTGAAACTTCTAAATACTCAAAAAAGTCACCAAAAAAAATCCTGAAATAAAATGGTTAGACCATATCTTTTTAGTTCTCTATACCCTTTTATCCTGTGCACTCAGTGTGTGTATTCATGACAGTGAATATGCTGTGATTTCCTACCAGAGAGTGAGCAGACACAAGCTCTGTAGAACAGGTAAATGTCAATGGTATTTTGAATGAAGAGAGGATTGCATTTCACTGCTACATCTGTACCTTAGCCAGTGAACTTTCAGTAAAAGTTGATAGCAAGAAAGCCTGTGGTGAAGTGGTCTCATTTTCAGGGTCAGCATTTAATTCTACGTATTTTTACCTGTTTAGGAAAAAACGCCCGTGTTTGGTTTTGTTTGTTTTTCTCCCCTCACTAAGATTTTATACCTGCCAGTATTCTGTCATGCAGAATAAACTGGTGTGGACATTGGGGCATCAAAGCAAAGTTTTGGCTTCATTATGCACAGCTTAAGTGTGATAATGATAACTACATATGTGGTCCTTCTATCATAACTTGTATACTGAAAATATCCTTAATATTGTCATAAAGCATGAATTAGGTTTCTCCACTAACACTGACACTGATTTAGTGTTCAAGGGTGCTAAAATACATATTCCAGTCTTGTGTTTGAGTGCTAGCCCAGCTTCCTTTTGTTCAAACCTTATTCATGGCTAATATGGGAATTTAAAAATACTGAAGAATTTCAAAGACTTGTGACACCAAAAGGCAAATACAAAATTTCCCATCTTATCTTTTTTCTTTCCTTCTGACCTTTCCTAAATATCTCATGATCAAATGCTGCTCCATGGGGTTTTTTTTCATCTTAGTATGCTGACTCTAGAAAAGCTGCTTCATTGTAATTACCACGGAGGCTTTGTCACCTCAGGTTTTGATACTCTGCTCCTGTCGGGCTCTGTTTTTAGAGCACAGCTACATCGTTGCCTGTTATTTTGCACTGCAGCTTGAATTTACCTTTTCACCATCTTTGTAAACATGACACTGCCTTTAAGTTCGTAGAAAGACTGAGGATGGGAGCTCCCAGTTCAGACCTAAACCAGTTGTGCTCATGCCTGATAGCACCTCTGCAGTTTAGATGTTTGTTGCTTTTTCCACTACAATTCGCTGTTCCCAGCTGTGTAAGCATTTGCTCTAGGGTGAAGCATGTCATAAAAGACACATGAAAGGAGCAGTTTTGATTTTAAGTTTAGAAACACAAACCCCAGGCATTTTTCAATTAAAGAGAGGTAAGGAAAGAAGTTTTCAACTTTCAGCCACTTTTATACAAATCTGGAACTTGTAACTCTCTCTTTTATAGTGGTGAACAGCTCAGGGGTTGGGGGAAATGGAAAAAGAGTGACAGCAAGAGCATATAGAGCAATTATTTCCTGATCTTCCTTCAGTAAGACTTTTGGGAAATGGTAAAAATCTGTTATTACTGGATAACAATTCTCCCTGTGCAGTAACTCACTGCACACCCACATGAGCAGCTTTTTCGTGTGAGTACCTCTATTGAAAGAATTACCTAGAGGAGCAAAGCATGCTGACCCAGATGCATTTGCAAAGAGATGCTATCCCATTCTTGTTTTATATTCAATAAACAAGAAGATATTTGTATTTCACTAAAAACCAAACAAAATAGAAGAAGAAAAAATATGTAGGAGTGTAAGCACATATAACATTGCCTTTAAATATAGAACTCAAATGAATTCTTGTCCATCAAGGTCTGGAGCTATTCTTAACATCATAAAAATACATTTTACTAAAATAGACCAAAAATTTCTGGATGTGATCACAAACTAACCCCAACCCTTAAATTACTAGTGTTAAAATCAATCTGCAGGCTCTTTCTTGGTAATGACTGACAGAAAAGGCAGATGCTCCTGTCAAATTCTGACCTCAAGTTTTGCCTCATGTTTTCAGACCAACTGGGAGAAGTCAGTATTTCAAAAGGATAATAAAGGTGCGGTAGAGCATTCATATATTGATATAATTCATGCCATCCACTCTACAGTAAAAAGGTTTAACTTCCTGTGTTAAAGAATGATCGTCAAATTATCCCTTGTATCCTTGAAGTAGTTATTTTATTATCACAAGGAATGTCTTCAATTTTTGAGATATGCTGAGGTGGAAAAGTCAAATTTTATAAAAGTGAGAAATTAAACGTGAAATTGGCCTAACTACATTGTCTGAAGGATCAGATGTAAGTGGGGATATTTAAAGCTGATCAAGGTGCTATAAAACCTTTGAGGTCACTTCAGTTTGAAATATCTTACCCAATGAATTGCAGCAATTCGTTGGTTGGCTTTCCTTCTGAAGTTAAAGATACATCTGTGTGTTTATCTGGTTATGTTAATTAAAAAAGGCTGATAGAAAGGAACAAGGTGATTAATGGAAACATAAAATCACAGTTTTTTTCTTGTTCTTTTCACTGACATTCAGTTAACAGTAAATAGGACATTTATCACTCATCCTGCAGGGCTGCTTTTCTCGTGCCTGGCAGAACCACTCAAGGGTGGGGAATCTTGTGTTTTCTGTCTTCAGCTTGGATCTTTCACTCTTTGAAATGGAGTATAAAGCTGTTAGGAGACAATGCACTCCTACAGTCCTTGGGCTGCAGGAAGCTTTATTTATTTATTTAAAACAGTTTGTCTTAAGCTTTCTGTTTTCACAAACCGTTTTTATTTGATCTCTGGAGAAACATTTCAGAACCTGAGCAGCCCATTCACCATTTAGGTTTTTCTCATGGAGTGAAATTTAGTCTTGCCCTTGCCTTTGTCTCTTCTGTCAGGAAATTGGGAGCACAGAGGTGGGAAAGAGCAAAGAGGATGTGTGATTCTGTGCAGCACTGAGGTCTCACCTTTGGGGTGGAAGTGGGGAGCTCCAGCTGGGGCAGGCTGTTCTGTGTGTGCACGTGCTCACAAGGGAAGATGGAACCTGGATGCTGAGCAACAAACACCGTCTTGTCACAGTATTGCCTCTTACTTCCAGCTAATTATTTACATAAGGTCTCTTGAAACTTCAGAAAAGTGTTGTCATTGATCAATGCTTAACTAAATAGGAATTAGGTCTTTTGCTTTTATCTGTACTAAAAATGTCTTTTTACTGACTGTGAGGGATGTTGCCAGCTCTAAGAGATTGATTTAATGCTCGTATTAAAGAAAGGGATTTTGGACCTGATCAATTAAACACGTGAGCTGAGGCTTCAGGGAGTAATGTGAAACATTTTGGCAGGTTGTAAATATTAAAATTGATATGAGCTCAGAGACCTCATTTTTTTGTTAACTGGAGAAAAAGAGTCAATGTAGAAACAGATTAGAAATTGAGTTGGAAGGAGAAAATGTTGTCAAGTTTACTTTTCTATGGCTTATCAGATGCATCCATCACTGCTATGAAAAAAGGAACTGGAATTTTCAAGAGTGAAGAACTGCTATGCAACAGAATGGCACAATAGTTATTGTAAATACAGAGAGGGAGGGAAAGGAGTGTCTGAAGGAAGATGAAGTCTTATAGAATAAAATAGCTCAGTAAATTTTCTGATTAAACTAGCAATATTTGGAATAAAACATTTAGAATAAAAATGATTCACAGAACTCCAAGTCAATAGCAATGGCATGGTCTTCAGAAGAGACCAGGACTTCTAATATTAGTTTTTCTGCAGCGTGAAGGATCAAGGAAGAAATGATTTTGATAAATTCCTCAAAACCCCCTTAATTCTCTGAGCAAGGGGAGATACTTAATCACTGTTTTGCTCAGTCAACAAGATAAAACTTCTGAAGTTATTTGATGGGTGGTGCATTGCCAGGCTGGGGTGTCCATTGTTCAGGGCAGGATCTATCCTGAGTCCAATTCCCTTCACTGTTAGCATTGAAAGCACTTTCCTCCCGTTTATTCATGATGCCAAGCGTGGTAGTGTCCCAGTTATTTCTGAGATTAGAACAAGAAAATTTGACTCAACAGGTTCTTGCTTGGTTGGTTGACTTTTTCTCTTATGGTTTTTCCCCTTTATGAATTACATCCTGCTGACAAATGCTATGCTTAGAGGGTAATAACCCAGCAATAATTCCTCAGAATATAGAGTTTAGAGCAAATTACAAAGTGAGCCTACATCACCAGCCTTATTGAAGGAACTGAAAGCATCATATTTACATATATAAACAAAACTGTTTGGATTAAGCTGCTCTCTTCCCTCAGTGCTGAGGAGGTCATCCCGTTAAATGCTTTGTCCATTTTGGGCATGCAGGCACACTTCTAAAAGCAAATCCAAACTTTCTGCAGGTGAACATAGTTATGCACTGCTATAGATTGTCCACTGAGAGAAAGGAGTCACTGTTTTTTGAAGTTCTTAAGCAGCTATTAGTCAAATACCTGTCACAAATATGCAAGAAAATTTCTCTGGGAATTTTAGGAACTTAAGTTTCCTCCACAAACTCCAAGGGCTTTCTTTTATTTCCCTTGAAGAACTCTATCCTAAACATTTCTGGCTGCCTCTGATAATTGCTGTGCTTTTATCCTACTGTCACTCGTAATTATTCTGATGTTTTCTGTTATTTTGATAGTGCTGATATAAAAACTCTGAGCTATTTGTTATTCTGTTTACGGCGTCTGGATAAGATTCACCACTCTGGTCTTGTTTGACTCTTGCTTTAGGCCACACGCTGCAGATTAATCTATTAATAACCTATCATCATTCTATTGCAGGGGAAAAAATGTATTTTGAACTTTGAATGTATTTTGATGTATTTTTAATTTTTCAATCAAATATTTTTCTCATTCTGCAATAAAATCTTCATTATGTAGCAGGTCAATTTCTGGTTAACAAAAGTCCAGATTGCTTTCTATAAGATAAGATATTTGTTTGTTTGTTTGCTGGAGTTTTCATAAGAGAATATTAGCAGTGTTTTGACTGACCTAGCTGGAAAGATTTCGGGAGGGGACATGCTTGCTAGTCTCTAGGTTAGGACAAAGAATCACTCGTAGTATTTCTTATTTCTTGTGAAGACGTGCGTTTTCTGGCAGCAGCAGCAAAGTGGGCCAGTTAAATCAGCCACCACTTTCCCCTGCTAGTCTCTACCTCTGGTATTCACCTTCCTAGGTAGGAAAGTAATAATGGAATGTTGTACTCCAGCTACAAGAGGTGGGTGTCAGTGGAGTGAGCGAGCCAGCTGATGAGGTTTAGTTATTCAGAGGAGGAACAGCACTTGAAAGGATGGTGAATTAGACCTGGCTACAGCTCAACAGTTTCGAGAAGAACTGATTTAGCCAAGAGGAAGTAAAGGATGAGTAGTCCTGATGATTTAATGAGGCAGATGGTTTATTGTTTTTGAAACTAAGCTGCTAAAAACTGCCATGTTTTAACTTTATGTTTAAAACTGATGGTTTTTAGGGATTGGACTGTAGTTCTTGTTAGCCTGTTGCTGTAGCCATATTTATGTTTATACCAAATCACTGACAACCCCTTAAGATACACATTAAATAATCAATTATAGGAGGTAAAATCAGTACAATCCATCAAAATTTTTGAAGTGATTCATAAAAACTAACCTGCTTTGGCCACCACTTAATTTAGTAGTACTACTCTCTATGATATTGCCATTAGATATTGATGGGCCTTCACAGAAATACTGAAACTGCAGAGCAGGTGTTCTAGGCTTCAACAGATGGTTCACTTCACAATATTTTAACCTTTGTCCAGACTTCTTAGATGAAGCTGAACTAAATTCAACATCAAAGTAATTGTGCAGAATTGTGTAGCTTTGGTCTTCTAGGTACCAGAAATATTTTTGAGGTGTTTTACTTGTTACATGGAAGAAAAAGAATCCTAGTAGCTGCTGTCTAATTATTCTAACCTCTGCAATGTTAACATTTAACAGTGAAGTTTTATTTCAGACCTCATAAAGAGGTTTTAAATAAAAAGGATAGTAAGGATAAATTTTGAAATGACTTCAGAATCAGGCTGGCCAGAAGGAAGACACACACTATTTATGTTAATTTTGGGGAGCAGTAATGAATTTAATGCTGCTTTTGGGTTTGGATTGCATCATGTGTTTCCCATCTCTCTTTGCTGAAGAATTTTTGTTTGGTTTCTGTAAACTAGGGCAATAAACTGTGATTCCAGAGGTAATAATACAGTGAAGAAAGCTTCTTTCGTAAAAGCTTAATGACCTGACTTGCTAATGACTTTGGCTAGTTGGATGGACCAAATTATTCTAAAATCTCATTTTGTAAGCTGCTGTGTTTTGTTTTCTCTCCAGATACAAGGAGCCTTCTCTGTCATAAGTGGCTAATCCTCTCAAAAAGAAATCAATGCCCTGGAAAGGGGCTGTACCTTTCTCCTCAGCAAATAAATCTGTGACTTACAGAGGCTGTGCATCTATGACAGTGACAAATCTGAAAATCTGATGATCTGATAACATGAGAGAGAGCACATTTTAGACCTCCAAATTGCTTTAAAGGAAGGTGGGAAGTAGTTAAATTAACGATGTATCTTTGAAATGAACTTAATATAATATAGAATCCACTGTAGGAGAAAAAAATTGTATATACTATGTGCAAAGAGAAAACAAAATAAAAATTCAAGTGTTTGCCTAGGCTGTTTTGAGGGAATTTGTTGTCAACGATAGTTTTAGGAATGACAGGAATATTTTAGTGAAAATCAGGAATGTAAGTGTACTTTTGGTTTGCACAAATTATATATATATCCAAGTTATATACTTTGCATTCAACATTTTGCTGTCTATGGTATACACTATGCAATTCTGCTTAAAATAAATAATAAAAACTTAAACTTGTCCTGTTCAGAAAAATATTTCTTTGTATAATATTTAGATGTAATTAAACCCTATAAGAGACACCCACAGATGATTACAGAATCATAGACTCATTAAGGTTGGAAAAGACCTCCAAGATCATCGAGTGCAACCTGTGATCAAACATAGCTAGTGTGAAACCCTGACACCCAGTTAATCCTTTATTTGGTTATGGGGTCCAGCTTTGATACTTTGCTGTGTCTCCCAGAAGATTTACCTTTTGATAATACAGAACATCATGGCCCTTCAGGATTCTGTTAAATTACTCAAAGTAAATTATGCTCTATGCTTTATTTATTAAAATGTTTCTTATTTGCTCATGTGTCCTGAAGGCAATAAATTTTTTAAAATTAAGTTTAATTTACAATTAAAAAGGTAATTCTGTTACAGTTGCTTACATTTTCTTAATTTAAACATCAAATTTATTTTAAAAAGAGGGTCCTCACATATGTGTAAAAAAAAGAAAAAGAGAATTAACATTTTGGGCATGTGTATGAAAACATTTACTAGGAAAATGTATCTAGATCACGGAAACTTATCTGTGATTATAGTCATAGTTTTTGGTCTGCTTATATAGGCCCCATTTGTACATAAAATATTGAATTAAAATGTGCCTACGTTTCAATCAAGTGTCATTTAAAAATTGCTGACTTGATGTGTCATTCTGACAAATGAGATAATAAAAGAAAGAGAGTACCTTTTTAAAAATTAACATCTTGCCATCAGAGATTGTCAATTTTTAAGAAGTATAATCAAAACATTTTTTTAAAAAAGAATTCCCACATGCCATAGATAACACCTACAAATATTTCCTAAGGAAAATAGAGAAGAAATGAGATGTGTAGGAATGATGTATAAAGACTGTGATGGTTGGTTTCTCCCCAAAATATCATGAAGAAACGAATGTTAGAGAATTAAATGTGATTAGATTGTGTTGCTCTCTGTCCACTGTTCTCTGATGTGACTTCTTTCCTTGTGTGACACAAGGATTTTAGGTCTTCCTTTTGTTCTGTGCTCTTGGAACCTCTGCATCACCTTCCCATTAGTCATGCTCAGTCTTGCTGCTTTCTTCTGATTTTTCTTTTGACAACTGTATTCTTTTCCACTAATGGGTGCTGAGTGCTATGGTTCAGTTTTAATTGTGAAGAGTAGTAATCAGAAAGAGGAAGAGGAGAATAGGACAAATGAAGTATGTTCTGGATGGCAAAGAGGCTGGATTTAGACTTAACACTGTAAGGGCAGAGGAAAGGATTTTGTCAACTGGAGCTGCAGTCTTGGCACTCACAGTTTTAACACAGTAATTTTGGACCCATGCAATGAAGAGTTTGGTTTGGACTAATAGTGATGCATGGATTGGTTCTTTTCTTTTCCTACATAAAGGAAACTTTATACTGGATGGATCTAGCAGCTTAATCCATGATTAAGCCTAAAGATAAACACTGTTGTGCACTCAGCCAGAAGATCTTCCAACTTCTACTTTCCAAAATTTTGATGATCTTGGAAAGACCAATAACAGCTCTCTACTTTTAAGCTTTGTATTTCCTTTGCTTTCCTTCTTCATGGTTCATAGTTGAGTCAGAACCTACTATTCAAATATAAAACCTTATCAAAAACTTTGGAAAAGCTTTATGTGAAAAATTATTATGCGAAGATAACAAAAGACAATAAGGACAGGAAATTGTGGGATAAATAAACAGCCTTGGTAGGGGAAGATCAGTTTCTGGAGAAGGAATTCGAGAAACATTGCATACAGGTGAGGTCACAAAATCCAAAACGACTGGAGTGGTGAGAAGGACAGGTAAAAAAGAGAGATATAGTAACAACTGATGTTACACACACGAAAAGTCAGTCAGCTGAGGGGACACATGGGTGACACAAAATCAGCAAATGAAAAGTGTGATTGCTTTGGGGAACACAGAGGGCCAGTTGCTTTAGATGCTAAGAAAATGTTAGAGGTGAACTAAATTAGCAAAGGAAAGTGTTGGATGTCTTCCCTGACATCCAAGTTTAGTCAGTGAGGAGAAACCAGCCAGAGACAGTGAGGCTTATCAGATGAATTGCCGGGGGTTGAATACCAAGCAAGGGATTTCTGCAGGCTGGAAGATTGGTGATGGAACTGTGGGAGATTAAGAGATGCTTGTGCAGAGACATGTGACAGAGATTTAAAGGAAGTGTTTTTCTACCCAGCATATAATTAGCTTATGGAAATTATTGGCATGAAATACCAAGAAAGTAAAGAGCTTAGTGGGATTAGGTATCTGTACAGCTAATGAGAACACAGGCAGTTACATTAGATGGGATAAAATTAATTAGGCCTAAAGCTCCTCATACAGAATCACAGAATCACAGAATTACCAGGTTGGAAGAGACCTTCAAGATCATCAAGTCCAACCTCTGTCCTAACACCTCAACTAAACTAAACCATGGCACTGAGTGCCACATCCAATCTCTTTTTAAACACGCCCAGGGATGGTGACTCCACCACCTCCCCAGGCAGGCCATTCCAATATTTTATCACCCTTTCTGTAAAAAAGTTTCTCCTAATATCTAACCTATATTTTCCTTGGTGCAACTTAAGACTGTGTCCTCTTGTTCTGTCAGTTGTTGCCCAGAAAAGGAGACCAACCCCCACCTCACTACAACCACCTTTCAGGGAGTTGTAGAGAGTGATAAGGTCACCTCTGAGTCTCCTTTTCTCCAGGCTAAACAACCCCAGCTCCCTCAGCCGTTCCTCATAGGGCTTGTGAGGAATATATATCTGGAGGCATAAAGCAAACAGTAATGGTAGGTGCTAGAAAGAAAGATCTCTAGACGTGATTTTGGTGGACTGAATTCTGAAGCCTAGCCTGAACAGGTCCTTGATTAATGTAAATGCTAAATGCCAGGCACACCAGATACATGATCTAATGACCACATTTAATGTCAGACTTATGGGGATCATCAGAAGTGGTAATGATGATGGTCTGAAGTTGATAATATTGCATTGTTAATCAATTTTTCACTTTTCTAATAAATCTTCAAGTTATCTAAAAACAATAAATGTTATTTATAGACTTGACTTCAAGAACAAACAGGAACAAAACCCTCATGAATAGGAGACTGGAAAATGTTATTTTGGACTCACATAGTTTTATAAAACTGGTTTTGAAGAATGACTACAGAAAATAAACATGATTTTGATGTATTTAGGTATATTGTGACTGTGCTAATAACACTGGAAATACAGGGTCATTTAGTCAATTAAACAGTTCAGACAGTTTTAAGAATCTTGGGTAGTCCAGTTCACGCAATAATTTATTCTCCCTCTATTTCTGTCATTAAACTTAATGGGTTTGCTTCTTTCATCTGGCAGTACTTCAAAGCTTTCTACTAAAATTCTGCTTTTTCTTTCAGGCTCTGCAAATATAACTCATTTAGCTCCTGTAGTAACTCTTCCTCTTGACTGCTGTTTATTGTGGTCCCTAACGTGTCCTTGAAAAGGCAATATACAGCTGGCCTGCTGAATGGTGCACTGGATGTTGGATTGTGTGTGGTTGACAGAAACATTTAGTAAATGCATTGTCTGCAGTAATAATAACCAAATATTTTAATTTTCCCTCACAAAAAGTATTTGTTTTTCAAAAGAATAAACATAAGAATTTTTCAATAAATAACATTAAATACTTTAAATGCTCTAGCCTTAGAGCTCAGAAACATAAACATTTTTTATCCTTTGTATTTGCCCTCTTTCATTCTGTAAAAAATGTCTTCTTTCATTAGTACGAACCATGAGACTACATTTTTTATTAGAAACTGCTGCCATGAAGACAAATTCCCCAAAGATTCAAGTCCCCAAACTGGAATATAACTGATGTTTTGCCAAAAAAAAAGAAACAAACAAAAAACCCAAAAAAACCAAAACCAAACAAACAAAAAAAAAAGGGATGTAAATTAGTACTTGGAATATCCTTACACAAAATGTTATTTGTCAAAGTCTGATTATAGAGATGTTGTATCTTTGTAATCAGCCTCTTACAAATGCACAACAATTCTGACAACATACAGGAGATGTAATACCTAATTTTTAAAAAATTTTGTCTAGGTGAAGCAGGAGAATGATTGTGATACAATCTGACAAGTTAGGGAAGTAACAATCAGCTGGTGTAGTGGAGAAAGCAAAGGTATGCATGCCAGATATATGTCTGTGTATATATTTTTTTCAGCTATTCATATCCATTGCAGATTCTTCTTTGGAGTACACACAAAAGACCTGAACAACAGAAATTTGTGGGCTGTATCACAATATTTAACTATGGTAGTTCCCAATGCTTTCCTCTGTAAACCTGATCTTCTTCACAGGATATATAGAACTACTGCCTTCCGACAGCACGATTTGTGATGGTCACAGATTACTGTCAGGAGATCACAATTTCTGACTGCCACTTAAAGGAAGAGGTTGTAAAATTTCTCTTTAGAGAAAAATGTAATCCAGAACAGCATGCCCTGGGCTGTTTGGGATGCAGCACAAAAAGCTGTACTCCTGCTGTATATTCCTGTGTTTAATTTTTTGACCTCAGCAAGTTTATTGCCAAGATCATTGATATGCCCTGTTTCTTCAGTAGTTTCCCCATTTCTTTAGCATTCATTTTAAAGTTTTGTTACAAGTACTAAAGCTGTGCCTGATTACTACTGAAAGCAGAAAGAATATTTGTTTTGATATATTTGTTTGAGTAAGAGAGGAAGGAAATTAATTTTTTGGAACCTCTAACTTGCCCAAAAACTCTCTTATTCATCTGCCCCAAGTTTCTTATTCTTGCAGCTAAGAGGTCAACTCTTTTTCCCTTTCCCTTTCCCTTTCCCTTTCCCTTTCCCTTTCCCTTTCCCTTTCCCTTTCCCTTTCCCTTTCCCTCTTCCTTTCCCTGTAAAAAAATCTGCTTTGACTACCAGTTTTCTTGAAGTCACTGAAATGGNCCTTTCCCTTTCCCTTTCCCTTTCCCTTTCCCTTTCCCTTTCCCTTTCCCTTTCCCTTTCCCTTTCCCTGTAAAAAACTCTGCTTTGACTACCAGTTTTCTTGAAGTCACTGAAATGGATTTTCAGCTTGAACATATTGAAGTCTAGTAAAGGACAGATGTCTAACTTGCTGTTCCTACTTAAAGTAAAAGCCATCACTAATGCTATTATGCCAAAATAATTTGTTCCCACTAAAGAGTTCAGAAACCAGCACACACTTCTTGTCCTTAAGGAGTTCCTTGTTTTAACTCAAGTGCAAAAAGAATCAGTTTCAGCAAGAGGTTTTCACAAAAGAATTGCCAATATAGTAAGGAGAAGAGGATGGGATTTCACAAAAGCTCTTACTGGATTTAGAAGTGGAAATCCTATTGAAATTTGACAATTTGAAGTTAAAATTTATACCTACTATTACTAACTGCTTTTAAAACACAAGAGCTACTTCTAATAAAACTCTTTTCTAAACAGTTCTTGATGTGAGCAGCACCTGGTGTTTGACGCTTCTGTAAGTTGAAATTCACGTTTCTAAAATCTAAAAGTAATTACATTACAAACAGTACATAATTACTGTACCTTTGTAAATGCAACTGATTGTGGGGTATACTTAATTTGGGAAACTCTCTTTTTCCTGGTGTTAGATTAACATGATTCAAACCTTGGGTTTGGAATTAATTTATCATATCAACCTTTGAACAGAAAACTGGTGGAAATTTCAAGGGGTTCCAGAGTAAGATTTTATGAATTTCAGTAACAATTGTAGTTATGAAATTATGCCAAGAGATTCAGAAGCTGCTTCTTATTTGATAATTTATAGGAGATATTTGAATCAAACTTATCTTGATTTACAATTACAGATTTATATGACTAAAGAAATAACAATAATAAATAATATTTTGAAATGAATATAAACACGTATTTTAGCATTAAAGCTCACAACTAGCTTGATTTTCTATCTTCTTTAATAATTTGATGTAACATGCATTTCCTTGTATTTACCTGCTAAATACCTTATATATATATATATATATAAGAAGTTTTTAATATTTCCATTTAAAAAAGTCTCATTGCAACTACAATCAAAAGGATATAGTTATAATGACTGTATATACTCTATACCTTATTAATTTTTCCGCTATAAAACTGTGGTTTTGAAAGAACATCAAAATCTTGACTACCTTTTTGGAATAATTTTAAGCATTAATTTAATCTAAAGATGTCTCCTCTTGCACATTTAGTCACCTATTAAGATGTTTTCATAAACATTGTAAAATCTCTCTATGGATTTTGTGTTGGAAGGAAATTTTTTGTTTCTAGGAATTTTTCTGCTTTAGCAACTAGGAAAATATGCTTTATAGAACACACAGATGGAACTAAAGTGAAAAAATCTTCACGTCATTTATTTCTTATCTGTACTCTACAAGTTTGTGTTCACAAATACCTCTTTTAACTGGGTTAGTCCCTTCAGTTCTGTGCATCCCATGCATGCAATGGATTATATGAATTTACATAGTACCCAAACCTAATAGAAAATTTATTTTGGATACCCTGATTTCTTGTATTGAAGCAAAAGAAAGTTTCACTGTAGGCAGAAACACCAGCCTACTCCCTTCAGGATCTGCTCCCAAGAAGAGGTATCTAAACATTGGATGGGGAGTAATGCTTATAAACACATAAAAAAACCCCATGATAGCATAGAGCCCACGAAAGCAGAAGACATCAGGAAGGTATCTCTGTGTTTTAGTTGGTGAGAAATCAGTTTCAAATTTGGATTTTTTTGTATTTTAAATAAAACTTGTCTGCATTCCCCATGTCTCAGAAGAAGTAATTTTGCTGTTGACTACCTGTTCAATTATTAACTTCAGAAACTGTTTAAGTCTTTCATGTAAATGCATTTGTCTTCATAATTATATGAAGTTATTGAGATAGGTTTTGGATTACATTATTACCATATTTCTGTCCTGATGCTGAATTCAGTTTGTAGTATTTAGTTTGATTATTCTACTTGAGGTTCTTTATCACTTGGCTATACCTTCTACGTCGCTTGGAAATTCAAATAAAAATTTTCAAAAGTGAGGATCAGAAATAATCATCCTCCTTCAATAATACTCTTTTTAGTAATGTTTCATTACAGAAATTTCCATTTTCAGTTTATAATACAGATTCATGCACACTCTGCCATGAGGAAAACCATTTACAGGCAACAGCAGCAATCATACTTTGATGAAATTCTGGGCCATTTCTTTCCTCTGTGTCACTCACATCACCCAACCCATTAACACCTGCTGAATCTTCTCCCCATCAGTCATCAATCATGAGCAATCAGTCAGATACTTGATAATTAACAGAGAGAGGGAAAACACAAAGCTGAAATGATTTCCTTATGGTGGCTTCATGCATAAACTCAAAGAACAACGGGAAGGGTTTAATGAGAGCCTCACTGCCTGTGCACCTGTAAAACAAACCCTTCAAGGTGGAATCCAGCAGTACACGGAACACAGAGACTTTTCACATGGTTTTTATATCCTTGACTTGAATTGCAGCCCAGGGATTGTGGTGCAAAAGGGGAACTGAAGCTGGTTGAAAGCCTGAAGCAGAGCATGTGAAAAAGACGCTAGAGGACAACTTTGAAGCCTGCTGTTGTGATGTACTTCTGAGGTCCTTGGAGTGTCAATATCCTTAAAGGAAAGATCCATCACTGAAAAGGCCTCAGTTAGCACTGTTTTTTACTGTCTGGAGTTGTTCTTGGTTGAGTGCATGTGCTGAAAATCCAAGATACATATTTGTAAAGATTCTCACTCTGAGAGGGCTCAGAGACTAAGGTGAGGGTTACCAAAAAGATCTCTCCCAAATTGTTGGTTTACTGAACCCACTTTGATAAAAGTAGAATCTGAGTTAAATGAATTGTGGTTTGAGTCGACACAATATTTTCACTGATAGAATGGTTTCAAGTTTAGCTCATTTGATAATTTACAAAAACAGAGAAAATGAAATTAAGATGTACTATAGAGGTAAAAAGCTGCTAGAAACACGTTAAAAGGATACTTCCTTTCAGTATTCAAAGTAAATATCCTGTTTATTTTGGGATCAGTTCAATTTTTGATGTTCTGTAGTGGCACTGAGGATAAATATATGAAGATTTACTCTGTGTGCATCACTTGTGCATTAGGCATGAAAAGGAGTGCAGAATTTCTCAGGGACGTTCTCTTGAACGCTGATGTTAGTGCTTCTTGTTCTTCTCATTAACTGGGGTGTGTCATGAATTTGTGTTGAAGGCAGTGTATTGCATACAAAATAAACATCTTTGTATGTAAAGAGATCACTCTTGGCACCTCACGCCTCACCCTTTCCTATTCAGAACTCTCTGTGATGACTTTCCTATCATTTTGGCTTGTCAATGGGACATTTTTTGTATCAAAGCTGCACTTTTGTAATATACATAAGTAGAAAACTATTTATATATGAAAAATATTAATTTTAAATATCAGAAATATATAATGAATATATCCCTCATTCAAAATTAACCAGTTGAAACTTGTTTTTTATTATTCATTTAATCTTTTAAGTTGCAAAGCAGATGCAGCACACCAGCCTTCCTTGCTCTTGCTTTCCCACTCCTTTTTCTCCTCCTGCCTCTCCCCTCCCTTTAGCATGCAAGCTGCAGATAAAACAGCAGAGTAGAAGCCTGGAAAATATACTGATCTATTACCCATACATATTTCATTAATTTGCCTAATTTCCTGTGGTTCTGACTTAATTAGGTAATTATTCCACCCTCTTATGACCAGTGAATAGCCTTATCATCCCTATGTCAATATTAATAAAAAAACCCAACAAACAAGCAAACAAACAAACCAGTGACGTTTTCAGTGACAATGGGCCCAGTGAGAGCTTTTCAGTGCTTGTCATGCTGGAAGTGAAAATGAGTTATTGTTCTTTGGATGGATGTAGCATCCTAGGGACTCTCACTAAGTTCATCCCTGCCCCCAGCTGTTTGGTTTCAGAAGGGAAAGACCTTTTCATTTACTCATTAGCTTTCTGATATTGTTTGTTCCTTCCCAGCCTCAAATCAAGGCCATTCTTCTTTTTCAAAGATACAAATATCCTTCTTTCAATTTATTAATTTAGCTTTGATTTTCAAATGTATTCTGAAACTTGGTATATGAAATATCTGATGATGATGATGTCCCTTTCCTGCTGATGCAGCTTTTTACAAAAGATATCAAATCCACAAGTTTCATCAAAGTCATAACGGATTGGAAAAGAAAATTTCTGTTGATCATCCCCATTCTTCCACCTCACAAGCTCTTCCTGAAAGAAAAAGTTGCATTACAAAAAAGAGAGAAGGATTAGAGAGCTCAGTTCAGCCTTTAGTAATGAACTGAAGATTCTGTGATGATCATGAAATTATCAGAGGAACCTCCACATGTTATTGTAAGGAGAGAACATAGCAACTTACGCTAGAATAAATTCCAGCACAAATTAATTTGTAGAAATAGAATATATAATAAGAAAATTAGTGCTACAGGTAAGTCCTGACACAGCTCATATTTCAGTTTCTTAGACTCCATGTAGTAGTTTCTTAGAGATGTGACATACTATCATGAAACCTTTGGCTTTCAATGCAATAATTAATGTCAAAATTTCCTATCAACATCATAGGCGTTTATTCTCTCAGTTTAAGTCTAATTAAGAGTTGAAAATATTTCCAGAGGACTTGAAAGAAAGCAATAAACATTGTGCACAAACCCTTACTTATTTAAAAGGAACAGAACTTTAAGGAACATTTAATTGCAAACTTTGTTGCAAGTGCTTTTTCAGGTAACAGTT
Source organism: Falcunculus frontatus (assembly GCA_013398115.1). Lineage (NCBI taxonomy): Eukaryota > Metazoa > Chordata > Aves > Passeriformes > Falcunculus > Falcunculus frontatus. The sequence continues at coordinate 437,467 of VZRV01010999.1, read as the reverse complement.
AATAGCCATGAATGGCCAAAGGTGTCAGAACCACTTGTGTGCTTTCAAAGGGGTAACTTTAATTAGGAACAATCTTTTAAAGGTCAATATCTTTATTCCAGGGCCTAACTGTGTGGCACACACACGGAGTGCAATGACTTCTTTTTAAATATCAAGGGGGAAAGTGAGGGGGTGATGCCTGGTTCACCAAGGTAGTTTGTTAACTTCTGCAGAAGTTTGCAAGGAATCAGGCAGGTGGGATTTGCCTCTTGCTCCTGTGCGTTTTCCCCTCAGTCTCTTCTCTCCTGTACTTCACACAGCTGCCCTGTTTACCTGTAGGAAATAAAACTGGGCACTGTCATGGTTACTTTATGGCTGGAACTGATCCACTGAAGTAAATGCCCAGTTCGGAGGTCCAAACCTTTGTTTTGTTATTATGTGCACTTCTTTCACATGACTGCAAACTTAACAAGGATTGAGTACAGAAGGATTTAGTTGGAAGTATGATGTCTCTTGGAGGCTTGGTGTTTGGTATGTGGTTTTGGGAGAGATATTTCCAGTGACAGGCAAGCTGGGAGGTGAAGGGATTTGTGTTTCTGCTTTTCTACCAAATCCAGTAATACAACACCTGTGAATGATGCAGCTTAAAGGATCATACTTTACATTAATGGTTTCAGAAATAGAAAACAAACTCCAGGCCATTATTTTACACATTACTTTCCTCAGCCAAGGTGGTCACTTTCTTAAAGAGAAAACCCTCATGAAATTGTTCAGTTTCTCCTGAAAAGGTTCAAATGTGGGTGCTTTCTGCTTAGTACAACCTCAGAGGCTGGAACCTGTTCAAAAATGGCAAATTCTCTGCTGCTTTCCATCCATCAATGCACAAAGCCTGTAACTTCCTGTCTCCACTTTTTTCTCCCATTTTCAGTTCCTTCTGCAGATCTGAATGCTGCAGGGTTGGCTCCCACTTGGATCTGATTTTCTTCACCCTTTAGCTCTGCGGATCAGCCAAGTAACGTTGTCATCTGAGAATGCTAATGCTCAGTTTTCCAAGAGTGGTGGCTTGAGACACTGTGACAATTCTATTTAGCTTATGGTAAATATTTCAGCAAGGGAAAAAATCCCTTGCCTTGGAGCTTAATAAACTGTCACGACAGATGCAGCTGTGTAAAATGGATTTGAAATCCTCTTTACTTTTCTTTTAAATATTTTCACTTCTGGCTTTGCATTGTTCCCTGGTTGTTAAAAGCTGCTTTGGATTTCCAGCAGCTCTGTTGAATATTAGGAAATCTCAGTCACAAAACTAAACAGTACAGTGTAAATGGCTTTGGCTTCCTTTTGAAGAGAAGATAGAGCTTGAAGTAGCCAGTGGGACCTCTTAAATCCTGCCTAATTACATTTTCCCTTAAGTGAGGCTATATATAGCTCTTAGGGAAGTCTGCAGAAAAGAGTCATAGGGCATTTTCAAAAAAACCCTACTAAAATGTTAATTATCTGAACATCAACATTTTTACTTGGGATAGTTTTTCAGTTTGAACTTCCCACTGCAAAGTACAATTTGAGCAATGACTATTATGGTGCTAAATGTCAAGCTGAATCTCATTAGACTTTTAGTAATGAAGGAACCAGCTTTTTGATACAGATTTTTCAGTATTGCATACAATAAATTCATTTGAATATTTAAATTGCTCCAACATACATGAGAAATTGAAATGCTCTGACATTTTATGCTTTTCTGAGGAACAGTCCATGAGGTAAAGCTAAGAAGCATTACCTATTTACTGCTATTCACTAAATAAGGTGAATAGCAGTAAATAGGTAATGCAGTAATAAAGAAAGAGTAAGAAAAAGTAAGATTAACTACAAAGAGATTATAGGGCTATTGAAAGTAAAAATTTTCTAGGTTTTTGAAAAGTTTTAGTGTCATGAGAAGTTGTGGTAGGAAGGAAAGAAATGGGATTTTTCGTGGTTTTCCAAATGAGGTGAGGATTTTCTCAAGAATTCTTTTAAGTGTACCAGTCACTATGAAGACAATTATAGAAAAAAATTAAACTGTTTTTTGAAGTGCAGAATGAAAACTGTAGAAAAGTTGAGTTCGTGAATAATTGAGACGATAAACACCAGCTACCGATGAGGAAAAGCCCAGGGTTTCAGTTTATGTGTCATTTAAACATTTTGAGGTATCCTCATCAAAGGTCTCATGAAAATGTCCTAGAGATGTCTGTGAAAGAGGTTTGGATGATGACCAATGTCAGTGGTTTACTGACAGTTGTCAGAAATGCTGGTGATGTGTTGCCCTTTTAGAATCATCTCAGAATTGAAAATTCGTGCTCGGCTCTAGATGTTTTCAGCTGAAAATGGCTGGGATTTATTTTTGTTTCAAATAAAAAAATATATTGTGGGAAAAGAGTTCAGAAAAATGGACTGGTGTGACTTTAAGATTTTAAAATGACAGTTCAAAGGTGAAATTATAATGGGACTCCAGAGTGCACAATAGAGAGTCGAAGTTCACAGCCTGATGATTTTTGTTCTAGCATATGTCTTCTGTCCATGTGTCCACTGTCAGGAATAAGATTAAACAAGCAAAAAAAGTCCTTCATAAAGCAAGAAGGCAAAATTTATTTTAGGATTAGTGTTACCTACAACAAAAAATGGAGGCCATATAATGAAGAAGAAGGACAATTTGTCATGGTCAATTGTATTTGCGTCCTATCTGCTCCTTGCATTGAACCAAAGTTTTATAAAATTCATGTTCTAGCACCATTCTGGTTAAATTTAGAGAAGAGGAAGAAAATAATGAGGTGGTTTTTTTGAATTTGCAAATGTTTCCAACTACTAAAGATGGCCTCAGAAGGAGACAATAGAAAGATCTTTGAAAATTCAACAGATGGAGAACTGGTTGGGAAAGCATGACACTTTAGGGAACCAGTGATACAGGAAGATAATTTTGCATTTAATTCAGAGAGAAAAGAAAGCCATTGAAAGAAAACAGAGTTGAGAGGGTACGTGGGATTTAGGAGGAAAACTGACTTTTATACAGCATTTGGAGTGGATTTCTGTCGTGTAAAAGGGAGAGGGTCAAGGCTGATGGGAAGATTGAAGTATGCTGGAAATCAGACCAACCAAGTGCTAATTTCATCTGTTCAGAAACAAAAGAAAGTCTTCCCCTTAGAAAACTTGTGTAGGGAGATGAAGTGGGATAAGAATAGCATTTTGAGGGCTTGGGAAAGGTCCACATTGAAGGCAGTGCCTGGGGCTGTGGTTTGAATTGCAGATAAGATGTTAATGGTATTTATAAAGACTGAAAAATTAATTAGGGCAGCAAGGTGGAAAATATACTCTTAGATTTGTTCACACTGACTGTAAAGTGTTACCTGGTAACCCACAAAGAAGCATCAATGCAAAGTTCAGTGTGAAGCTCTTTTTGGTATACAGGCGAAGTTCTGAGCAAATTATGCCAATGAAAATCCTCTTTTGTTGTTGCTATTACTGTTGCTGAGTTTTGTTCCCTGAAAGTAGCAAGAATCACCATCTATGGAGTTAATCACACAAGGCAGATGCTGGCATACCCACATTTTATCAGACATTCCAGTTTTGGCAACGAACTTTCCTTCCAATGAGAATATGTGAATGAGAGTGTTACTCATACTTCCTTGATACGATGCTTTGACTTTTAGCTCACGCCGTATGTTTGAGAGCAGCAGATGTCTAAAAAAAGTTCAAACACATCGAGAGATGAGAAAATGCTGCATAAAGTAACAAAAAACTGTGAAAGTTTAATGTAGAAAATACCAAAGAATAGCTGAGACTTCCCTGAAACCTTTTTTTTTTTTTCTGGATACCTACAGGTTAGTTTGAACATGCCAGTAACATGTTTTGTTTTTTTTTTTCTGGAAATTTAGGTTCACAAAAAAGTCTCATAGGACATATTGGAATGCCAATGTGGGACAAAATTACTTGTGAACTTGAGGTAAAAGTGTATGCTATGTTGATAATTTCATCACTGGGATTATGTCAGTTTATTTTTCATAGGACTCGAGATTATTAAAAGCATAAAAACACATTAAAAAAACCCTCTAGATCCTTTTCAGGTTACAAATACAGTTATTTTGATAAATTTACTTAAGCTGAAATGTTCCCAGTGTAAGAACTGTAACCAATCTGTTGCATTATCAAGGATGATGCCCTGTGCTGTCACTCTCTTCAGGGATATGCTGTTGCTTATGATGTTATAGAGACAGAATGAAAGATACGGCTTTCATCTTGCATCGAATAAGTGAAACATTCAAATTCTGAACTGACAGTTCTAGGCTTGCAGTGTATCTGTAACATTTCTGATTTCTCCTATATATATATATCTCGACTGCAATCATTTTGGGACAAGCGCTATGACAAAGTCAGATGTGCAAAGCTCTGAAAGAGCCAAGGTTTTTTAACAAGAATATTGAACAGCAGACATGGAATGGTAACTAACTACTTGATAGGAGCCCTTGTAGTGGTGCTACACTTGTGTGACTGAGATAATGCCTTAGGTGCCAGCACAAACCACCATTTCCACATTTTCTATGGGCAAATTTAATACCTGCAATTCTTAACTTTAAAGCTGTAATTGGATTTTTGGTGATTTTCAAAGGAGAGCAAGGTGAACTTTTCTTTTTATGAAATGCCTACTTTCAAGAAATGCTAAATGCAAACAAAACAATCTGTAAGGGTTTGAGTGTCCTGAAAAGAAGCAGCAGAGTAAGCTCCTTGTCAGCATAATGAGGCACATGCTATCACCAGTGGTGGAAAAAAAAGAGGATTGCGCATCCACATCCTATCCAGCCAAACAGCCCACATTTCCTTCAGCTAAATTGTACATGACACCAATCTAAATCCAGAATTCCAGTGATATGAATATGAATTTCCTCAGTGCTTGTAAACATCTTGATACAATATTAGTGCCATGCAGCTGCAAAACACTTTAAAGATATGCTTGACAGCCTAATGTAAGTTAGACCTGAATATGTTAAAGCTGAATGCAGAGCTGTAGTAATTGATTTGGCTGTAATTGGACATCTCTTATTGAACGTAAAATGCTGGTGACTTTTGAATACCAGCTCTGCACCTCTTCTCCTGATGTTTTCCCAGGTTAAAAAAAAAAAAAAAAAAGAAAGTATCAATCCCATATAAATATTTTTTAGGTCTTCTGAGCCACTGCCCCACAAGACCTGTTTGTGTACTATGTAAGTAATGGGGTCCCTTTCCAACATGTGTTAAATTTAATATTTCTATTTTTCTAAATGGCCTTAATTTTCTACGGCTAGCGTTGATGGTATTTATTTTTCAGACAGACCAGGAACACTCTGATCCCTTTAATATTGGATATGTATGATAATAATAGCATAGACCATGAACTTATTTTCACTTTGCGCATTCTACTATCCTGAAATCTGTGACTTAAAAAAAAAATCAATACCTTAATTATAATACCTTTACCTTAAAAACCATGTACATTTTACTATCACTCAGCTTATAGCTAAAGGCTGCAATCTTCTGTTAAAGCCTTTTATATTTTATATGACAGCCTAAGGGACCTTTTTGGATGAAAAATGGGTCAAACACAGGGATTTGATCAAACCCCCATTCATTGTTTGCTCTATCAGCTTTTTTTTTTTTGGCTCATCTTTCAGCTATGGCAAAGGCAGACTTTTTCATTTATGGCAAGCTAATGACTGTTTCTGTTTCTGACTTCTAATGCTCTAGGATGTCACAGTATTTCAGCTGCAAAACCACAGATGACTATTTACTTTGGGCTGAAAAAATATATAAAGATAACTCACTAATTAAATGTCCACTATTGCATTTGATTTGAGAATTTTTTTAAGACTAAAGGCATTTTTTTAGTATATATTTTGCTGGATGTAAGTCCAGAGGTACAAGCTATTCTGATACTATCCATATAAATTAACAAATTTGAGTTTTACGCTAGCAAAATACGTGAGCATAAAATTAACAGAACAGGCACATGATTGAGTTGGGACTGTTTTCATGCTTCTAATTTGAAATGCCTTGCTGATTTACCTTGTTGTGCTTGATGAAAACCCCTTTGAGTCCAGCTGTCTATAGTACATTAAAATAATGTAGTATGTATAGACAATGTAAAGCTGTGAAATAACAATAGGCTGTGAAATACGTTGCCATAGACATTTCTGTAAAACTTTATGCTGGTTCAATGAGAAAAAGCTTGTGGGAAGATAAATCCTTTCAGCGTTACAACATCCATTGAAACCTTTCATTTGAGTAATCTGTCTCACATGCTTGAAAGTGTTAGAGTACTGAAGGAAATATCACATGTATTTTCTTTATTTTTGTTGTGTTCTTTTTGACTCTGCATTGGTGAAGTTCCTGGGTATGAGGAGCTTGGGGCTGACTCTCTATAACCATTTTGACATATGAAATGCTGCTCGTATTTTCAATATTATGAGATTTTTATATTCTGACCTAAGTGAAATGCACTTATGTAATGCTATGTGCAGCAGTAGCTTATGAATAACTTGGAATTACATTTATTTAGTTACTTTTGGTGACATTAAAGCTGTAATGTTATGAGTCTTGAGCTTGGTTTTGCAGTTTGAGAGCATAGAAGACACAAGGCAGACAGTATGCCAGTGGGCATACAACCAGCTCATAAATATAAGGACTACATATTTTTATTATTGCAGGCAACAGTAGGCACATTTAACATTAAAAAAAAATCTGTGGTTTTTTCAGTTCCTGTTGGAATCCAAGAGATTCTAAACAGAAAGTATTATATTTTGGGGTAACTCAAACAATTTTGTCTTGCTGTCCAAGTATAACTGATACCTGTTCTCCACATCTGAACTGCTGAGAAACTTAGTGTGAAAGTGGGACAGCGAGTGAATCCGGATTGTTTTGCTCTGAAGTGACTTAAGTTATGCAACTCTGAGTGGAGAGCTTTCTCAGTCTCTGAATGCATTGCTGCTTCTCAGTGTTTCTTTGAAACTCAGCCTTTATGACTGGAAGCTCTGTGGGCACTTGCTCAGATTTGCAGTTCTGGAAAATTATAGCCTGAGTCTTCTACCTTGGATCAGGTGGCTACACTCATAGTGGTAGGTGGGGGTACCTTGCAAACTTGGAGATCCACAGAAGGTATAAAGGTATTTTATGACTAAGTTGCCACTCAGCCAATGAACTTCACAATACACGTGCAATCTGGCTTTGGTGTTGTTTGTTTATTGTTGGAAGGGTTTTGCATATGTAAAATTGGTTTCTCCATTATGCTCCTTGTTCAGGCAGACATACCTGATTTCTATGCACTTTCATGCATTGAGCCTTATTGGGCTACATGCTGGTTTTTTATAATTTCATGTAATTCAAATTTAATCTAGGAAGGAAAAGCACTCAGACAATGCAGCAGGACCTTAATAAATGCGTGGATCATGCCTAGAATTCAAGAAAATACAGCAAAGGTGACCTCTCAGGTGGTGAGCGGTTCCCTATACTCACCCTTTAGGCAGGAGGTGTGAAGAGAGGCATGACAGAGTGTTTTGGCTGTGCTTATTTGGTATATTGCTCTAGGGACTTTAGCCAGCTGGTACCTATTAGTGTCCTTCAGTCTCACCTAAGTAACATCAAGGTATAGAACGGTATAGAGAGTTTTTTTTGATAGCTTTCCTCTTGGCCATTATTGTGGCAAGAGAAGATCTGCAGAGCTGAAACCTCTTTTTTTTTTTTTTTTTATTTTTAATTTTGAAAGCCCAAGAAGTTTGCATAACATATTAAAGATGGATAGAAAGGTGACAGCAGTCCCTCTTACACAATTTCTAGGTTGCATGGAAAGTAGAACTGTCAGAAGTGCTTTTGCCTGCAATATTTTCACTCTGTTTGGGGTAACCAGCAGACTCAGACAAGCAGCTGAGACTGCATGATCGACAAGTATCAGCCTCTAAGCTTTCTAGAGCTCATCTGCTGTTACTTTATTTAGAATGATTCATTCCTCTATGTAAAAAAATAAAATCCTTAAATGACTGCATGATCCTAATCTTACCGCTCACTATGATTTTAATACAAAATAAGTGTGGACAATTACAGCACTTATCACCCATTCTGTCACTTACACAGTCTTGTATCTTATGGTGTAGGTCAAAAAGAGAGTGCTTTTGGCGTAGGTGGATTTCATATCACACCAATTTATAGTGCAAGGAGCATTACTCAGGATAGCCTGACAGAGCCCTGGAAATTGTTTTGTACAGCATCGCTTTCTTTTGGATCAGATATCTGTTTTCAATTTGCATAGAGAATACCTCATCTAAACTTACTGCACTTGGGACAAGTGAGCCAGACATTATCATGACTATACTGGGTGCATGTCTCTGCCTACTGGTTTAGAGGGAATATAAATTAATTTGCCATTATTAATCTTATCTTGGGAGACTAAATAGAATTTCATTTCGTGAGTATTACAAACAGTTTGCTGCATCAGGTTTACTTACATTTTTATGGATACATTATACAGTATGTTGCATATAGCACACAACAGCCTGCTTTGCTTGTCATTATTCTTGGATTTGAGTAGCTCACTGTCAAGTAAGAAAGAAAAGCTTAAAAAAAAAAAAAATTATATGTCCTTTACAATTGTACCAGGCACCTCAGCTAAGAGCTTTGCTGTCTCCATTTCTGCTAGTGCCAAATTCTGCCAAGGTCTTTCTGCATCGTGGTTTTCATTTCCTCATCCACTAGATCAAGTTGGGCTGTACTCAAGTTCCAGCCTGTATACTGCATCTAACTTCTTGCCAGCCACCTTTTGTACAGTTTACTCTCTCTTTAAAATATAAACATTTATTTTTTTATATCTTCCTGACACGACTATTTCCTCTTTTATACTGTCTGCTCAATTCTTCCTCCGTTCTTTATCTGTACAACTGAGGAATGAACATTTCTTCTTTTTTTGTCTTCACCCTTCCTCTAGCTGGTGCAACAATTCAAAACCTACTGGTAACAGATGCCTCTTAATGTATGTTTCACTAACAAGTATGTCTGAAACATCTTGCCTTGTCTGGAAATTCTGTTTTAACAATGCTCTTCCCAGGAGGTCTACTAATCCAGCAGTAATCCAGTAGACAAAACAGCCAAAATAATACCCAGAGTTTTAAACATTTTAATTCTCCAGGTAGCCTATAGCTTTGCTCTGCAACTGTATTCTTTCACTTTTAATTAAATGCTGATTATTTTAAGACCATGTCAGACAATATAATATTCTTAATGTCAAGTGTTTCTGCAGCATGGAGTGGTTAGATGGGACCAAAATTATCCAGAGTTGAAAGTCAGCCACACAAAGCTCACAAAATTAGAAGTGTCTTTTTACAGAGTCGGTGCCTAAACTGGTTTTATATAACAAAATTTATACAAAATATTTTCCATCCAAATTCACACAGACAAAAGGAACCACTTAATTTTACCTTGAATTTACAATATTTTGCCAATAACCTCATATTTTTTTATCTAGTATTTAATTTTTTCAACTGATGATTAAACATCTGCTTAATAGTCTAAAAAACACTTTTACTTACCAGTTATTTCAAGTTAGGTTCAGTAAACGTTTTAAAATTTCTATTCCTTCTTGTACCATAGCTCTTCTGTGCTATTATTCTACTTTCATTTTTACTGGAATTACTTTCCAGTGCTTCTCTTTATGAAATTACTTAAAAGCATTTTGCGTGATAAATATGGATTCACTTTTTTAATATTTCTTTAGTTTGTAGAACAACTTCTTTCACTGACTTTTAAAATAAAATTTTAGTTGTGGGCAGATTTGACAGCTGTTTCAAAGAATCCCCAAAAACTTTAAGTATATCCTGATGGACAAAGAGTAAGAGGTGATTTTCAGTGGTTTTGAGGTATTCTTTAAAAGGTTTTTCTTGTTGAGTTTTGTTTTGAAATTGAACGCTAATTTAAGTCAGTGCATTGTTCAACTATCACAGCTTTCTTCAAATCTTAATTGTTGTATTAAATAAAAAAGGTAGACATTTAATTAGACGTAATGAGGTTTTGCTATAGCAACTCCTAAGGACACAAGCAAAACAGGTATGTAAACAGTATTAATACCATTAATTAGACCAGCGTATATAATTGCAAATTTATACCACCTGTAATTACCCATAGAAAGACTTCTGTGGATGCATGCTTGACAGTTTTATCAATTATGGGATTTAGCCTAACAAAACGTGGTTTAGTACCTATAGACCTATTTTTATCTCCATAGATACACAACATGGCTGTATGCCATTATTCTGCTGTAAATATATACTGGACTTCAGTAAAGATTTGGATATTGTCTCTCATAAGAGACAATCTTCTGGACAAGATGTCTAGAACACAACTGGATTGCCGTGTTCCATGATGGGTGAGCAACTGGCTCACAGGTTGGGCACAAAGAGTTATAGGAAATGGGGTGACGTCAGGCTGATATCCTGCCTGTGGGATTCTGCAGGGCTCCATCCTCGCCCTGTGCTCTTCAAAGTCTTCATAAATTACTTGGACACAGAACTGGAAGGAGTACTTAGTAAGCTTGCTGATGATGCTTAGTTGGGAGGTGCTGTTGACTCCGTTGAGGGCAAAGAGGCCCTGCAGAGACCTCAGCAAATTCGGGGGCTGGGTGATCACCAACCACATGAAGGTCAACAAGGGCAGGTGCAGGATTCTGCACCTGGGACGAGGAAACCCTGGTTGTGTGTGTAGACTGGGGAATGAGGCTGGAGAGCAGCGCTGTGCAAAGGGACCTGGGGGTCCTGGTTGGTGGAAAGTCAACTGAGCCAGCAGTGCCCTGGCAGCCAGGAGGGCCAGCTGTGTCCTGGGGGCATCAGGCACAGCATCACCAGCCGGGCAAGGGAGGGGATTGTCCCCCTATGCTCTGCACTGGTGTGGGCCCACCTTGAGTCCTGTGTGCAGTTTTGGGCACCACAATATAAAAAAAACCATTAAGCTACTAGAGACCATCCAAAGGAGAGCCATGAGGATGGTGGAGGGTCTGGAAGAGAAGCTGTATGAGGAACAGCTGAGGTCACTTGGTCTGCTGAGCCTAGAGGAGAGAAGACTGAGGGGAGACCTTATTGTGGTCTTCAACATCCTCACGAGGGGAAGAGGAGGGGCAGGTACTGATCTCTTTGATCTCATGGCCAGGTACAGGACTTGAGAAAACAGAGTGAAGCTGAGTCAGTGAAGGTTTAGGTCTGATATCAGGAAACAGTTTTTCAGCCGGAGGGTGGTTGGGCACTAGAACAGGCTCCCCAGGGAAGTGATTGCAGCAGTATCTTGAGTTCTGGAAGCATTAGGAAAACGCTCTCAGGCACATGGTGGGAACCTTGGGATGCCCTGGGCAAGGCCAGGAGTTGGACTCCATGGTCCTGATGGGTCCCTTCCAACTCAGCATATTCTATGCTTCTATGATATTTTATCTTTTTATGTTGGTTCTTGGTTCATATTCCCTTATACACACATTGATTGAGGGATGCAAAAATAAGTTCAGGCGCATTATGAGCATTGTACATGTGGGGTTTTGTTCAGGGGATTTTTGGCTTAATTTTTTTCTCCCCTATAGTGTGAAGGAATTATTTTTCCCTTTCTATGCTTTCCTTATCCTTTAGTTGGTAGTCTTACACTAGGCAGATAGATTGTCTGTCAGTGATTTTAGACACTTTGAGAGTATTTTGTTCTCTTTCACATCCTAGATTTATATATTCAGCTTTGATCCCCGTTACGTACTTATACATTTGCCTAAGGAATGTTTGAGATTTTTTATGGTCTGCCTCTGTTTTAGGATCCTGCAGTCTGCTTTTATGAGAAGATAGAAGCAGAAATTTAATTCGTCATTGAAAATTTCATGTACTGAAATTCTGGCTACTTTAAGGTACAACTTGCATTTGTCATAAAAAAAGAACATTGGATAAAAAGGTGTGGTGTAGATGTTTACTGACATCTCTTTTAGAAAGATGTATCAAAGATTGATAATCATCAAGGACATGAACGAGCTATATAGGTCATCCAGGCGAGTGCCTTTGTAACAATATAGTCATGCTTTTAGCATGTGACACAAATATCATTAGAGAAAAGAACTTTATTCACAATGGATTTGGAGGTTGTTGTCGTTGTTGCTATTTTGCTATCTAGGCACTTGCACAGAGACAGGTCTCCTTAGTAACATGAATCTATTCATTCTAGTCTCAGAGGGTGAGTACTATTTTGATTTACTAAGTTCAAGAGAACCTTTGAAATACTCTTAACAAAACTGTTCTAAGAACAACAATATAACAATTATCAGTATCTAGTAATAAGATCTGGTATTATGGGCCACCTGTGCTTGAGCATTAAGAAAGATAACATGGCTTATAAAGTATGAGCTCTGGAATGGTTTTAACCTTGTGCTGTGTAAGCTAGGCTATCACATGGAGTCGGACTTTGAGGGGAGCTTGGGTGCCCCAGTTACAGTTCCATGAGGATCCTTTGGACACTGGGCTTGGGCAGGTCTGCAGAACCTGCAGAGAGTTTTAGATAGTAGTCTGGTTTACCTTCACCTTGGAACCTTTCTCACTCTTGCTGTTTGCCAAAAAGATGAATTTCTTATGTTTCAGGATGTAGTGACTAAAACCTAACTGATCATACCTTATACACAGGGAAGAGTAATCTGGTGTATTTTTCCTTCTGAGATTGATGCCGTTGTTTCACTGAGAATCGTTTTGGATCTTCCTGTGAAGCACTGGCTACCAACCGGCACTAAATATATGATAATGGTCTGGCAGAATCAATGCTCTGCTGCCATACTTGGCACTGTGGAGTGAAAAGTACAGAGCAAAGATTAAATTTCTCATGTGTTGCCCAATTGTATCTGTACTCAGGATTGATGCACTATTGAGGTAGGAAAGTATCATTGTAGGATTTAGAAGTTGTAAAAGTAAGACTATGGAGAAAAACTTATGTGAGTCACTGAAGTATTCAGTGAAGAACCACATGGGAACTCTTCCCTGGTGAACACTGCCTTGGAGTTGCGTAAATGGAGAGAAACAATACCTAAAATTTTGGTTGGTTGCTCCATATTGGAAAACAGTGACATTTCTGCTGAGTTATTTGAAAGGAGGATCAGACTCTTAAATTATTTTACTGAAATAATTCTGTGGTCCAATGAAAAAGCTACGGACGAAACTGAAGAACCCTATTCTGATCTCCAAAGCATGAGGGCAACAGTTGGTGCTGTATTTCATGCTTGACCCTGCTTTTTCTCTACTTCAAAGCAAGAAAGAAAGCAGAAATCTCACTTGAGAACTGGATATTCTGTTGGATAGTTCTCTTGTGAAATGTTGATCTGAGCTTTGTCTTGTCTGCTATTGGTTTGCCTGCTGCTTCCCAGATATTCTTGGCAATAGAAGATAACACACTATAGCATAAAGCAGAAGCCTGAGTTGGATCAAGACCAGCTTTAAAACTCTGAGAATGTGAAGGTGGTTTAAAGCTGCCAACTTCTCCTTTCTCACCTTGCACATAATCCCTCTCCATCTACACAAACTATTAAACTTGTTCCCCAAGTGTCCAAGCTTTAGTTTGTTACTGTAAAATTTATATGCATTTAAATTATCTAAGGCACATTCTAGGTCTGAAAGCTTTTTTGTTACCTACATGTTCTAAAGGTGACAAATCTCTATTATTCTGTCCAAAAAAATCACAATTTAAATTGCTCTACACCCACTGTAAGGCTTTCCTGAGTTATTTCTGATAAAGGTCAGGTTTATGAGATAATATGGTATTATTGGATGGTTTCTAGCTGTTTTGTGTGCTTTATATATTTGACAGCTGAAGAAGCAGCAATTCATTTACACAGAAAATGCTTCCCCACAGGCAAACCAGAACATGCCCACAGCCATAGATAGAAGTGTGTTGGTGGATCAATAATGTTTCAGTGTTGCTGCCTTTGAAATGTGTGTGTTCCTAAGCACTGATTTCTAAGTCAAACAAGAAGCATTTTATGATTAGAAGGAGACTTGCATTTGTTTCTTAATAACTGTGCTGCTTTCTGCATACTGTGGTCAGGGTTATCTTTGACACCAAATAGGGCAACTACAGAGAGGTGATGTCTTAGCTCAACAAAACAAAATTGTGGCAATTCATGAACAGAAGGAAAGTATGTGCCCCTGGCACACTGAACACCGCTTTCCTTAACAAGGTGCACCATTTATTCATCGGGAGTACACCAGCACAAGGTAAATTACATTCCAGCAGGATCTATATGTTTGCAGGAACTTTGTGCTACTGAGATGTGTAAGCCTGGGCTAGCTCCTTTCAAGTTGGGGTAGCTGCCGTCTGTAAGTTGTTCTGCATTCTTTGGTGTAGATATCTTCTAGGAGTGCCGATGAGCTCATTTTCTAAGGTCTTTCTTTGCCCTTTACAAGCAGCTTACTGAAGAGTTCCAGTTTAATCTTGTGCTCTTCGAGTGAAAGCAAATGAAAAATCTCATAGGTTTGATTACAGTTAAAGTTTTTGAGTGCACTTTTTTTTTGGTTTTGGTACTGACATTTTAGTACTTGTAAACAAAGTGGAAGGCTGAAGCAAGTGGAAGTATGGTGTGACACACGCAGTAGCTTCCTGCTTCAGCCGTTGGAATATCCGTATTCCCATCAACATGGAAAGGTCAGCTGAATCAGTTGTACCTTTACACATAGATTTCAAATGTATATCCTCAGATACACTGCTTAGTGACATTTTAGTAACAACGTGAGTTTTTCCTCGACCACAGCATGGAAGTAAAAGCAAATATTTACAACATGTTGGAAGCAGAAGCTGTGTGAGAATGAGTGAGACCCAGACAGCTCTTCTTATCTCCTTCATGTACTGAAGGCTACTTTTCATTTTTCTTTTTGTGTTGATGCTGGTTGGCAAGATGCTGCTTCCTTGTGTACTCTGATGTTTCTGGCTTATTGCATTCCCTGGGAGTGAAACGTGGACCCTACAAGAACAAGTCTAGAATCAGAATGCACCCAAAGGCTTCCTAATCATCAGCTTTCCTATAGCCCAGACTTTTCTTCCAAAGAATCTAAACAATAGTCTTAGAAGTTTGCAATAGGCTTTTATGAGCTTTTGGTGTACTCCTGAGGGATGAAGCAATACTTCAGAAGAGGTAAATTTGTCAAGTAAAACCTGTGAAAAAACTCTGCAATGATTTAAGGGGAAGTGTATACATACAAGCAAGTCCAAAGATAGATATTTCAAAAGGATTGTAAATAAAATAAGGATTTAATATCCTTTATATAAAATTGTTTTGATAGCTATCTTGCTTCTTGTCACTGCTCACAGCAATGTTTCCTCTTGGAGTGAAATTCATCTCAGTACCAAAATCCAGGGTAGGTGTTTCCACATCCAATTGGGGTTTTGTGCAGATAAGCTGTAGAGATTCTGTGACTTGTATGGCTTGCTCTGTTACTGATTGGAGGCCCCAGGGCAAGTGACTATAAACTGATCTTGCCCATGGTAAGTCCCACAGTTGGGACAGGCTAGGTCAAGGCTCAGCAGTGCTTAAATGCGTACTACATTTAAGTAGTCTAGAGGCTTCAGTATGCCTTTGGAAGTGTTAGTAAGGAATTAAGTAATATATCAAATAGACCTACAAGAGAAGGAGGAGAATATGTTCTCAATAGTCCTTTTTTTACTTTTTCATGTGGGAAGCAGACATCATCTGACTCCTTAACGAAGTCAACTTCAATACACAGGGAAAAAAAGAATTTGAAAGATACAAATCAAGTTGAATTATTGCGATTATTTAAAATAACGTAATAAAATATTTCAAGTGCATGCATATTCCATGTATATCTTTAAAAAACAACATAACCAAAGGGAAAGTATTTCCTGTGTCTCAAAGGACATTTAAAAGTAATTCTGTCAATCAGTAGACTTTGTGTAAACATAAATGTATGCATTTTGCACCCCAGAGACACACATTAAGAAAAATAGAAAATCATGTTTTCAAATGTCAGAATGTGGGAAATCTACAGAATTTTTATTCAGCTCCTCAATGAATCTATAGTTGGAAAGGTTTTAATTAGCACTTGACATAGTTTCCCCCCTGCACAGGACCCCTGCCTTTTACACCATGTGTGTTTATATGTAGTTCATACACGCACTTATACACAACTGTACAGTGGTCACTATGAGGATAATTGTTCAACATTCGCTTGTACTGAATCATAGGGTACATATCCCCAAGCCTTATCTACTTTGCCATCCAAACCCTGCAGAATACAAAATTACTGGTTTGCTTGTATGCTCCTTTGCATTATGCTTTAGATGTGGTATTGAACTACTTCACAAAATCTGAGGAATTTATCTTCCCAGCAATCTCAAGATTTTCCTTTTTTCTCCTTTCTTATCCCCGTTCAGTGCAGAATTTAAAGCCAAAAGTTTTCACTAATTTTGAGTGTCAAACTTGATCCAGTTTTCCATCAGTTTTAGTACTAACACAGTACTTTCTGAGTTCAAAGCTCAGTTCCTGTTGATTTGAATACTCATCACATCGGTTTTAGAAACATTTGAGGTGCAAATCACTCGACTTCAGGGAATTTTTTTCACCATATGCTTCTTTTATTCTTATACTGGATCTATATTATCAGTTATGGGTCAGTATTAGGGTCACCAGAGAGAAGGTCCACCTGATTTGACATCACCATTCTTCTTTTCCAAAGGACAAAACCGATTTATTCCCAGGGCTTGGCCTTTTTCTAATGAAAGATTGTGGGTCATTTTGGCCAGAAGGCAAGAGCAGGGAGACGAAAAGGGAAAGAAACACAGGGCATGCACATGTTGTGTAAGGCAACGTTGAAATTGCAATGTTTGTGGCTGAAGGATCTGAGTAGTGTTGCACAGTACACCTTTATTTTATTTCCCACTTTTTGGAGTGCTTGCTTTCCAGTCTTAACCTTTAATACAATGATTTCATGTGAAGTTTTTTACTTTTTTTGAGTGAAGAGTAAAAAAAATTAAACAACTCCATTATGTGAAACTGCACTGATCTCCACATGAGACTTTGAATTATATAGCTCTGCTTGATCTAACTCAGCAAGTTGATAAGCCGTGGTTTTCAGGTAGACTATCTACTCTAGAGAGAGGCCATAGGATTTTCAGCTATACTACTTGCTGACAGCAGAACAATGTTGAGGGTCATGGAGGTGGAGTGCAGACATGGTGGGCTTTTGTCATGCACCTGTATCCTTCACCAGGACCCTGCACTTGGCTTTGCTGAACTTCAGACTGTTCTTCTCTGCCCAGAAAAAGCAATGATTGGCCACGGTGCTTGTCCATGATAAGTCAACCTTAAGTCACGCTGTTTAGTGGTAGAATAACACACTTCATCGTTATACAATTGCATGCAAAAAAACCCCNAAAAACCCCCTTCAACGTTAACAAATTCCAAACAAAAAAACCCCAAAACCACGCCCCCCCCCCCCCAACCAACCAACCAAAACAACACAGCACACCCCCCAAAAAAACCCCAAACAAAGAAAAGAAGCAAACCCCCTAAATTCTTAACATTCAAAGTCAAGCAGGTGCTATTGTGTAGCTGCCGTGTCTAAGGAGTATCTGGATTGTAAACAAGATGATACTGGTGTTCATTATGTGCATTAAATTGATATCGTTTTGAGCTTGGAGTGATGTATTTATAAGCTTCATTGGCATCACATTAACTTCATTTCCTGCTTCTAGGACTATTTTCTGGAAGTTTTTGTTAGCTATTCAATGTCCTCCTTGTGCTACCTTAAGAATTTGAGCAGAACTATAAAGACAGAAGCCAAAATCCTTCAGCCCTCAGGAAATACACTTTGTTTTCTGGGCAGCTACGTTGATCTTTTAGAATTCCCACTATTTCCAGTTATTGAACGATTACCTAGTTTGGTGTCTGTGACCTACACTGACATTGAATTTTAATGCTGGACAACAATACATATAGGAGCTGCTTAAAACAAATCTAGTCCAGAAGAGCAGTTAACATGGCAGTCATTCTGAAGAAAATTTGGGTTGGGTGAATTTATAATAGTATAGCAATGGGACTACGCAAATACTATAATGGTTGAATCTATGGAAGATTAAAGATCACTAGAAAATTATGATGGAAACGTGAAGAGTTGCTGAATGTCCAGTATTGTCCAACACATTCATTAAGAAAAAAATTAATTATTTGAATCTTCTGGAAGCTAATTCTTTTTACCTGGATTTTGTATGAAAAACTGTGTATTAAATAGAATACCAAAACCTTAAAGCATCTGCAGTCCAGAGTCAGGAAGACACTAAAGGAATGAACTGAAACCAAATCTTTCCAAACGGTACCTGTAGACTGCTTACCATAGATTTCTTCACCAAGGAGCTTATAACTGGGACATTGGAAGGTTTTGATCTGTGATCAGTCATTCATGGGGTGAGGATCTGTGATTATTTAAAAGAAAATATCAAAACAGGGAAGATACAAGAAAAGTTAATATATGTTCTACATCATTCTATATATAAGAAGAGTTTTTGAAGTAAACTGCATCTTCTCTGGAAAATTCGGAGGCTCCAAATTTTTAAAATTTGAAAACTGTTGAACTTCAAAGATGTGAGGAAGGAAGGTATCTGGTGGATGTTAATGATTACAAACCCTTTAATTACTTTTGAAAATTTATAGTCCCTAAAACTGTATTAATGATCTTAGTCCTTTTTTCCTTCCAGAACCACAATGTTTCTCTAAAAAGGTAAATGTTTCTGATGTTCTTATATTTATTTTTCTTATCAGAAGAAATGTTTCATAGAAAATCTTCAAAAAGGTGGAAGATTTGTGCAAACAGGCAGGTAAAAAAGCTCTGACAGTAAGAGATACTTGCAATTTATTCATAGTAACTTATGTCCTCTTATTAAATTTGCATATATAGCATATCAAGAGCATTCTATGATATGCTTGAGATATTTAACATTGCTTGGTTTCATACAATTCAATAGAGCCATAATTTTTGAATATGCCTTCCTCAAAGAGAAGTGACCTACTGGAAGATTACATAAAATATTATTTATTCTTCCCTGTTTTAATTCTCATGGAAGCTAAATGAAGTATAAAGTTTACTTAAATTTAATTTCCTGGAAACTGAACTTGCTGTTCTTTGCCCTAAAGTTACGGTTCTT
This sequence comes from Falcunculus frontatus, assembly GCA_013398115.1. Taxonomy (NCBI): domain Eukaryota; kingdom Metazoa; phylum Chordata; class Aves; order Passeriformes; genus Falcunculus; species Falcunculus frontatus. Next base: position 418,303 of record VZRV01010999.1, on the reverse strand, counting down.
GGGTGGCGATTTTTACTTCATTGCAGTACCTTGAATCAAGCACTGCCTCATCAAGATTTTAGGATTATTCATAGGACAACTCAATTCAAAGAATGTTTTTTATACTAGAGGAAATGTATTATCTTTAATAAAAGGAGTGTAATCATCCTTGTTTATTGATGGTGACAGCTTTTTTGTTCAACAAGCAAGCAAACAAAACCACAGCAAAGCTAAACAAGCCACACTCAGAAGGTCTGACCTGAAGTGTTCTAAAATACTCTAGAACTGATTATTGTTGGATTCAATTTCTGTGTGTGATAATAGCATATTTTTCTTGTTTTTAACTTGAGATGGTGTATTGTTGCTCTACTTATTTATTATGTATTGTCTCCTAGGACAAACTGTATAAATCTTGTTCTGCTTTCATGGATCCCTATTATGTTTCCACTTAACAATATTTACCAACAGGAAACAATGATAAAATGTATTCATCATTACTTTGATCTTTCTCATCTCTATTTGAATAATGTGGGTTTTGATATGGTCCCGCTGTTTATTTACTTGCTCACACAGCCTAGGAAAATAAAAGACAGAATCAATACTTTAGACTTTTCTATCAGCTGTTGCTAAAGCATTTATGAGTAGTTCTGGCTCTTTTCTCAGGTCCCTTGTTCTGTTTAGAATCATCAGTCCTCCCTTTTGGTACTGATTAGTGTACTTCTACTTCAGAAACACCATGCTCCATTTAACTTCCTGCAAGTTTCTCACTCTTGGTTGTTTGACATTAAAATACAAGATTTCTGGGTTAAAATGGGAACAACCACTGTTGCTTCTACTTCTCTCATGTGTTGTTATTGCCTCTGACACACCAAGTTAGAAGCTACTATAATAAATGGGATAAATTCCATCATGTGCCCGTTTAATGCTGCATTCTGCACCTTAATCAAATATTGGAAAGCAGTTCTGCCAGTGCTGGTGTTTAACTGCATTTAGGAAGAATTTAAGTAAGCATTATCTTCTCTCTATTTCACGGTCCAAGCTCAACTCTATTCTTCATGCATTAGCCAGAATGATTTTTTTAAACAAATATATTTGGCTATTATTTTAAAGATGCTCAGTGGAGTGCTCAAAATGAAAAACAAATTAAGATGTATGGAAACTCATGAAGCTGGATGGGATTAATTTGCCAATATCAACACATATTCAGAGTATCTTGGTCTCCTTTGAATATTGCCTCTTGTGAGAAATTACCTTAACTCAGCCTTTTCAGTGAGTTGACTGCCAAGGCAAAATCAACAAGGAATGTCCTGTGCATTCAAGGTGGAACTACAGAACTGGCTATTTTTAGCATTTCTGTTGGAACCGAATTTTCATCCCAGCAGGTGAAAAAACCACGGAAGTAGGAAGCAATAGTGTTTCATGGACTGGTTTGCAGAGCAGTGCTCCTAGTACATTTCAAATAAAGTGAAGTAATAATTTATTTTTTAAGTGGTTTGAACTTACTGACGTTCTGCAACCTATCTCTATTTCATGTCTTCTATTTCTGCCACTTCTGAGAAATAGACCTGAACATCATTCACCACTCCCTGTTCAAACAAAAAGCCTCAATCCAATTTATTAGAACAGATGATTATAGCCTTTAAATTCTCTATGGACATATTATTTTTAATTAAATCAAAGTCCTTTCCATATGCAGTGCTAAGAGTCTTAGCCCTGCATCCATTCTCCAAACATTGTCTGACATTGATGGACTAACTCAATTAAAGTGTGAGCATTAGAGAAGGAGTGTGGAGAGCTGGAGTGATCTTTACCAATCCAACTTTAAAAATTGCAATAAATACTTCAAAATGAAACATTCACAACTTTTGCCAAGGATACCCCTTAATGAGACTGAATGGAAATTCAAGTAAATTATTCTAAGTAAGGTTGCTTTTGGTTACACCATGGCTTTTGTTTTCTTTTCAGTTGTGTTATACTGTCTCACAGACAGATTAAAACCAGAATGCAATGAGTGCAAAAACCACATTTTCCACAGCTAACAGTGAAGTGAGATTCCTTCTGTAATCCGACATTTTCTTGCAGTTCTTGTTTAAGATAGCAAACATTTTTATACAACACGGACAGTATTTAAATGCATGCAGTGATTGCTGTTAGACTGCGCTAACTCCTAAAGCAAAACATCAGAACTTAAAAAATACATGTAAACAGCTCTAATAAGCTGAATTCCTTCCCCCAAATGTTACAACTGGGGCTGTGGATTGATCTATCGATAGACACTTCTAAATTATTATGCTGGGAGCAGGATAGTCAAGGAAAAACAAAGGAAGTGTCAAGACTCATTATGAAACATTTTTTTAGTGGTGAAATATCTTTGACTTGGGTCCTTATTGTTTGATTTATAATTTTATTACTTGATCATTGTCATGTTTGAATACCTTTCATAAAATCTGCAAATTTGAGAACGAAGATTTAGGAGACATTTTCAAAATTTTTTCATCTTTAAGAACATCCATCCTAAATACTTTTTAATCCGTGCTGTTCTGAGGGTAAACTGTTCATTTTATATCAGTGAAATATAGACATGATCTGAATTTTTGAGATTTATCTTCTTAGTATTTACTTTACAAGATTTATTTTGGACTTTTGTGTATTTTAATAGTTCATGTGGCTTCACATTTTTATTCAGATTCAAGAGGCTTCTGCTTGATTTTGGTACAGTAGAATTGAACTGAAAATATCCATTTTTCTGGTAAAAGATGCATTTAAATGTGACTGTTTTACTTACACTGGAAATAATTAAATTACTTCAGATCACATGACATAATTTTATTGTAATTGAAAAGTGCTAATTTATTAACTGCTGCATGTGCCAAAGTATAAAAGAAAGGGAAGAAACCTTTTTAACAGAACATCAATATTGAATGTATGAAACCAGATCCTCAGTCAATATTTTTCTAGAGCTTCAAAAAAGAATTTTACTGTTAACACACACTTTCTCCCGCCTTTCCTCCACTTGTTAAAGGTCACTAAAATGATAATGGAAAAGATGTCTGTGGATGGGCTGAGGTAATATATTTAAATCCCTTTTCTCGGAAGATTAGAGTGACGCACAGTATTTTAAACCTACTAATCTCAGTGATGAGTGCATATGGAAGTCTTGCACATCTAATAGTTTTTAATTAATATGCAGTTATCACTGCTCTTGGGAGGATGGTCTAGAGGCTGAGGTACTTGGCTTGAATGTAAAAAATCCAGGGTCAGTTTTCAGTTGAGGCACAGATATCTTTTGTGGTATGGGGTTGGTCGTCTCCATTTGCTTCTGTCCTGGCTCTCCATCTCTAATGTAAAAATTTTATTTCCCTCCCAGAGCTTTGTAAGTCTAAAGAACTGCTCATAGGTTTGACAGATTTGGAAGGTGTGATGGAATATCAAGTATCTGCCAACACAGACACATATTAGATTCAGGTGATTTGAGAAAGAGTCCACCAGATAACATTTACCACACCACTTAAAGGAGGCACTGATGCACCTAGTAATTGTGCAATAAAGTAAAGATCTTTACCAAAATATCCACTTCAAGTACAATAGGGGAAAATCAGAATAATCTGTGTGTAACCAAATTTTCTTTGTCCCTCAGTACCGCTGTGTGCGACCTAATTAAGTGAACACTGCCTGGTAACGTCAGTACCAGATTTAAATGCACAACTAGCCTTTTTTTGATCTGGCTGGTGAATAGACAGAATTAGGCCAGATTCAGGTAAGAAATATTTTCTACTGTAGCTTTTTCTAGAACATTTCTAAATGCCAGGAAAGAAAAAAATGATTTTATTTTATTTATTCTTTAGTCATAAATACCAACCATAAATTCATTTGGGAACATGGAACAGTCACTGCTGGCAGCCACTAAGCTTCTGCTCTGCAGCTCCTGAGCCCTGCAGTTTCTGCCTGTGGGCATGTTCTTAAAAATCAGTAGAGGTGATAATGTTTAATTGCTAATGATCTGTCTAGAGTCCACTCTTTACAAAAGCCTCCAACTTAGAATTTTGAGGAAATGTGCCTCCTTCCTATTTTGAAGATATTTGTCATTGTTAACTTGAACAGAAGATCCTTCACAGGAATATGTTGAGATTTGCACGCCGTTGATGTATGTATCTGCTCATCCCCTAATGTAGCTGATACCAGTGGCTAAACCAGTTATGATAGCAAAATGAGGCAGTGCAGGTTGTCAAATCTCTGTATCCAAATGTACATAAATTATGTAATGATATCTTTGCAGAACTCGAAGTCCCTAACCTAAGCCTCATTCCTATAGGTTGAAGAGAATTAAAAAGTAGGATAGCTGGTATAGTTTCACCTAAATTCCTATTGAAATTTAGATTTTAGTATGGTTTTATACGAATTCTTATTATGTGAAAGAAGATGCATAATAATCTCTTTAGTAAAATATATCCATATTGGTAATCCGTTTAACTTCAAGAGAATGTGATAAAAAATTGGGTTGGGATGTTTAAAGAAATAACAAAACACATGCAAACTAGTAACTGAACCTTCATCTAAACATTCTTATTGTAAACACCCAGCCATAGACTTCCTTTCAATCTCTTCAGCTGTTTGCAGGTGCTGTGATTTTTCTCTTGCTGTATTATTCCTGAGAAATTGGCTGTGGAGGATGTACTGGATGATCCAAGTTTGAAACAAAACTTTGATTTTGCCCCTTTCCATCAGCCATCTCTGCAGTGATAAGATGCATCAGCTTATCAGTTATTTTCCTTTGACCTCTGCAAGATGCTGTTCTGCTAACAAAAGAGCAACATGTTTGGTGGTCACGCCTTCTGTGAGTTCCTTATGCTGGAGTTCTGACTTGGCAGGCTCTGGAACAAATGAGCTCCAGAGTGATTTTCTCGGGAATATGAACAATAAAAATCCTGAAACCCTGAAGTTGTAAATTACACTGAGTACCCTTCAGAGACAGAGTTTGCAGACTGGATGGTAATTTGTCTGACATTTCAGTTTTGGAGAGTGACCTTTGTGAACTTTTTCTGCCTGAAAACGGAGTGCCAACACTGTGATCATTCCTTTAAAAGTGACTGTCAGACAAATTACAATCCACCTGGCAAACAATTATGAAACCTTTGGTGTGCTTGCATGCCCAGCTCACATCCAGAAAGCCGCTTTTGTACACAGTGAAATTCTTTCTCCTTTGCACTGAAAAGTTAAAAGATGCTATTTGGAATCTTTTGTGAAGAACTGTTAATAAGCTATTAGATGATAGGGTTACAACAGTCTCACTAATGATAATATTTCTGTACTTTTTCTGCACTATAGATTATGCTTTTCCCCTCAGCACTAGAGGTTCTGGAACATTGAAGAACTCTCATAAAGTTTTGGACTAATGAACACCTTCCTAGAAATATAATCTTCTGAATTTGCATCACACACATCTCTATACTCTAGAAGAGTTCTTGGGCTTATTTATTTAGATGATTGCTTTTTTACCTGTTTTTCTCTTCAGCAATACTTGGCCAAAAGAGTTTGTGTTTTTCTTGGGGTTTTTGTGTGTGGTTTTGTTTGCTTGTCATTTCTTTTTGTTGATGTTGTTCTTGTTGTGGTTGGCTGGTTTGTTAGTAGTTTCTTTCTGTTGTTTTTGTTGCTGTTTTTGTTTGGGGCTTTGGGGTTTTTTTTTTTGTCTTGTGCATCAACATTGTTTTTTATATTTAATGCACTGGCTCTTTTAAGACAAGTTAGCAGTGTATTTGCTCTGTTACGTTCCCAAATAAAACCCTCTTTTCAAGTTTCCAGTAACTACAAAGCAGAAATAATGCACTAGCTTAGATATGTGTGTCTACAATGAGATGAGTTAAATCCCATTTCTCCCATCATTACTGAGGCTCCACTGCCCCTCAAGCATCCATTTGAACTGTTACATCATCCAGCACATAACAAATTAGGGTTATTCCAAATATTTTAAACAGTAACTAATGATGCTCCTATGAAGGGTTAAAAGGAGATTGTAAATTTGGAGATTTGATTGTAAATAGCCTATAAATGATATCTCAAGAGCTGATTCTTCAGTGAGCTGTTTTCTATACATGGCATTGGCTTGATTATCAACAAAGTATCATCTGAGCATAGAGTCACATGGTTGGCTATAATGCCTTGAATATAACATTAAGTTTTTTAAGCTGCAGCAAAGCACAGAAACCCTTGCCTAACTTTAAACACTTAAGTAGGTACTTTTATACCACAGCCACCTTACAGGTGTTTTAAGTTAGTATTTTTGGAGAATCCGGACTGCATGTATTTACATCAGAGTTTCCCTCTTTGGGTGTAAGCAACACAGGAACCAAGCAAAATATGGAAATCTGTGCTAAAAAACCAAAAAAAATTGTTCTGCATGAAATTGTTAAACAATCAAAAAGATAAAACTGGTAATTTTTTTATAGCCATTGTATGTAAAGAGGACTAGGTAATGAATAAAAAATGCTTTTGGTTAAAAAAGAAAAGACAAAAGAAAAGAAGAAAAGGCTTACATTAAATTGGAAACAGTACCATGTGAAAGTCATCCACTCACATAGCAAATGTTCTGGAAGCATGATTGTCTAAAAGACTTAAAAATACATGATTAAACTGAAGAAAAACATTTATAATTTAAATTAACATAATCAGTTCTTGTACCTGTAAGTAGTCAATTTTGCTTTTAAGTAATTTTAATTATTAAATAGAATTAATCTTACATTGCAGGGAGGTTTCTGTAAAAACAATGGGGACAAATAAGATAATATATATTATATATTGGAGCTAAGAAAGATTAAGTGTCATTTATTGATTAGATTTCTTTATATGAGGCAGCCTTTAAAGAAACTAGTTAAGTCTTTCTGTGAACGACCATCTTTTTCATTAGCATTCTGATTTGTAGCCTCTCTCATTTCATAGATTTGCTCTGGATATGTTGGCTCTAATATCACCAGGATTTGAATCAATAATAAAATGAAATGAGCAAACACAGTAGTGAGGATTTTAAATGAGAAAGAAATAAGACTTTACAGCAGATAGTGCAGTAAGAGCTCCACTGAAATCAATAGGCATTCACACATGGAGTAACTCTCCTGGAACAGGATTCCAAACAACCCTATAATAATTTAATGAGCTCCTGTAAACTGCTATTCTGAAACACTGAAGGCATTTTTCCAATATAAATATAGAAAACACGGGTTTTATATCCCATAGCTTACTCAAGAAAATATTTAAAGTAAATCTGAGGGATTATCAGGTTTTGGTTTGTAAGTCACTGTAATTGATGGATTTTTCAGAAGCAGTTTGTTAACCCGACATCTTTTTCTTATTCTAAACTGTAGAATAGTTGAAATAGTATACGTAAATATCTATGAAGGGTCAGAAAAGAGCCAATATACTTCTGCAATACACATGTACTGAATAGAGTGGGTCATAGATATCCACTGTATATAAACACTTTGGGATTTAATAACTTTTTCTATCTGTGAATTATCCATGACCTGCTAATGATTTTTTTATATGACTATGTGTGTTTTATGTAGTTCATCAAATAATCTTACAACCACATTAGGCTTGTGGAATTTTGTAAGTGCCCCTCTGAGTATAATTTTCAGAATGAGTTATTCATGCTGGTTACCCAAGTCACAAGAAAGTGTATCCATCCTGCTATTTGTTGACCGAATGTCTCCAAACAAGACGACTGGAGTAATTGGATCTTTGTAAACAGGGTACTAGTTAAGAAGATAAGCAAGTGTTGTGAATCTTAAAGCCTGTACAGTCTGTTTTTTGTATTCCTTTGTACTGAAAGAGCATCATACATAGCAGAATACCACCTGCAGTAGAAATATAAGCTCTTTTCTGAGTAAAAAGGCATAAGCCAGATTTATGAGAAACCTTCTTACTACCTAGCCCCTGTAAGCAACAGCCGCTTTGGAATCCCTCTCTGAGCTTGGTAAAGCTGCTTGTGAAGCAAAATGGTCAGTCACATTTTACAGAGTTCTTGTTTTATATTTTGTATTGCCCTTTCCAAAATTTTTTTAATAAGCCTTCTTTTACCTAAATGTAGAATTCAAACACATAACAGCTTCAAAAGACCTGAGTCGATTTGTTGCTCTCTTTTGAGTGTACACGTAGCCATATTTAAAATTATTTTCTTCATATCTACAAAAATTTTTTTACTTAGTTTCTTAAGGTAAGGATGACTTAAGACCTCTCTATGTTCGTCACTTTCTCCAATAATTTTTGAACCTAAATAGACAATTTAAATCTGATCAGAAAGAACTGTTAAATGAAATGCTAAGAGAAAAAAAAATGGTTGCCATCTCCAGTGAAAGAAAGCCTGGCAAGACTGGCATGTTGCACACCCTTTGTGGTAGCAGCTGTGGTGTTTTATGTGATGAATGTAAGAGTCAGAATTCATTGTGGTGTTCTGAGAAGGCTGTGAGGGCACTGCGTTGTATCAGACTAGGTTTCACTCGCTCCATCATTGGTGAAGGTTTTACTTCATTTTTAAATGAAAGTTGATATTCTCAAGCATCCATTTGAGTAGAGGAACAAAGAAAAAATCTTGTTTTATTGCATCTTTCACAATAGAAACTAATTCCTACTAATATCACTACTCTCACAATTGTGATTTCAAGTAACGTGGGTGAAGTACGTATGTTGGCTAATGGGATATGACTCCAGAGGCCAAGGGAAACACAGGACACCTGAGAGATAGTGCTCAGATGTCTGGGTATGTCCTCACTGCTGATGCTTGTCCTTTACTACTCCACTTCTCACATGATGCTTTAATATGGGGTATTTCCAAGGACATCATGAACCCCCTTGTACAGCTACCAGAGTGTTAATGAGGTTAGGAAAATGACTTTTCAAGTCTATTCAGTAAAGAAAAAGAAAGATAGAAACTAACCCGTGCATTTATCACATAAAACAAACTGTCACTGTAAGCAGAATTTTTGAAGTAATCCATTTAGGATTGGATAACCATCATTTGAAAAATACGAGCAAAGAGAGAGAGCAGTGGAGAGTGAGGGCCAAGGGCTGAAATTCAGTTTCTGTAATGCCATCACTTCTGGCTTCTTTCCCCATACATTTCTATTTGAATTCTGCTAGCTTAATTTTGTATGAAAGTGTCAGTCCAATCTTCACTTTTTGGAAGGGTGGTTTATTCCTAAAGGCCAACGCGTTTCTGCAGCTTTGGTTTCTTTTTTTACAAGTGGAAGGGTAAAAATAAAGTTCTGTACAATATGATGCATAGAGATATCCTCCAAAACCAGCAGCTGGTGTATTTTCTGCATAGAAAAAAGTACATTACACGTGGAAAAATTATGGAAAATTGAGACAACTATTTAAAAATCATTTAATGGTTTATAATGGCTTTTAATAGTAGGATATGGATAAGGGATCTAGAGAAATGTTAACTACTCAGAAATATCTTAAGGAACAGAAAGTATTAGCAGGGTAGTAGCAGTTTTATTTTTATAAGATTTTCAGTACCAAAATGTACTACAGAAAATAAAAAATCATTATTGTTGGTTTACATTTAAAACTATGACACATTTTTAAATCATTCTCTGAGGCAGGCATTAGGAAAAACATTATTAGATGATTGTTCCAACACCTTCTTTATTTATTAAATAGGTAGACTAATTTGGAAAAATTACTTTATTTGTGAGTTTGACTTTTGAAAGATAATGAACTAGTTTTACTATGTTAAGAGTGTATGATGTTTGCTTACCTCCATATTAAACAAAGGTAAGCAGACAGGGGGTTTTTCCATTAAAATAAGAAAGTTAAAGAAAATAAAGGTGTGAAAGATTCCTTCCTCACTTCACTGGAAGATAAGCTATAAATCTGCCACTTTCTTGAGTTATGTCAAATCATTGAAAAAAATATATTTTTATGATACCAGGACAGTTATTTCTGAATCTCAGCATCTAGAGGTTACATGGAAGATGATCTTTATCTGAAGCGTGGGAAGCCACATGTTTTTCTAAGTGTTTATGGAATCTGAAGTTTTATATTTTACTTAGACCTCATGCTCTAAGGGAAACAGTAATATACATAAATGATCTTGGTCCTTTCTCCCAGGTAAAAACTGACAAGACAGAAGGAAATGGCCCCAAGTTGCACCTGGGGAGGTTTAGATTAGATATTAGGAAAAATTTCTCCATTGAAAGAGTGATTAGGCATTGTAACCAGCTGTCCAGGGAAGTTTCAGAATCACTGTCCCTGAAAGTGTTCAAAAATCATGTGGAGGTGGCACTTAGGGACATGGTTTAGAGGTGAACACAGTGGAGATGCTGGGTTAATGGTTGGATTTGATGACCCTAGAGGGTCTTTTTCAATCTTAATGATTCTGTGAGTCTAAATTTAATCCTTTTGTGGGTCTTTCTGTTGATGCTTGGTTACTTCATCACCTATACTGGATCAGACAAAGCATGGTATTGCTGCTGCATTACATGAATGAAAATGAATCTGATGTTTCTCTTGACCACCTGGGATTAAGAAATCCACGCCCTCTTCAGAAGAAAATATCTGCTTTGAGGCAACTCGGCAATCTGTAACAGACCCTTTCTCACTTTCATTTTTTGGCCAAACTTGCTTTCTCACACTTATGCACATATTAGCTCTCTTACAGTCATGTGTTATTGACAACGTGATTGCTTGCGGGGAGTGCTTCCACCATGGGTAGCTCTGATAAATAGTATAAATATCTGCAAGGCACATGCTGCAAACAGTTCCTTGGGTAACCAATCTGCAAGTCCTGTGTATTGTGTGGCGTGAGTTAAATTGCTCAAAAGTCGTTTGAAACCATGCAATGAGAATGGCAAACTGCCTTAACCAGTAAGCAGAAAATAGAAAATAAATCCTGTGCCTGAAATCATACCCTCTTACCCTTTACCATACTACTCACACCTCTAAGTGGGCATCTCCATTTCCACCACCTCCAGTGTAAAGAACTATTTCTTAATGGTAAATATTTCTAATTAACTTTTCTAAGAATTGAGCATGTGTCTTGTTTATTCTTAAAGCCCATCTGGACAGGAGTGATAGTCATAGAGCTGTTTGCTTTGCCTCATACATATTTTCTTTAGCCCCAGGAAAGTCATGTGAAACGTGAAATAATCTGACTGGGGCTGCAATCTCAGCAGCCATCTTAACTTTGCCCTGGAAGCTGATCCACTATGTAGAAAGGGATGCAATAGTCACAAGAAAAGAGATAGCACAAGTGACACGATGACTCGCGTAGCTCAAGCATGCCTGCAGAAGGACTACTGGCATCTACTCTCTGCATGCAGCAGCATCTGTGCAATTTACATTCAGCAGTCAGTGACAGCCCGAGAAGAGGACCTGAATTGAATGAAAGATTAGTGAATGCTATTTTTACCCTCTCTTTGCATTTTAGTGATGCATTTTAGTGGAGGAGGCATCATTAGGACAAAGGACAAAGGACAAAGGATGCCAGTTTTGCATTTTAGTGGAGGAGGCATCATTAGGACAAAGGATGCCAGTTTGTATCATTTGACATTAGCTCTTTACTGTACACATTTAATTTAGCCAGGAAAACTACCTAGCTAAGCTTCTGTAGCTGTCGGCAGAGAGAGTCTTTTCTTGATTACAATTCAGAGCCTCTTTGTTTTTTGTTTTGAATTGCCTTTTTCATTGACTGCTGGGGGAGCTTTGCCACATGACATATTTGCCGAAGTAGGAACCTGCAGACCCTCTCACCAAGTACCCAACCTGCTATGTTTTAACTGCACAGTGAATGACTATTGGATTTGGCCCCTTGTACGCAAAGGTGCGATTCTTCGCATGCTGGTTTGCCTTAGAAGTGTCAATTCCTTTTAAGTGAGGCAGCTCTGGGGGCATAGAAAGCTTCTGTCAAATTAGGAAGGAATAGTAACTTGTAAAATAATATAGCTTGGAAATCCTACATGACATATACTCTGGCTTTAGGGGCCTTCCAGTTAAGCAGGTGCTGAGTTAGGTATTTCAGGACTGGAGCTCTGGATTTAGTATTTCTACCTTAGTTCTATAGTTGGAGTCCAAGGTTGCCTCTACTGACTGTGTGCTGTACTCTGTGTGCTGTGGTGTTTTAAGTTGGCAATCTAAATTTTAATGCTAAAATATCTGGATCCAAGCTATCTGAAACCAGCATTTATTCCCTTACCATTCCCTTAATGGCTGCTGTTACATTGTTGCTGTCAATATTTTAAATTTATTCTTCAGGTCCTTGTCTCGCTCTGGGAAGTCGGGATGAAGTTTTGAGTTTTGTGGTGTGCTGTGCTATTTGCTGTAAGATATTGTATCTTCCACACGTGAAGCAAGACAGATTTTCCAAATAAGGAAGGGATAGGGAAAGAAAAAGATGTTAATTTCAGGCTTGCTAAGAAACTCAGATAAATGAGTGTGTCAAATAGAAAAGGACAAACTTAACAGGAAAAGACATTGGATTTTCAAAGTTCTCAGACAGCATTGAAACAATAAAAGTGAAAAATAATAAAATTATAAGAAGTGCTCAAGAATCTCTTTAAAACATTAACTGGGTGCTAAAAGTGAATTCACATGCGCAATACTTCCTTTTAATAGCAGTAACCTGAAATGGCCACCTGCTGTCTCTGAAAGCCTTCAGAGTGCTCGTCCCCTTTGCAGCTCCTTTGCTTTGATACACTTTGACAGAAGAATCAAGGCCTCTGGGTGCACGAAGTGTAGCTTGGGAGCTGTAGGCTCCTCATCAGTTTATAATCTATTTTTTAAGACATGCCATTTTTCCTCTGAATGGCATCCTGCTGGTGTTGTGAAGTTAATCTGCTGGAGTTGTTTAAGTTCATGTGCCAGTATAATTTCTTCTTTGGTCAGAGGCAGGGTTAGTAATGATAATAAATGAACAGCATTTTTATGAAAATGTCAGATACTGTCAGCTGTGAAAACCATGTTTATATTTCTTATTTATGGATTACTTACTAAGAAAAACATTAGAAAAATATCATGTTAGCCATAAAACTACACTGTTTATCTTTGATTAACATGTGCCTGAGGAAGGGGAACTTTCACAAATATAGATGTGGAATGGAAACCTAAGTAAGAGGACTGGTTACTACTGACAAGGCAGGAGACAACAGGAGGAAGAACATTAAAATTGTCTTGTAAGTGTATGGCTTGTAGGAGACAATCAAATAAAACCAAAATAACATCACGGAATCATAGAGTGATTTGGGTTGGATGAGACCTTAAAGACCTTTTATTTCCAACCCCCTGCCATGGCAGGGATACCTTCTGCTAGACCAGGTTTCTCAGAGCCCTGTCCAGCCTGGCCTTGAGCAGTTCCAGGGATAAGACATCTACATCTTCTCTGGGCAACCTGTTCCAGGACCTTACCACCCTTACAGTAAAGAATGTTTTCTGATCTAAACCTCCTCTCTTTCAGTTTGAAGCCATAACCCAAATATTAATGCCGTTAATCTTCTTGTCAACTGAGGACCAGTTGAAACTAGTGGCGGTTTCTTGGACTCTAGGTAGATTTCTAACAATGGCCATAAAAGCACTGTACAGAAGTATTACTGCCACAGTTATGGTTTGAGATGAGATTGGGCTACAGAGAGGGCAAACAGCTCCCTGAGGATACCAAATGTACCACTGCATGTGTTGAGTTCAGAGCCTGAGCAGTGCCAGAGGTCCAGGCTGCCTGGCATGGGGTTTAGAAGGGGATGTGAACAGATCAAAGAAAGGGAGGACAGCCTTTTGAAGAAGGCATCTGAAAAGTTGTGTGTAAAACGAGTTCGAGCTGCTGTTGCAGTCCAGTTTCAGAAGGATGGGGAGCGTAGAGTGTCTCATGTGAAAGATTTTCTATATCTTCCCCTAGAGCTGCCCAGTACATTCTATAGTTGTCTTTGGAGAGGTGGTGGTTATTTCCTCTAAAAGACAACTGCTTTTCAACAGTAGGTAAAATAAACCCCAGTTAGAAATAAGACATGTTATACTCCTACTGTTTTGTAGATGCTGTTACAGGCCCAGCCTGGCCCTCAGGCTGGCCCTGCCTCAGTTTCCCCCTAAAACTTTGTAATTCTCTCTCCACAGGACAAGTAAAAAATTCTTTACCAGTAGTCTATTTAAGAAAAAAAAGGGTGTTTGACACGGGATTTATATTTTCCATAGAGGAGACTGCCTACAAGTTGAGGATTAGTCATTTAAGCTTCCAAATGCAATTTAAATTGTAAATGTAAACTATCAGAAGGAAACACCTGTAAGTATTAAATCAGGCAGTGCTGAGTTGAAACCATATCAATAATTTGTAACAGGACAATGAATTTGTACCATCCAATCAAAACAAATAAAGAGTATCTTCCTATTATCATAAAAGCAATAAAAAGACTTGCACAGCATTCTTTAGCTAATTTGTCTTTCATTCTGCACCATAAAGATAACAAAGTGTGCTGTTCTCTTAGAACATATTGTTTTACTCTCTATATTTTTCATCACTATAGTCTGGAGTATATTGTTTTTTAATTTGCCGATGGAAACCGTCAATTAGAATTAGCTTGAGTGCTGTGGGAGGATAACGACAATAGATATGAAAGGAACAGAAAAGTATCTAGCATAAATTAATGATGCATTTATTGTGCATCTCATTAGCGTGGTGCGGGGCTTATTCTATGAGTAAATAACTTACTGTTCTATCAAAAGCTGGGAGAATAGGAGGATTTGGTTGGGGAACCATCTAATTATAGTCACTCATCTTAGAATGAAGGACTCCACTCCTTTGATAAAAATCTGATTAAAAGAAACGATATTTTTCCAAATGTCAACATGTTATATACTGTTACAGCCTGTGCAAATATATTCTGACACCCATGTCATTTACTGAGTCTGTCTAAGGCTTGTAAAACTTTCTGTTGGAAAAAAACCCAAACACACAACTTAGGAAAGACAAACTGCCTCAAACCTTCTATAACTCTTAAAAATGCTTTCCATTTAGAGTTCCATAAGCCTACATATAAGCACCTGTAACTATTTCCAATTGGGGGAAAAAAGATTCTACCTCATTATGGACCCCAACCTTCTAATACAAGTTGCTACGCTAACATTTTGATTAGGCTGGTTTTCTACTTCTCTAATCAAGACAGTTATTATAAAAATGATGAAGCCAGAGTTCCAGCTGCTGTCACTGACAGTAGTGACAACTTGTTGCTTAGCAAAGTCTGAAAATACCCATGTGCCTTAGTAAGTGTCTGTTCAAAGGTTTTTTTCTTTGTGGGCATACGGATGGATCCTGGACACTTAACTCTGTAGGACAGTTAGGAACAGGATACATTCCTGTCAGTCTGTGTTCCAGACAGGTAGGAAGGAGGATGGATGCATGCAAACAGTTTTATTTTCATGTGAAAGTGTGTTTACTGTAGATAGGTATATTAATAATTCTATGTGTTTGTATTTTAAAAGGTGTCAATTATTAAGATTTTTGAAACTTGAATTTTCTTTAAATGCAGGAACCCAGAAAAGGACAATAAGATTGATTCTGAGGGTTGGGGGGGTCTTTTTGCACAGAAATGGCCTGATCACCAATGGAAAAATTCCTAGCTAACTACAATATGTTCTCTGTAAATCACTAATAATGTGCCATTCTGAATTCTCTAATGTACAGCGGGTTTGTTTTCAATCTTAGGAAACAGGCAGAATTTTTTAAGATTTACCATCCACTTGCAAAAAACAAGAAAAAAAAATTAAGTTTGCAATTAAGTCAGCTGGAATTAATTAAAATAGATCAACGTGTAGTCCTTCCTGCCATCCACTGTAACGTAGGTATGTAATTTCTAATTAATGTTTAAAATGCAGTTCACTTTTACTTAATATTTAATTCATAGCTATAAGTAAAGTATGTAATCTAACAGTAACATGAATAATATCTCCATGAAAGAATATATCACCTTAAAATTATGTGAAAGAGGAAATAAAAAAATGGTTTTGTTCTCTTTTTTAATAAAAATAAATATTTAAAAAGCTTATTTGTTTCATCTTTAACTAAACCAAAATTTTATGTGAGATGAGAGCAGCAGAGTAAATGGGGCAGTAATACTTTTTAAGATGAAACTTGCAGAACAGAAAGTCTGAAGTACGTGACAATTCTACGCAAGCTGACAATTTCTGAGTATCGCCTTTGAAATCCAACTATTGTGCCAGATCTCTGACTCAATGATGAAGAAAATGAGCTAGTCTGAGCTTTGTAAGGTGAGCTAACAAATTCCATAACTAGAATTTGATTTATTTGCTTATTCGTTTGAGTGTTGAAATGGAATTAATAATGAAAATTAAAAAAAAAAAAAAAGATAAAATTTAAAACAAAGAAAAGAATCCCCTAGGCTTCTCTGGATAAATACATAGTGTAATTATTTTAATAAAAGCAGGAGAAACAGAGTGAATTGAACCATATTTGCTGTATTTATCCCTCCTGTTGGAAGGAAGAGAAGAAACACCTCAGAAACACCCTGTCTGGTCATTTAGAGGAAACAAAACACAGGTTTGTATCTCTTCAAAAATTAAATCTGATCGTGGAGCATTTCTCCCTCATCAGGAGACACATTCAGCAACACTGACTTTGTAGTTGAGAGTATAAAGGGTCATAAAGCACTGTATTACATCTTGAAGTACTTCTGAGCTTATAGTTTTATCTCACAAACTATTTACTGCATAAATCTGCATGAAGCTTTGTTCTTATAGGATTTCTTGGTGGTGGGAAGGAATAAGTTTCTTTTGGGCTTTTGTGCTGATTATGCCCTTGTACTGGATGAACAATAGGGGTTATATTTAAAAAAGAAAAACAAAAGGATAAAAGAGGTGTAAGGATCTTTTTTACTTTATTTCTGTTGTGACTTTTCTGGCTGGCTTGTCTGTCTTGCACCTTTAGAGAGTCTGCTTGAATCAGTTATATGGCCAGTCTTCTAGAAAGTGTATTAAGTATGGGCTTTGTTCTTAAAGACCCACATATAGGGTCCTCTACAAAATTGTCAGACACAGCCTTAGAGAGAAGTTGTAAAAGTGTAGTAATAAATTTTAGCAATATGATCCAACCTTGCAAATTTTTTTAGGTTTGCTTTTTTCTTCCCACAGAAAGTTTAATAAGGGGAGAAAAAAAACCCCCAACCTGTAAATGTCGAGTTTTAAAATTACAAAAAAAAAAAAAAAAAAGTGAAATATGAAAGGAGGTCTATTTTGATAACAGGCTGTGTAGAAGAAAGAGAATAAATAATGAGAGCTGTGCTTAAAGTGGCAGCCTTAGTTTCAGTGTCTTTCTAGGAATGACAGGCAGCACTGACTTGTTATTTAATGACAGATGAGGCTGGTGATGCCTTATCGCAAACCGAAGCAACCTTGGTTTAATCATTAATGAAGCAGTGGTAAATTTCTGCCAAGGCAGACAAACTTTAAAACAAGTTTTAGTTTTTGGCTTGGACACGTGCTAATTTGAGCAAATGGTTACATGTTGAAAGAAGAGGCAGGGGGAAGCAGCAAAAATGTTGGAAAACTAATCATAATATTCAGTGAATAAGTACAATTGCCTGCAGGTGTTCAGATATTTCACTGCTGAACAGTGAAGGCAGTGGAAAGAAGATTCCAATCCCATACCTGTAACAGAAGACTGATAAAATTTCTTCCCTCTCTTGAGACTGAAGAAATGTAATCAAGCATGGAAATGTTCCTTGTGCAGGCAAATCGCACTGGCATAAAGAGAAGAAGAAAATGGAACGGGAGTACGTGAATTTTCCTGGTTGGGTTGCGTGAGTGTGACTTTAGAGATGGCATTGGCAGAGTTATTTCACTTGGGACTAAGAGTTCATAGATGTTTCTCTGATATTGCGTTAAAATCAGACTCTCTGCATAACAAATTTATTTTCCATGTCCGTTTGTGTCTGTCTGGTTATGTAGACGAGGTACTGCTGAAGAAAAGCAGTTGTGTAGTGCAGAAAATCCTGCTCTCATCCAGGCTCTGGCACATGTTTCTGAGTGCCACCTGCTGGCTTTGGCCTCTCACACAACCTCAGTATGCCGGGATTTGTCTGAAAGTGCGTGTGCGGTGCCATTTCCTGGGTACATCCTTAGAGAATACAATGCTGTCGTGCCTGTCAGCTGTCTCAGGGACATCCAGACCAAAAGACAGCAACTGTGTTTGCACTCCAAGGCTTTCCTAGTATCCGTGTTTCGCTGAATAAAACTCAGGGTATTACTGCCCATCTCTTCTCTGCTCTTCTCATGATAGAAGGAGGCAGTAAGAGAAACAAAAGAGAGAAAAAAACCATGACAAATGGTTATTATTCTGAATAGGAAAATTTTACCTTGAAAACATGCTGCCTGCATCGATGTATGAGAACACTCCTGTTGAACTATTTGTTCTTGTGTCCAGGCATAACTCAATAAAATAGGCAGTAAAAGTCATGCTCATGTTAATAAATCTCTAAAGGATTTTACCTTCAGAATCCTATCCACCGTTTGTGCATGGTGTGTGGGCTCTGTTTAAAAGAGGAGAGAATAGGCACACGATAGAAATGCATCTTGTGGAAATCTAGGTCTGTGGTGACTATTTGGCTACAACTGCAGCCTTAATAACGAGTGGGGTGTTGATAAAGTAAAATACAGCTCGTTCCTTGAAAGGGTGTGCTCCGAACAGACGCTGTCTTCCACTGGATGGGAAGTGCCGTGATGAAAAGCACTTGTTTATTCTCCTGACTCCCATAGAGAGCAGGCAGGAGTAAAGCGACTTGTAACTCAAATCCGTGTAACTCCCAGTGGATTGCTATTTACAAACTGCCAGAAGACAAGCTGTCTCTCCCAGTGGCATTCTCTGAGGAGGCCTCCGTGTTATCTGTGACATTCATTACACGTGTGCCTGCACAGCACCTGTCAGTCACTCTCAGCCAGAGAGACAACCATCACTTCCTGAGATGTTGAATGAGTTAGCTGAACAAATTTAAAAATACAGAATGTTGGAATTGAATGAGTTATGGATAACTAAGAAAGCTCTGGTAATGTAGACAAGCATATACTAAGCCCTGGACTCTTTGTTCTGTGATTTTGTATTTTTGCAGTCCCTATTCAGGTGTCTCTGTTTTGAAAGTATTTGAGAAATATATTCTTTTGTTTTTAAGCATTGAGAATTTCAAATGTGGTATGGTATGGTTTGAGTTTTGTTTGTTTGGTGTATGTGGGTTTTGGGTTTTTTTCTTTTTTTTGTGTTTTGGTAACTAGAAAATTTTGGTGTTTGCTTTTTTTGTTTTGTTTTGTTGTTGTGTCTTCCCCAGAGCTAGGAACTCAGAGATAGTGCATGGCCCTGTGGCACTCCCAAGGAATCCCACCTCTTTTTCCTGAATTCTCTGCTGGTTTTGACAAAAGTTTTATCACACTAAGGATGTCTTGAGTGAAATGTTTTGGGGTCAGTTCATTGGCATTTTTTAATGAAAGTTTTTCAGTGGTTGAAAACTAGCCTGGCTTATAGGGGAAGAGAAAGCAGCTGTAATATATAATGAAACACATGGGACAAAAGGAAAGTTGATAGCAAAGAATAAATGAATATAAATGAGAAGTTAGGAATTGAAGACATTTGTAAAGGAAGCAGAAAGATGCGAGAAGAAATGGCCATTTAATTAAGTACTTTGAAAAGTTTTTAAAAGTGAAAAATAAATAGTAAAGCTGATGCTGGCTTGTCACTATGTGGAAAAGGCAGAAAAGTACGTAGTAATACAGGAAAAATAGAGGTAGACAACAAAAATTTCTGTTACATGGTTAAACCACCACGTTTCTGAATTATGTGTTAACCTGTCCACCTTTTCTTAGTGAAGATACCAAATTTCCCAGCTCAAGTGTGTTCGGTGATCTCCTCTGGGTGGATTTAGGAGGCACAGAAAAGTGCTGCCAGGGAAGTTGTTGACTAAGCAAAGTAAGTAGGGGTCAGCAGTAGCAGAGGAGTTGTAAGGTGGTAAATAGAAATGAGGGGGATAAAAATTACTTAAGTAAAGATTTGGGATTTTCAAGGTTTCATTTTGAACAGATTTTCATTTGTATCCAGATGCTTTTCTCCTTAATCTGCCAAATTGCATCTGTCCCTTCAAATACCTAGGGTTCCTCAGTAGTCTTCACCCTGGGAAGCAAACGACTTTGCCTTTTTTGTATTCTAGAAGACTGATGTTCTCTTCTGCAAGCCTTTTTGCTCCCCAAGCAGGCATCCCATCTATTGCTCCCTTATTGTCTAACTTGCTGCCTTTCCAAAGTGGAGCTTGCTACAGGGTAATGCACAAAATTCAAAGTTAGTGCTGATGCAGAATGCTCTCCTTGATTGTCTGTGGAAAAGGAACAGGGTGATAGCCATGTGATGATGCTGAAGCCGAAATACCTTGTTTCAACAATTAATGAAGATGAAAATGGGCCTAGCTTTGGATCTCTTAAAATCAGCATTTCTTTACAGTATGTCCAAATGTTACAGAAAAACCGTCCCAGAGGACCACTGCCATTACTTTTCAATAAAACTGGCCCTGGAAAAATCCAGAAGATGAGAGGAAATCTATTGTTGAGCCAATGTTTTGAAAGGGTGAAAGAGGTTACAATGGTAATTATAGGCCTGTCAGACTGACATGCATCTTAGGCAAAATAATGGCATGGCTGATATAGGACTCAATTATAAGGGATGAAATAAGGGTAATAATAACTGTTAGACTTGTGGAAGACAGATACTGTAAAGTTGATATGACACCTTTTTGACGAGATTACAGCTTGGGTTGATAGGTCTAAGAGAGCAGTTGAAGTAAGGGAGGCTTTTTTTATGGGAAAAGGGGACTTGGGAGGGCAAAGAATTTTGATTAAGCAGCTAGAAGGGTACAAAGTCGTTTCAGTACATACTGTATGCATGAAGAGTGCCTAAATGAGTGATGAGAAATCATCAAGCAGTCACAGGTCTTGTGGTCATAGTCAGGGGTGGCCAGGCAGTATTCCAGGGCTTGCCAGTGGCCTGGAATAAATATCATCAATGTGCAGGTGAGGCAAAGACCTTCCTTGAATTGCCGACAAGTCTGTCTGTATTTGTGTGACGCAAGGTAAAAATGCTCTTTTTTTTTGCCAGGTTCTCAAGTACTTTAGGGATATTTTGCAGTCCTCTAATAAATATAGGTGTGTCTAAAGTTCCACCAAACCTTGCGGAAATTTTGTCAAGTAGCACCAGTTCCCCTTTGGCAATTTAGAAATAATACTTTGCGAAAATGTGAATTTTAAAATAATATTTATTACTATTACTTCTGCCATATAAATATACTGGTTAATTATAGGCATGCAATTTGTTTTTTCACCATGACCTCCTCCATCTAAAAATTTTTCCTTCTTGGTAAAATGTATTGAGATCTGCTGATGAGATGGTATCTTTTCAATAATACTGCAAGCAGAAATATTTTACCTGATGCTGTAGCATCAGTCTTTAGAGAATTTGAATTGTAGACAATCTCCAAAGACATTTTCCTTTGTCATCATTGTACTTTTTCTAAATTGCCTGGAATTAAGATTCTGGGAGTACAGGAGTGTAAGTGAGAGCTCCTTGAGGTTAAAAAACCCCAAGTACCCTAAGCAACTTTGGAAAACTGTAATTTCTAAATATTTTGTCTGCACAATTGCTAATCTTTTTGATCAGTTCAATACTCTTGTTGTTGGGTCCCACTCTACAGCACAACAGTCTTCCTTCTCACTGAAGCTGAATTATGTTGTTATTTTGATCTACTTTATATAAGTAGATATAAAATTAATAAAATTAGCAATATCTTAAAGGACCTTCATTATTCATCTATCTTTTCAAATATTTAGTGAATATACCAGATGTCTGAATCTGTAGGCTGTAGGGGAAGTAGTCAAACATTATAAATTCCAAAATGTATATTATTATTTTTATTAGTATTTTCTCTTATCACTATTTTTGTTCATTTTCCACTTATTATCTATGAACATCAAAAAATCTCTCTCTCTGTAATGAAGAATTGTTGTTTATTGTTTAGCAGTTCAATTCAGACATACTAAATAATCTATACACTGTAGATTGGCACATTTCTTTCTTTCCTACTCATTAGCAGAGAGCCTTTAGTCTCTTCTTTCTCTGCTTTTTTTAATAATCACAATATCCCACTTTTCCAGTGGGACTTAGCCTAAGACTGAGTAAAGAATTAGACTCACATCAGACAGGCTGAACTTATAATAATGCTGAAGAAGTAATATAACACTAAAAATGGGACCTTCCTGCTCTACATATGGTTTTAATTATTGTAGCTTTTGGAGTCTAATTAAAAAAAAATACACTAGAATTCAAAAGAAATACACTAAGGAATAGAACCAAGGTGGAAAAATCTGCTTTATCTTTTAAAATAGAAATATTCTGGTCCAAACATGGTTTAAATAATCTGCTGTGTCTAAAAATTGTATTAGGAACTGCTTATTGAATAAGAGTTTTTGAGATTTCTTATTAATAAAAGTATAGATTTTCAAATTTCTTATGTATCTTTGCATTTATATTTTTACCATGTTGGCAAAATAATAAAAATGTTTTTTGGCTATTTGGTCACCAAACTGATCACCGAAGGATCGTATTGTAGCCATATAAGCAATCTCTTTTTTTTTTTTCCTTGCTACTTTTATTATCTTGGAGTTTTTGGGTTAATGAAGATAAGTAAAAAACCTAAGAACCAAGATTAAATATTTTCCCTGAAGTATTATCAAATGTATTGTCATCATACATTTTTGTGACATTTTAGTTTCTAGAATATCATCCTAATTTTCCACCAGATTTAAATAACTTTGGAATTCAAACACATTTTTAACCACATGTCAGTTTAATTTGCTGATGTTGTCTGGTTGAAGTATTTGCACAGATTTGTCTTTTAATTAGGGATGGTCAATATATGAGTGAAAGTAATATTTAAGTTGATTACGAAGTGATTAAACAATGTTAGGGTGTGGTCTTGCTGCACTGGCAGTAAGGGGGATCTGTACACCCCTGTTAAAAGAGTGTGATAGGGACCTATACACAGTCAACTGAGGACCGATCATGCTCAAATTTATTTTACTTCAGTTAAAAATGTCTTTTTTCTTCATCAGGATTTGGATCAGGTCCAGTGATGTTAACACAGTTAGAATATCTTTGTAGCCTACAAGCAGCCTGAAACATACTTTTGAGGAGTTCATTACTTTTATTCTTACTTGTTGAGAATTCTGCCAAAATATGGTTGTACTTTGCATATTTAGACCATCTGAGTCTGTTTTTCTTCTCAAAACCTCTCTATGTCAGGAAAACAATATATTACACATTTTGGGGAGGCATAAACGTTTTAAAAGCTGGATGAACAATGACACTTGGAGTGTACCTTTGTTCAGGAACTGTTTGTCTGTCTCTCAAGCTTTCTCGAGGGAACAGAATTGACACATGTAAATGTCTTGGTGTGTTTGTGCCACAGTGATTTACCTTCGGGCACATGAGAGAAATTAATCAAAAGCCCCCAGCCGAATTTGGCTGTTCCTGCATCCTAGGTCAGCCTCCTTAAGCACCATGTCACTCCCGCTGTTCTGCTGGACCGAATCTTTTTATCAGATATGTGATTATTTCCATCGGCTAGCTGGCTCAGCTGAGTACATAAACAAGGTATGTTTAGACTTAAACCCGTTTCTGAGATTAGAAATAAAACATAAGACTGTGTTTGGATGTGCCCTTTCACTTCTTGATTACCTTGTAATCCAGAATAGATATCTTAACAGAATTTAAAGCTCACAAGTATAGCTGACTCAAAAAGATAATGATTTAACACTGAGGGCTTTGCTGTCCTGATTCTCTGCTATTACATAGCTGCACTATTAAGTATTGGGAAAATGATAGGACTGGGTGACCTCTGATCTTTGAAACCGACATAATTCTGAATATACTCACGTTACTCTGACAAAATATTGACCTCATTATGAATAACTCTGAGATTCTTCTGGTTTTCTCTGCTAGAAAGGTGCTACATGACTGCTGCCTTTCCTTGCTGATGAACAATTGGATGATCCCGGTATTTCTTCCCTTTTTGAGGTCAGAGGTGAAAGCTGTCTGATTGCTTGTCTGCTAATCCCTTCCCAGTAGCTTTTGAACCAGCTGTTTGGCTTCATCTAGTTTGGAAAGGATGTAGGAATCTTGAAACTGTGAGTTTCATAAAAACCCAAAGCTGTGAAGAAAGAGCAAACAGCCACATGTTTGTCCTCCCTGTGCTCTAAGGGAAATCCAGAAACAGCCCAGGTGTTATATGCTCTGGTTGGTTGCAGGCAGCAGGTCAGCCAGCATGAAAATAATTGTCTGGTCACTACATGTGCTGTCTGTTGGCCAGTGGAAAAGTCACAGGGATGCTTGTAAAGGTGGTGTGGAGCCCAGCAGGGTAAATAAGGAAGCCATGAGACGATAGATGACCTTTTGGTAGTAGAGATATAAGGGGAAGTGAAGATAAACATCCATAAGAAAATCTGCCTCATCAGTCTTTCTGAGTGCTGGTCATGGTAGTATTGTAAGCTATTTGAATGATTATAACACACTTCTTGATATTAAAAAAGAAAAATATAATGCTGTGAACAAGTCTTGGTGTGTGAAGGAGAAATGTAGTTCAGAACTTACGTCATTCTAGACTGTAGAAACATAGATTAGTGAAGTACGATTTTAGAGAGCTCATTTTGAAATGACTGTTGGGTTTTGGGGATGGGGCTGTGAGAATTTGTACTCAAGTGGAACAATGGGTTGTGTATGCCACTGCAGTAATGCAATGCACTCTGGATGTCAGGCTGCTGCATGATTCAGATCACTCTTTTAAAAACTCCTTTTTTGTTAATGGAGCTCTTCACATCTTCCTGCTGCAGAGTTCGTGATACTTTTGCTATAAAGAGCATTTTTCCTCTATTTTTTAAAAAAGCGAAAAAGGGAGATATCTGCATAAAAAATTAAGCAGGAATAAATTTTGTATTTACCATTTATAGGAATCTAAGTAGGTTAGCTGAATACTAGAGTGGTTTCCTATGTAACAGTATAACATTTCCCTGGCCTCTGGGTTGTGTCTTGGGAGTCTAGTTCCCGAGCAAGGGCTGGAAGCACACTGGAAGGACCCATGGTTTTGACAACTGCACTGACCTTTCAAACTGCACTGATCTTTCAAATATGTGTTTCCATGCTTTTCTTGCAATGCCAAAAAAGTTGAACAGATCTAATCCAAATTTAAGTTTTAAACGTCTCTAATAAAAGGCTGTTTATATCATGTCCCCAGCAGAAAAAGCATTTTTGAGTATCAAAATTTTCCTATTAAACCTGAGAAAAATATGTATTCTACATTTGAGATTTGAAATCTCTGGATGGTTATGCCTTGGAAATGAAAGGGGGAGTAAGGGATTCTAGTAGGAAAGTAACATCATGAATAGTGAGTGTAATACACAAAATAGCACAACAAAATACAGCCACAGAATTTCTTTGGGTAACTGGCAGATGTTCTGGTGTAACCTTAGTGGGAAGTAATGCAAACGTTTTCTCATTTAGAATGTTCCAGTTTCCATCCATAAACTGGAAAGTGGCAAAGTTGACTGTAACTGCCAGTGAGAAACACTCGACTTTTATTGGTGACTACATTTGGTATAGCGGGAAGAAATTTGCCGTTTGCACATGCGGAGGCGAAAAAAGAGCTGCATCAGATTGGGATGGAACTGGGGCAGATTAATTAGGTCCCTGACCAGCCAGTCAGGGACTTCTGGGCTCTCTGCTGTGCTCTCACACTCTCTTCAGAGCCTGGAGTTTGCAGATGCACGAAGCAGTGGACAGACTCTTCTCCCATTACAGCGTGTGATAAAACTCCCAGTTGAGGAAAAGTTGAGCCAATACTGTGCATGTCTGAAAATCCATCCAAAATGTTTATCAGTGGTTACTCTGGACCGTGGATAGTGAAAACTATTTGCTGCTAAGGGCATGAAACATATTCCTCAAGACATTTCTAGCTGTTGTTCTCCACCAGTTCAGCATATAAGTATACTTATTTTAATACATCAGGCTTGTCTAGTACAAAATTTAAATTCAATACAGTAAAATGTGATAGATATTATTCTGTCTGCATTTGCTAGTGAAAGTGCGTGCACATCATAGATAAAAAAAAAAAAATATTAATCATTTTTAAATACATGCAATTTTCCACCTGAGGACAGAAAGACAGAAAAATGCTAGTCATGTAGCTTAATGCACTAATAGAAAGGCATTCCAGTACCACACTGACATTAGAGACATTAGAGGTATAAAAGCCTCATTAGAATATTTATAACTGGTAGCTTGTAAGCAATCCAGACAAAAGAACATGTCTTTAGGCTTTTGTAATGTATTGCATACATTTACAGTTGTGTATAAATAGTTATTATTTCGAATACATTCCTTAAAATATGAAGGTATTTGTTAATGTGCAATATATGGCATAGCTGTGGATCAATTATTACCGTGCTTTTTTCTTCTTTCTTTCTTTCTTTTTTTTTTTTTTTTTCCCCCCCTCACTGGCTGCATAGCTGGCTCCATGGCTATCTATTATTAAAGATGTAAGAGAGGAACATTTTAGTTTTCTCACAAAATCACAGCTGCTGTACTAGAAATATATCCTTGTATTTATTCTCTGAACTTAACTTAGTGTTAGAAGAATGTTTATTCCTATGCATTATTCCATGCTGTTGCAGAGAAAAATGTGATGACGATGATGTACCTGGAAATATCATAGTAGTCTTTTAATAAATCTGCTTATAAGTCACGACAAAGTAATTTAATTCCAGGCAAATGTGCCTAGAGGCATTCAGTTCATTTTGGTTGAAGTTTGTTCCACATATTTGAGGTCTCAGGGTTTTGAGGGTCATGGTTTCATGATCACTCTTTTCTAAAGGAACAAATCAAAACAGAACTGTTTCCAAGTTATTCTGATGCTGTATTACTTGCACTAAAAATCCTAAACCCCTCCACATACACATGAGGACTGAGGGAAGGAAACTCCCCAGAAATGCACTAGTAGCTAGGCTTTCTTTGCAGAGGTTGTTATTTTTTAAGCTTTTAATGTCATACCTAGTATCTTGTAAAATTACAGAAGAGTGATTCCCCTCTGTGTTTGGAAAATGACAAGCTAGAGAACAATCCAGTGAGGAAAATTAGAGATAACCAGAATCCAGAATCATTGGCACCAGAAGAACCCCATTGTTCTATTAATTAGTAGGTAGGTCATAAAACACTCTTCTCTGATTTTAGGGGGACTGAACACTAAGAGAAAGTGCAATTAGATGTGTGAAACAGTCTGTTGGCTGCCTGGACTACCTGGGGTCCATCACCATTCTGATTATACCACAGTATCTTAAGAGTCTGCCATTAACATGTTCGTTTTCGTGTTGTGTCCTGCAGAATGAAACAGGTGTGATTCTCTGTGAGTATGAACAGCTTCTGGTTTGTAATCCCATCACAGCTCTGCTGGTCCACCCCAGTGAGCACCTAATTGTGACCAGTGGTACTCGGAGCTGTCACTAGGACTACTATTAACAGTCGGGGTGTTTATGTTCTACTCGTAGCCTTGAAGAAAACCCTTCTTTGAACAAAAAGCTACCCATTATCCTAAGGGCTAAGGTGAATAAGCAGTTTGGTTGTCACTTCAATCATCAAAGTTTATCATCAGTAAAGTTTATTTTGGGGTTTGACCAGAGGTAGTTAAGGGGTTACCAACAGGCAATTGTTTTTGACCAAGGGATAGATCACAGAATGTGTAAATAAAGTTTGGTGTTTTGCCCTTTCAGAAGAAGGCCATAACATCGACAAGATTAAAAAATCCAATAAACAATAAAAATTGGTATGGAGTCAGTGTGGGCAAGACACTGTGTCACACTTTTAGGTCTTCTCTCCATACAAAAGCAGCATCTGTTTAACTGAACTCACATTTAAATTAATCAATTTAGTTACAATCCTGAAGCCCTCATACAAACCTAAATGGCTTTACAAAAGGCTTATATTGATTTACCTTAAGTAGATTTCTTACTGATTTAAGCTAAATCACAAGAAACTTGTTGCAGGGCAGTTTAAAAGTGTTCATACAGGTCTGTACTATTTAATTAAGTAGACCTGCAAAATAATTTTTGGTACAATGCGATTTTCGTATTTAGACTGCCAAGTTCAATGTGCCTTTCCTTTTCCTCATAATAATAATAATAATAATTCATTATTACACAATTCTATGTAAAGAAAGCTGTTGCTTTCAAACGATAAAACAAGAAGTAAAACAGGAATACTATGACAAAATTTCAAAATGCTTTGGAATTTTTAGGCTGAGCATAATTATGTGACTGAAAAATTTACACAAATTAAAAAATAAAATCCTTCTAAGTGTGTCCCCTGGTTTTGTTCTACAAGAAAAGATGTGAGATTACAATTTTTGGAAGTAGACCTTGTTAGTAGACCTTCGTTTTCCCCAGAACATCATAGCCTTGTTCTGCCACTGTACTCAGTAATTGTATTCGCTAATTGTCTGAGACAATTGCTCCACCTCAAATATTGAAGAAAGGTTTCAAATAATTTCTTCTTGCTCTTTTTTCTGAAATGGATTGAATACAAGTCTCCTAGGCAGATGCTGTAGCCACCAGACCATGTAGCACTTGGGTGTCTCTTGTCCAAATGAAACATTTACTTCTATATAGCAGAAAAATTTTCCAAAATAGGAGCTTTACAAATGGGTGACTGAGGGTGGCTAATACCCAAAAGGTATCTTCCCTATCCTGGGACTCAAAAGACCTGGAGTCATGTACCATCTTCAGACTTGTAAAACTTCAGCAACAGTCAGTAAGGAAGAACTGTCCCAATTACCTTCTAAAGCATGATCTAGACCGCAAACGAAAAGGATAACTGGAACCCAGGTTTCCTGCCAAGCACTGAACACTTCTGCTGCAGAACTGTAAAACTAGGGCTGTTATCTTGTTCTTCCTCCTACTGTTGGAGTTATTAAAAATAAACATTCACGGGACTATTGGCAGACTCTTTCTCTAATTTAAATTAGGACAATCTCCTGGGAATTAATGGATTTGGACCATATCTGGGCAGAAGTGTTTTTGTTTGTCTCTCTTCTTTTTTACTTTGCCTTTTGTTTTGAGCACTAATTCCACTATGAATCTGAGGAGCTCTTCTGGATAAAATATTTGTTGAAGCTAGCAAATTTCTATGAGCAGTTTTGGTTGACTGACCAAAAAAAAAAAAAAGAGATTAAAAATGTTTATTAAGATTGAGTTTATATGCTTTTGAATTAAATGGGCTACAAAATCATTGGACGATAATTCGGAAAGTTTTTTAATGAGGAATTTGGTGGTATTAGTTGTAAGCTTCTAGTGTATGCTTCTGAAGTCTGAAATTCAAAGGCAGCATAACTTGGAGGGTGGTAGAGACTGTATTATTTGGAGCCATTTCTAACTTCTCAAAGGACAGAACTCAAAATGGTGGGTAAATCTACACAAGTTCAGTCATGTTTTTAAACCTCCACTTTGTAAAGTGTCTCCTTGTAATGAAGAAAAGGACGTTAAAACTGAGATTATAAAATTCAGGTCCTGGACAAAAGTAATGATGATACGCTTTTTTATTATACAAGAAACTATATTTAAAAAAGGCATGAGATGTACAATTCATAGAAAAATTAAAGAAGTGAGTCCAAATCATTATTCTGGGATGTTAAAGTAGCATGCGAAATAGGTGGTGAAACGAGCAGCAAAGATCAATTCATTTTGCTGCTGAAGTGAACAAAATCACAAAGAGGCAGTGGGGCCACTGACAGGATGAAACTTTGACACAACAGAGGGCCAAAATGAATTCTTCCCCCTAATAGCTGTGAACTGTGGAGGTGGTAATATTCCAGGAACAAAAAGAGATTTTTGCTCACGTTTTTTCCCCTTTCGTTCCTAGCACATGAAACATTAAAAGCCTTTATCACTGTAGGAGAGCAGATTATAATAAGGCAATTAGAATGATCAAAAGCTGACGAAGAATCACGCTCAGAAAAATCATGTATTAGCCCTCAAAAATTATTAGCAATAGAAAAAAGAAAGTCTTCTGCCAAGAGGATTAATAGATGTGATCAGTAGCATGGAAGAGAAAGATGTTTTTGTAGAGTAGTGAGAACTAAGGGAGCACCCCAAATTTTCTTGGGAAGATATAGAAAATAGTGGTAAAACTACAGGATATTCAGACACAAAACATGCCATTCAATGCAAGGTCAGTTGGTGCTGATTTATAAAGGGGACACTGAGACTGATAAATGTGTGGGTTTTGAACATGGCTAAATTAGTAGGTAACATTGAAACAGCTACATGGCAGAACTTATTGAGGTTTTAGGAAAAGATTTGATACTTGGATAAATTTAAGAAATCATGAAACATTATATCAGCCAAAACTGCTGAAATAGAATGAAGAGTGGTATGGGCTGAGCAAATGTACAGTAAAAAACAACAGCATGAATAGAAAATGTTACTGATTCACTTATGCTCTTCACTGCAACATTCACGGGATTACCGGTAACCAGGTTTACTGATTTTTGGGAGAAACAAGAGAATTGACAGCGGTATCTCAAATTTTGAAAAAGCACCATTGGCTTAATGGAGAATTAAAAATTACACATTGATTACTCTCCAATCTTTCTATGTGCTGATGATACACACACTTGCTGCTGTTTCCTGCTTAGTTTGCAGCATCTCATGAACCTCTTAGAAACTATGGATCATGGTGAATGGGAGGAGCTCCAAAGGAAGTATCTGCTGGAATCTAGAACCGTTAGGAATAGCAATGCAAGCAAGCAAAAATAAACAGATATGAACTGAACTGCCACATTTATTTCAGCACTGTCTTTTTGTATTCTACTGCCTCTAAATGAATCATGTGCTCCCCGTACAGCCTTATTTCAATAAAGTATTTCCAGTTTGTCAAAAACTATACAGAGTGGTATCACATCCAAAAAAGTATTATCTTCTTGTTGGAGAGAAGTGAAGGTAGCATTACTGTGATTCATTTTTAACGCTGGGTAATACTTGGAGATGCATCATGGATACATTTATTATTGCAGTGGAATAAACCATACTGTGCAAAGACCTTGAAGAATGGTGTTAGATGCTGGGTGTCGTACAGTACATTACAGCTCTGCTGCTGCACTTAGGACTCGCTTGACACTTCTATTATCCTCTCCCGATTTATTGCTGGTGTTCACATTACAGAAGCATCTAGAAGTCCTGCCTGAAATCATGCCTGCATTGCTCTGCAGAGCTTTTACGCTGAGTGGGAAAGATATGGAAGTGGGAGGGGAAACAAAAAGATGAAGTGACGTGCCCTGTTCACTCAGGAGGTGAGAGATGAGAAGGGGTCAGTGCTGGAAGCTGCATAGCCCCACGGGCAGAGACCTGAATGCACAGGCATTTGCTTTAGCTCTCTGTGGGTTTGTTGGCTCAGCTCTCCACTAATATAACCTCACGCTTTTCAGCTGAGAACAATTCTGCCAGCAAACAGAATGAGTTTGTGCCTACCTATATTAGTACTGAGGGCCGTATTCTCACTGAGAGCATTCTGTTTAAAACCTGTATTTTCCAATTTTCATTCCGACCAACTCGTCATTGTATTACATGCCCCATTTGGATGTATTTTTATGTCAGGATTTGTTGCTATCTTCTTCCAGCTGGATTATTTGCCTAAAAAACAGGTAGTTTTGGGGTTTAAAAATTTTTTTTATGTATCTCAGGTGGTCATTTCCAAATAAGCAAATTTTGCTCACCTAATGCATTTATAATAGTCACTGCTTACAACGGAATGGGATTGCTACGAGGGAAAATACTGAACAGTTCAGTAACAGAATAGGAGCCTGCAAATACAATACTGCAATTTTTCTTTGGCTGTTTGCAAAACAAGCTCCCGAATGCTGTTCAGTTTAGCATTTATATTAATCAAAGGTATATTTATAAGTATCTATTTTAGTCTACATGCCTAGAGAATGCCTTTATCCTTATATGAATTATTAATGGATAAAAATGCTCCATGGTCTTTTCAGAGTTGCAAGGGATAATCAGTCTTGGAGCTTGCAATGAATGGAAGTATTGATTTGCTAATGTGAAGTAATTTGTGTGATCTAAATACAGTGCATACAATATGTGCAAATTGATTCCAGTTAATCATTTTTGACTGTTCTCCTAAATCTTAGTAAGTGAGAACACTGGCTTTCTCTACTTGGATTTCTTGGTGGCTTTCAAAGGATTGATTTTCCCCTTAAATATTTGGGCCCTGATCCAGTTTACCACTTGGTGGCCTGCTTAGATTTAATCATGTGAACATCCATAATGATTTTAACAGAAAAAACCCCACTCCATGCTTAAATTCAAAGGGATGTTGGCATATTTTGCTGCACAAAGGTCTAAGCTTGCATCTTATTTGATTTTCATTTGATAGTAATTACTGGACAAAAATATTATCAGCTTCATGTTAGGTGATACTGGATTAGTTTGAAAAAACAGCAAAATTGAGTTAAATTAAATGTACCCATTATCCAGCACAACATTTACTATACAATCAGTGAAAGATTTACAGGATTAATTAATCTAAAGAACTCATAAAATTGTTGTAAATTGTTTTGATGGAAAATGCATATCCTGTTAATTTTAAATTTATCAGCCTAAAAATGAGTATACATATTTTAAAGGAATGGTAACAGCTATATCTTGTCTGTAATTTCTATAAATATATTTATTAAGCTATTTTAAATAGAATGGCCATATCTGAAATGTGAAGATAGTATGACATAAAAAGACAAGCTTATATATTAAATAAAATCAGGCATTATTGAAAGAAATGTTTGAAATTATTATTAGCTGCCATATCCTGGTATCCTGATCACAGTGCAAATTGACTTAGCAAATTATAGTTTGCCTATCTAAAGTTTCCAGTACAACTGAATTTGAGCCATAAAGCACCTCTCAACTACCACTTTCAATCTATGCTTTTGTGGTTTTTTTGCCTTTAATACAAATCAATTATCTCTGGAGTGTCTGCATTTCAGTAATATATTGAAGGGCAAATTGCATATTATTTTTTTTTCTGTACTGTATTCTGATGAACCATAATCCTCCAAAAAGCTTTCAAACTGCACACAAAGACATCTAACATAAGGACTTATGCAGCTGCATGGCTGCATCATTACTCACACCACTTTTTGTGTTTTTCAATGCATATTTGTGTCAAAATAAATGTGTTCATTTGAATGTTTATGGAAAGTGACTGAAATAAGTAAGAAATGCATCATGATGTATCTATAACTGAACACATATTTGCAAATGCTTAGTGGGGCTACTGATTTAATTTGTGATGTTATATTAAGAGATGGCTTCCATGTACACTTTTAACATTGCCTAATAAGACTGTGGTATTTCAGAGCCTTCTGAAAAGTTAACGAGGAAATCATATAAACAAGGGAACTAATTAATGGGAGCCTATATACAGTGGAATCTTCTTCATAATTGTGAGGATGATTCAGGACACATAAATGCATGCAAGTGGAAAAGTTAAGAGACAGCAGAAAAGCACTGTGCAGTAGCATCTGCCACCTCCCACCTTGCAGGAAATAACCATCTGAAAACCATTACAGAAGTCAACGTGTTCCCAAGAATGGTTCTGATTTTCAAACTGAGAAACATTAATAGAAACACAAATTCTGAAAGGATGTTATTTAATTAACATGTGGAAAGGGACAGAAATTAATGCGTGTTTTTGATAATTGACTGTTACTACATAGTAACTTCCATATTAAATGTGCATTAATTATATTCGATGCAGAGCACCATGGCTTTTATTCCTCACATTGCTGTGTGCATACAGCATTGTGAGAAAAGATGTTGCCCCTTCCAAAAGATCGGAATATGAAAACAATTTAACCATGTATAATACTGGGACAAAGTATTGATTTCAGCTGGTCAGCTATTTCCCACTAACCCTGTTGATGCAAAGGAGACTTCAGATGGACTTCAGAGCTACAGCGCCCGTTCTGGGAGATGATACAGGATTACCATATTAATAACAAATCCATATAGAATATTATTAATTAAGAAATATAACATAATATTTACCATAGTATTCAGATGTCCAGGTTATTAATGAACTTTTTTCAAGCTGCAGATTTGTGACAGATTTTCTCTAAAGTATTTCTCAGTACTTAAGTTTATCTGACTTACCCTAAAATGCCTCTGCTTCCATGAATTTGATAGGTGAACAAATAAATGTGTCAAGAGAAGAAGGAAAGTAACAGAAATTTAAATGAAATTACAATGTGAGAGTTTTTTCCTGATAGCTGCTTTTAGTTTAGGATTGCATTCAGTTTTGGTTAAAAGTGTGTTGGTAGCAACGGGAATGTCTTTAAAATACCAATTCGTTCATTTCAATGTCCTTCATTGTATCTCATTTTTGCAAAACACTACAAAGTAGAGCTTCATAAAATGAACAAATGGAGCTAATTAATGCCTTTTCACTCTTTGTGCTTGATCTAATGTTTTTAGAAGTCGAAAACTAATCCTAAAGAGAATTATATGAGGATCTGATGAGACCGAAATTATATTTAATTATGCTTAACAGTTTTTCTATACAGTTACTTAGAAACCGTGCTCATATTTTAGAGTGAAGGACACCTGGATGATTTAACGCAGAGCCTGGCTGTTTGTCTTACTGGAGCACAAACACACCATTGGTCTTCCAGCACAGAATTTGTTTTTTTAATTGTAACAGCTGCTGACCTGGACATACATGCACTACTCTAAAAATAAATATAATCTGTGAACAGCAAAGAAACACTAAAAATGTTGTGTGTATGAAGATTCTGAAGACGGTGGAAGTGAGGTTCAAGGGCCTGGGTAGAGTGCCTGGCTGAGGTCCTCCACGAGCTGTGGGATGGGGATTCAGCCCATGAGGGAGCTGTGTCATACCCTGGCTACCTGTTCCAGAAGTTCCTGCCAGAAGACCAAGAAGCTTCATTTGTACTCGGGCTCTCTAGACACAGGTCTATCTATGTATTCTCTGTTCCCTTCTACCCTAGAACCAGAGTCCTTCTGGCTGCTGCTGTGCCCTCTGGAATAAGAATACTTTAGTTTCATTCCGGCCACTGCAGCAGTTTCTCAGATGTGTGATGCTATTGAAATAATGGACTGTTTTCTCAATTTTGTTTAGTTCAGTAAAACTTGAAGAGCATTTTAATACAAGAGATGAAGCAAAGATATTTTTGTTAACATAATGCTTTTCATCTTGAGCTCTCATTTTGCCATTGTCAAGCATAAAATGACAGGTTCACATTTCAAGTGTTTTTGTCTTGACTATATGTTTCTTAATATTTTCTTATTTTTGCTGGGAATTTCTGCTTTAATTTCCTGTTGTGTATTAGAGCCAGAGCACAACACTTGGAACTCTTGCAAAGCATGTGCTTTGGGTAATCCAAAAATGTGGCTAGGCATCTTTAATCTTTATTAATCAGTGTGGCACAGCAGAAAAGAGTGGTCTTTTAGGCCTTAAAATCAAACAAAGTGACTGAATATCTAGAAGAAATTCTGGTAAGTTTTCTTGACATTAAACTTGTTCCTTCAAGAAGAATAGAATATTTTTAAGATGGAGGAACGAGACATGAAGATCTTTGCCTACATTCTCAGGTATTCTGTCAGTCCTGGCCATGGTTAATCTCTTTTCCAAAAGGTACTCATGCCTGTACTCCACACAAGGTTCCTAGGGTAAAGGGACTTGCATTTATTACATTTTAGATGAAAGATGGGTCATCCCGGGCTGGTTCATTAAAGAGAAACAACAGTAACGTGCAGGTTTCTTGAGCATGAGGAGGAGGGCTCTCAACTTATTTAACCTTATCTTTTTGGGGGTTCTGAAATATTTAGTTTTATTTTAGATGGCGAGAAATCTCTTCAGAGATCCTGAATCCCTTTCCTCTCTTGTTTAAACACTGTAGCTTTTTTGTTTCTTTTTCTTTTAACCTGAGAACTCTTTCAGTTTTCATTGTTCATAAATTTCCTCTTCACTTGACTGAAAATTTTTAAACCAGGAGCTTAATAATTCAGCTGCCAAGTAAGGAGAGTCGTAGCTTTCCTTCTTGGGGAAAATGCTTGGTAAAGCATTCTGCCAAAGCTATGGAGACCTGTGTCATCAATTGCAAAGCCTTAGCAGAATTCCAGCCTGATTGTCACTGCAGCTTGATCGAGCACTGGGAGAAAGCAACTCAGAAATGAAGAGGGTCACTTGATACCAAACTGTTTAAGACAGAAACAAATGAGTGTTCTGTGTCTAACCAGCACACCGCTCACCAATGCTTGTCCAAGTAAGAGGCACATAAACGTCGTTATACATAAATATAGTTGAAAATCTTAAATTCAGGCAGTTGATCATGTACAATGTTTAGGATTAAAGTCAAATCTAACTTGTTCTTTCATGTAGTTGAGGATTAGATGGATCTCTGAACGTCACTTACATTCAGCAGATATCCTTCATAGAAGACTGTGTAAGAACCACCTTTGAAAGCCAGGCACAGCTACTTTGAAGGCACAATCAGTATATAAAATCACTGCATGTGGATAAGTAATATCAGTTTAACTTTATCTCAGCTCCTAGGTATCACTCAGCTCAACAGTATCCTGTTTCTCTGAGCTGCAGAATTACCATTTGAATTTCTGCTTCTTCATCTCAACTTCTGCTTTCTTTGTGGTTGGAAGAACTGTGGAGGAGAGACCACCTCAAGTATGATCCATACTTGCCAGGTATTCACAAAGACGACATTAATATGTGCAGTGTATTCATTGCTTTGTGCTGTTATTGCCAGCATCTGGAAGAAGTGCAGAACATTTTACTGATCATCTTCTCTTTGATGTCAAGAACAGTTCATTGCAACTCCCTGTGCAACATACAGTGAAAAAAAAATTAAAGAAAAGTGGTTTTTCTTAAACTGTGGTGATTTGAGCTTAACCACTTTTACTTAAAGACACTATTTTAGCAAAACTATTTTTATGTCTAGGATTGACAGGTGTTCTTCCTTTTGAAAATAGATTGTATATCAGGAATATTTTCCAGCTCTTGAATGTGTTTATTTATTTCCTAGCCATCACAGGGAATAAAAACCAAAGAAGCCAGTTTGTGAAGCCTTTAGGATGCAGAACTGTATTTTTAAGCTGATAATGAAAGTTGAACGTATAATTTTTTTGATTCTTCTTTTTCCTTGAGGATTCTTATCAAAAATATGAATGTGCAAAATAAAGCATCTGGTAGAAAACGAGGGATGGTACTCTGTACTAAATCTACCATTAGTTTCTAAGAATTTTGTCTATTTAATTTACTTAATCAGCTGAAGTCTAAATAACGAGGGACATTAAAATCAAATTTCTCAAGAAATATCAGCTTCTGAGTAAGAAATCCTGCTTCAATCCTTCTTCTATCCAAAAACCAAGCTGGAGATGAGATAATTGCCTTTGAGACGGGCAGAACTGGAGAATATGTAGAAGCCTACACCAACCTGAATCTCCACATAAAGAGAAATGCTGTATAAAAGGTCTCATTTCTTTCTATACTATTGCTGGATATGCTACTTTTTCCAGGAAGATATGCCTTAAAATGGGCTTGCCACTAAGGTTTCTAAAAGAGAACTTTAAATCCTTAGTTAGAAAAGATCTAACTATGTATGCAGATCTTGCAGATGTTTGATTGACTTTTGCCTTAGAGTATTGGTAATGCAGTTTGTGAGCAGAGAAAGATGTGAAAGAGCTGTGCTGGTTAGCCAGCATATTCAGTTGCAACAGTTGACAGTGGTGTTGACTATTGTAGTAGGGATCAGGTTATTAATGGTGAACCAAAACTGAGAAAAATTACAGCTGAAGCCTTTGCAACGTGACATTCTTGTGAGCCTGGACGTGTCTCTGTAGGTGGTTAACCTTTGTCATTCGAAGGGTTGTATCTTTATTTTGCCCAGTGAAGTTGCCGTGTTGTCATTTGGACATCCTGTCATTCATCAGCAGGAAGCTGGGCACTCAGTCTCTGTCAGAAAGTGGTACTGGGGCTCTGAAAGGTTTATTCTCTGTGTGAGAGCCAGAGGTTTATTCTGTTAGCCTGTATAACAACATATCTGCTGTATGTTAATGGAACTTTTTGTTAAGTGAATTCTCAAGTTCACTGCAAACAGTAGAAATCCTGGCTTTGCATTGTAGTGCATCAGGATTTTCCTTAATCATGCTTCCTATTAGAACAGTGTTATTATGGGCCAGCAAGCCACATAATTTACAAGATCTGAGGTTCTGGCCTTTGGTCTTTGCCTTTCCAGTACTGAAAAAGGTAACTTACAAAAGGGAATGCATTGTAGGATTGGTTCTTCACAAAGAAAAATAATGGAAAAGAATATGTATAGCTTGCTAAAATTATATGACTGCTAAAACCATCTTCATAATTTTTCCTATAGATTTTTATTTTCAGTTCTCCATCGATTCTCATATGTGCTGTAGTTTCTTTTGAAAATAGATAGCCTATTTTTCCTACCATGGATACAGCTGAACATTATAGAAGGTTCACCTCAAGTACTGTTGGATGTTTCTTTGTGTAAAGACAAAGGACACCAAGAGTGTCAGTTTGGGGGAAACAGAAGAGAGCAGAGTTAAAAAAACACTAGTTCTATGAAACTAAATGCAGAAAGGAGTTCAATATTTTTGGCTTTGCATTTGCAAAATGCTTTCGGATTAAGCGCTGCCTAAATACTTGTTGTGTTATAGGACATTAGGCTTCTACATTTCTGCTCAGAAGTGTTTCATGGACACACCTTGTTAATATAGGTAAAAGTGACAACTGACTTTGGCCAAGTATTTGATGGTGTAGCCAACTAGGGATGGAACCCAAGACAGCAGACACTGAAAGTGTAGAGGGGCAGATTAGCCTTCCTAAAGTAGTTTCTGGACTTTTCTTGCTATGTATTTGTCTTATGCTTTTGTGTAAAAACACAAGATGAAAACGTAATTAGCTAGACTGACTTTGCTGGCTGAAGGGCTTTTGTAGAGATGGCTTGAAAGTCTGTTATTCCTGATGGAAACGATTCCATTAGATGCATTTAAACAAAGTGGATAGAAGGAATAGATATATACAACTTTCTTTTTTTAACACTACATAGTATGCCATATAAAACCTATCATGTGGACTTGTTGCTGGAAGGAAGATGTTTTAAGCATTTTCACTGGGAAGAAAAGGTAACAATTCTACAAAGAACAAAAAATTGTTTGCTTTTTGTTACTTCTTGCCACTATTCTGTAATGCAGACAAAAATTCTGAATGTATTTGCAGCAAAAAGCCTAGAGCACATAAGACAATGAACAGATAAATAAAAGATTTTAATTTCAGGGCAACAGATAAAATATAATTTCTAACAGAATTAATTCTTCAGAACTACTCTCTTGATAAATGAAAAGTGAAAGGACACTTTTGAAGTGCAAATGTGTGAAAATCTATGCTTTCTCAAGGATTATTTTGCTGTATTCATGCTTTTAAAAAGAAGCAGCTCTCTTCTAGGCCCTAAACATAGAAATCCTTTGGTACTGTGAGATATTGTGTATCTAAAAAGACACAGAATGGAGACACACAAATTTTGTAGTTGAATTTGTACTTGAAATGTGGAGTATTGCTAAGCCTGAAGGCAGAGGAGGAGATAGTGTCAGGATGTCTGGAGTTTTATTCCCCAGATATTAAACAAGTGAATCTCACCACATCTGTACTTGCAGGAGCACCTGTCTAAAAGAAAAAAAGTCTTGTCTTAAAAAATGTGATTAAGCTGTCTTGCTTGATTTTTTGCTTATTTTCATGGTAATGTAGGAAGGGCACATATTTCTTGAGTGTGTGTGTACAACTTCAGTCTGAGACACCACTGACAGTGAATTGAGGATATTTTTCCCTCCAGGGTGCTTGCAGATGATATGTAATGCTGTGATTTTCCTAGCAGCAGCTCAAGTTGATCCGTGCTTTAATGTTACCAAACAACTATAAACACGAGGGTGGGGATTCTCTCACCTATGCACCTGTAATGTTATTTGCATATACTATTAAGGCAAAGAGCAGAAAAAACACATAGAGATAAAATACTGTATCTTGAATTCTAGATCCATGGTTATTCAAGTTGGCTAGAATTTATAGAGAGCACAGCTGACGTTCATTAATCCTGATGTTCTCTCTTCCCTACTTCACTATTTGTTAAGTGTCTTTCGTTGAGTTCTGAAATATTAATTCCCTTTGTTTTCTGCTACTTCTAAAAATTTATTTCACTAGCAGTTATTAGTGACTATGTTCACTAGGTAAGAGAGTAGCTCTTCTGGAAATGTTAATTGATTTCTAATTTAGCTGTCAGAAAAGACCCGGAAAGGAAACCACAGTAAAATTTAATTTTCAATTAAGGCAGTGTCGCCGCAGTGGTGCTGTGGGATGCTGTGCAAGACTCCCTCACATCGGGCACTTCACAGAGGTATTGTCTCTGGCCCCTAAGGGAAGAGAAGAAATCAGCCTCAGTGTAACTCTTTTGGATGAGTCAGTCGGGGTATCATTAGCTGAGATGACTGCAGGTCAGCCAGGATTCAAAGGTATGACAGTGGAGATCTGGGAATAAGAGAGAGAAAACCAGATTTTTGCAGACTCTCCCACATTGCTCAGCACAGCATTCTTTGGCTTTTACCATATTATGAAGAAAAGGCACAGAAAAGTAAACAATCTGCCTTTCCAGCTAGTAGAGTTAAAAAAAGAAGCATAAAATTTGTGCGCACGAAGAATTGAGTTGCATAATTTTCTTTGGTTAGAATTTTGTGCAGAAGCACAGTGAGTTTCTCACTTTTGGTGGCGGTTTCTGGTGGGAAAAGACATCTTGGCAGTAGGTGGCAGTGCAGCTCTTTCATTGCAGTATTTGTGACAGCAGCATAAATCCAACATTTACAAAGCACAGCCTTTTCCAGATGCAGGCCTCAGGGCCTTATTCAGTCCTGCAATTCACTTCTTATTGCTGGGGATGTCTCGTTAGGAGATTAACTGTTTAAAATGCAGTGCTAATGTGAAAGTTTTAATTGGGAAATCCTGTGCATGTTAAATTAATCTTAAGTACTTTTATCTAGAATGCCTGCTTCCTTTCCACAGCGCTTTGTATTTGCAACCACCTCACATTCTTTTGCATCGTATTAAAAACTCGAAATCGACCAACAATGCTTTTTACATTGCTGAAAATCCTCAAGAACGACGGTTTCTGAAGCCTCCTAAATCCTGAAGTACAGGTGTTGGTAAATGCAATGTGAGGGGAATGGTAGCAGTGCTATAGGATATTGACAGACAGTTTGTATCCATGGAGAAAATGCAGGGTAAAGGTTTCATCCTAACCACAGCTTATGTTTCATGGATAAGCACGGTGAGCAGTAGGAAATTGTGAGAACAACCGGGATTTGCAGTTTGAAAGAAAAGCAGATAGTAACTCAGCTAAACATTTAGGTTGAGCTTTTCGAAGTGGCCTTGGGGATTTTGTAGACTGGAATCTTGGTCTGCTTATAAAATCCTCAATCCTTAGGCCTGTTTTCTGTTCTTTAGGGCCTGTGCTGTTTATAATTTGACCACATCATTTAGCAACTGTAGGGAATGATATATGATAGAAGGAATATATTTTTATATGCAGGAAGGAAGAAACTGAAGTTGCAACTTTGCCAAGCTACAAATTCTGTTCCAGATCTTACTTTATGTGGCTATTCAGATTTTGTCTGCATACTTTTGTGGTTATGGTTGCTTTTAAAGTCTTTACCTTCCTCAGAGGCACTGTACATACCATTTGGCAGTCTCTTTTTTTCATCATCCCAGGCATTTTTTTCAGAGTGAGCACTTTGGGCAGAGCACTATATGCACACCACTTCCAGATTTACTAGTCTGGCTGAACCCAAACACAAGGATCCTTGTGCCAGTTCTACCTTGCCCAGTGTAGACACTGCTGAAAACTTGAGAGTAGTCTACAAAGCAGAAAAATGCAGACAGCTGGCCACAACTTTTACATAAATATTTTGTACTTTGTCATTAAATGGGATAATTTATAATGGAACAGCCTGTGGTTGTTTGTTTGTTTGTTTGTTTGTTTGTTTCTTTCTTTCTTTCTTTCTTTCCTAAATGCCTGAATAAAGAAGGGACCAAAGAAGTTGAATTATAAAGATCAGTCACACATCAAGAGGCCACTAAAGGATGGAGCTAGCCTATCAGGATGAAAAGCTTCTGTGTTTGTAGGTAAAGTCACTTCTGCAGATGCTGAAATAACACTAATAGGATTCAGAGATGAAAGGTGGATATAATTATTTGAATTTGGGAGTACTGAATAGTCTCTTTAAATCATATATAAATAATGTAGCATAGGAATTACTGTGTTCTTTATCTGGATTAAATTTAATGATGGTAAGGCTTTTTGCTATATTTGTGTCAGCTATGAAAGCTAAATATCACA
This sequence comes from Falcunculus frontatus, assembly GCA_013398115.1. Taxonomy (NCBI): domain Eukaryota; kingdom Metazoa; phylum Chordata; class Aves; order Passeriformes; genus Falcunculus; species Falcunculus frontatus. Next base: position 375,770 of record VZRV01010999.1, on the reverse strand, counting down.
TTCATCTCTTGTGCAGAATGCTTTTAAGGTAAAGAATACGAGCCCACGCTTTGCCAGAGGAATCAGAGCAAATCTGCCAGCACTGAGGTTTTCATGGTGCTTTAGCAGTTGATATTTAAAATGCAGATGCTCATGTTTGTTTGCATGCTTTCAAGGATTCTGATGAAATGTTCCATCTGATCTAGTCTCAGAACACTCAGAGAAATATGTTAAAGGGCATGATTCCTGTCTTGTATTTGTATTTTCAGAGAATATGAAAAACATAAATATTCCTCCAAAATACAAATATTTTACAATTTATTAAGTCTTCTCTTTCCGTGTAACCCATTTTTTATAGATGTTATACAATGCAAGCATGGTGCTTTATTACCGAAGATGGTCTGCTTTTATTTGCCCGGAACACAAGACTATTATTTGTCCTTAAATAGTAAACTGAAGTGTTAGTGAGACTAATTTGCCCCCAGTCAGGGAGAAAATGGCCAAAGGCATTACAGGAGACGTGCATCAGATAAGACCTAGTAAACCTATAGATGTATAAATACACACATAGGCATGTGTGTTGGTGTGTAGAGGGAGGGGAATAAAGGCTGAAGTAATTATAAAAGCAGATATTCAGCATGGTAAGGTATTTGGAGGGAAGAGTCATGAAAACTTTAATCCTTGGTAAAAAACATTTGTAAAGTTCTGAGCAAGGGCCTTGAGGGGAAGCCGTATGAGGAGTGGCTGAGGTCTCTTGGTCTGTTCAGCCTGGAGAAGAGGAGACTGAGCAGAGACCTCACTGCAGTTACAACTTCCTTGTGATGGGAGCCAGAGGGGCAGGCACCGATCTGTTCTCTGTGGTGACAGTGACAGGACTCAAGGAAATGGCATGAAGTTGTGTCAGGGGAGGTTTAGGTTGGATATCAGGAAAAGGTTCTTCACCCAGAGGGTGGTTGGGCACTGGCACAAACTCCCCAGGGAAGTGGTCACAGCCCAAGCCTGACAGATTCAAGAAGCATTTGGACAACACTCTCAGGCACACGGTGTGACTCTTGGGGGCTCTTGTGCAGGGCCAGGGGTTGGACTCAAGGATGCTTGTGGGTGCCTTCCAACTCAGCATATTCTATGATTCTGTGAAATTGTGATATTTTGAGAGCCAAGTCCATCAGCCTTTTTCAAAATTAAGTGTCTTAGGAACATTTGTAGCTGAATACTGTCTTTTGATAAGGGCAGATGCACGGAAGTTTGAAAGGAAGCTGATAAATGGCAAATTGCCTTGCACATAGGAAAGGGAAAACCTTGAAAGCTTGGGAAAAGTTGGTCCAGTAGCACATTGATGTCCAAAAAGATTGGCAGCAACTTCATGGGTGACCTGCAATATTGACAAGTTTCACTTTAAGCCTTTCGTTGATGATGCATAATTTGTGAACATCTGTGGTTTAGGGTAAGTTAACCAATTAGATCTTAGAAACCACGTGTCCAGACTTTTAAATGATGACTAGAAGAATCTGCATGTAACAGATACAAGAAGTTACTAAGTTAGAATTGATAACATCTCTTAATGTGCAACTTGTATTTTAAGCAGGGAAACTGGATTTTAGGTCATATCCTGGACCAGGTTTTCTCACTTCTCCAAAGCAGTGTTGTTATCAAAGAAGATGTACCAACTGACCTCAACAAACATAGCACCTTTCTTTGCGTGAGCTTTAACATAATATTCCTGAGAAGTGCCAAAACTCTAAAAATACATGTTTTCCTGTTTTTTATATTTTCTACTTGACAAGTGCAGAAATTAACTTATATAGATTATTGAGTTAGAGTCCTGTGAAGGGTTGGACAGTTCCAAAGGTCACAAAGCAGATCAGTCCCCAAATTAGTTGATGCAAAGACCCTTTCCTGAACAGTCAGTGGATGTATCCACACTGCATGTTGCCACTGCCCAAACTACAGCCCTGTGCAATATGATCCAGATTCAGTTCAGAAGCCGTGGGGAACACATTCTCACATTCCAGCTGGGGTTGTGGCCTCGTCTGCAGGATGTGTTTACTTTGTTTTAGCACTGTACTGACACAGTCATGTGCCTTTCAGCCGGTTCCAAAGCCGGGCAGAGTTTGCACACCTCTGTTCAGGACATGAGATGTCTCTAAGCACTGTACTGTTATCAGTAATCTCATTTCACATAACACATAATACAACATGAATGGATGGGGGTCCTTAGATAGCAGTCATTTTAGCTACTGTTAATCTGTGCTGAGCAGCTCATCTAAACATTAAAAGCTCTGTATTTTATTATTATCACTACTTCCCTGACCCATGCATTCCCCTTGCTTGTTTCATTGACAGAACATTAATAACTAGTCATGGTAAAGCATTATTTAGTTTCATTTGTCAGTCAGTTGAACAGCCACAGTGTATTGACACTTTCAGTCCACTTAATTAAGCCCCAAGCTACAAACCAAAAGCAATTAATTGTAGCAATCGATAAATAATAAATGTAAAGTATTGAACACAAACCCATGATTCCATTGTACATTGTAATAAAAGATTTTTGAAAATATTATAGCTTGGCTATTTTCTTCCTTGGAGGGCATAATTTAGTGAGAATTTGATAGCACAAATGCAACAGAATTTCCTCTACCACTCTACTTCTGGAACTTCTTCATCTGAAATGTTTAATAAAACATGAAGTTTTCAGGAACAAGTAGTCATGTAAATAAACACGTTATCCATACAGCAGCCAAGGTGAAAAGTTAGTTTAGCTTTTCAGATTAATGCACTACCCAATTTTCAAATCTCATTCTCTTATCTCTTACGTTCCTACACATCAGGTTGGATTTTCAGTTGTTTCTATATTCATTGTTTAACCTTAAGTAGTTATTTTAATAATGGCTCCTACTGAATATTAAAATAAGGCAGACCTTTCATTACTAGTTTGTCATGAGTTGAATTAATCACAGTTGAACAACTTTTTAAAACTATGCCTCAAGAGTTTTCAAGCTATTAAATATTTTTCTATTATAAGGACTCGGAATTGTTCACTGCAGAGAATAAAGTACCACTTTTGCATACATTACACAAACACTTAGTGCTTCATGAATCCACAATAAATTTTCTTGCTGATTACTCATGTAATCTAAGGATCTCCTGCTGTTTTATGGAGAGTCTTATTAATTTCATTCAAGTAGTAAAATTAGCACCTGTAGAGAACCCTTTATGGCTTTTAAACTTTTATCATATTTATAAGAACCTGCTTCATTTATCATGTAACAGTTGGTTTATTTTATCTCTCAAAGTATTTATTGATTCTTAAGGATGTTTAATGAGGTAAAAAAAAGTTTAAATAAAAGGAATTATCGTTATCAGTAACACTGCTTACTGGTGATAGATTCAGGTAGGATCACAAGATCTGGAAGCTAGATTTTTTTAGGGTTGAACACTGAGAATTTAACTGTTTCATTTAAAGCCAAAAGGAGTGCTGAGACAGTAGTGTGGAACCTCCTTGTCTGCTCCTGTAAGTAGGAACTGAATAAGTACTCATTTCCTGGTGAATATGTTGTGGTTATGTTCTCGAAGAGTCAGAGCCTTAGCTGGGGAATTCAGTTGTAAAAATGACTCAAATGGATTGTAGAACACCAGACACTGATGATGAATCTTAGAAAGGGGTCAGGCCATTGAGAAAATTGTCCTTTCAGCTGAGGCAAAGAACAGAAGACACAACTTGAAGCCTTCTTTGATAATCAAGCTTCTGTCACATATTTGAACAATATTGTTTTTCTTCTCTGTATGGCTGATCCCCAGTAATGCAAGTTTTTAGCAAACCTGTACATATGTAGTCTGAGATGAAACGTTATAATTAAGGGCTAATGTCATAATGAGGACAGTAAGCTCAGAATACTTGAGTGAATACAGCTGAATATTGTGTTATGGTTTACACACACAAAAAGTTTTCCAGGAAAATAATGCAGTGTCTTTTTTTTCATGAATTAAATTCTGTACGTATGGCTCAGAGGCAATTTTATATTTTTTCTGGAAACCGCCTATGTCCAGTTGTAGAGGTGACTTGAGATCAAATCAGAGTATCATTGGAGGTGTTAAAGGCCAAGTTGGATGGAGCTCTGATCAATGTGGTCCAATAAAAAGTTCCCTGCCTGTGGCAGGGGTGTTGGAACTAGATGATCTTTAAGATTCTTTCCAATCTGAACCTTTCTATGATTCTGTGTTAGGTCCCAGAACATGGACTTCTTTATGATGTACAGAAGCCCTTCATTAAAACCTCATGCTCATCAGAAACAAATTCTGTCTAAGCATTTGCTGTGTTATATTCAGAACCCCCGGTCATAAAGTTGCTTTCTGTTCAGGTGGTTGTCCCTGTGTATGTGTCCAAATATGTGTGCCCTTCATGGTGCTCTTTTTCAGAGCAGGGACAGGGATCAGGATTGCTTTGCTGCTGTACTGTGAGATATCAGCTTATGACATGATAACATCAGGGGCAGTGAGGGTCATTTGGGATGTGTATTCAGTGTTGCTCTCATACCCTTACCTTGGGCACTACCTTTGAGAGTCCATTAACAGTCTGTGTTAACATTAACACCCAGTCTGTGGGGTGAACAGGGAAGGATGATTTTCCCCAGCCTTTCACCCCCTTTTCCTCCTTCAGGCCTCTTACAACAGCTTTTGAGAATTTTGAATTCTCTTTGGATGTTAAGAAAAGCATGTTCTTGTTTCTAAGTCTGCCAGGTTTAGAGTCCAAGATGGAAATTTCTTGGGAGGTTATTGAGAGATCTTCTCTAAGGGTGGATAGCCTTGAGTGGCATGGAAGGTGGGAGAAACTGGGCCAGTTTTTGAAGAATTATTCTGCTTCAATGGTTTGGAATTTCACCCCTGAACAACCAAAGTGCCCCGATAAAATGATAAAAAAGTGAAAGAAAGGTTCTGTGGCAGAAGTATGTACAGAGCGTGCCACCATGAAATGCTAATGTTTTTTTCTCCATTCCTTTAGCAGTAGAGCGCAGGCCAGAGTTTGCTTTTACCTGGGAGGGTGTGTAGTACACCTAGAACTGACTGCCCCAAGGGTGGAAACACAACCCTGCTGTTTGCCATGGACTGATCCAGACTGCTCTGGAAAAGGGTGAGGCTCCACAACACTTGAAATACATTGATGTCCCCACCAACCAGCAAGAAGGAAATGCAGGCTTTCCTAGGAACTGTGTGTTTTTGGAGGATGCATATTCCAGGCTACAGTGATATTGTAAGCCCTCTCTGTCAAGTGACTCGGAAGAAAAATTATTTTAAGAGGAGTCCTGAACAACAAGCTTTTGAACAAATTAAACCGGAGATTGTTCATATGATGCCATGATGGTTTTTTTTGCTTTTTATATATACCCCCTCTATATACTCTTTTGTATAACTTTTATGTATTCTTAAGGGCCTTTTAACCCACATACTTTTAATTCTTCAGGTTTGATAACTAGCATAGGCCCAGTATTCTGTTAAGCGAGGAGACCAAACATCTCAGAAGGCTCAGACACCAAGGCCTTCTCTGGAACACATTTTGGAAACTAAGATAGGCCTGTCCATGAGGAGAAGGTTCCTCAGGGAGGGGGGTTCACTCAGCCTCCCATTAGGGAATCTTTGATAGATATGCTAATTAGTAAAGCCTATAATTTTATACCCAAACTACTGTGTGTGTGCATTTCGGGGGTACCCACGGGGGAGCATTTTGGTGTGCATTTGGATGTGCATTCCAGCGTGCTCCACCTGGACAGAGTGCACCAGGGATCCTTAAAATAAATACCAAGGTAAAATCCCTTCTTCCCTTCTAACTGTGTTTGGCTCTTGATTTTAAGACAAAGAAAAGGCATCACATATAGTAGCCCTTGGACCAGCCAAGTTAAGACAAGATGTGAAAAATATGCTCTACCTTGCTGCCAGTGAGAAGGGGCCTTCCTGGAGCCTCTGGCAAAAAGAATCCAGAAAAACCTGAGGATGACCTTTGAGATTCTGAATTTGGGGATACAAAGGATCTGAGGCCTGTTACACCCCAACTGAAAAAGAGATCCTGGCAGCTTATGGAGGGGTTCAAGCTGCTTCAGAAGTGATTGGCACTGAAGCACAGATGCTTCTGGCACCCTGACTACCCGTGCTGGGTGGGATGTTCAAAGGGAAGTCCCTTCCACACATCATGCCACTGATGGGATAAGTGTGTTGTGCTGATCACACAGCAAGCTCGAATGGGAAACCCCAATCACCCAGCAATCCTGGAAGTCATCACAAACTGGCCTGAAGGAGAAAATTTTGGACTATGATCAGAGGAGGAGAAGGAAAAAGTGACATGTGCTGAAGAGGCCCCTTCATACGATCAGCTCCTAGACAATATCAAACTCTTTAAAATGCCTTCTGACTATTGCCCATGTCCTTACTTTCCTCTGTTGAATTTGCCACCAGGACAGTGTTGACAACACACCAATGTTTTAGCTGTTGCTGAGCAGTGCTTGCACAGTGTCAAGGCCTTTTCTGTTTCTCACTGCCCCTTTATGGGATTTGTGTATCCATCTTCGGACAAATGATGACCTGAATGACTTCCCATGTAATAGGGACATGAGAGCTGTGTGCTATCATCTAGGAATCATCTAGGAGTATTGGTAGCAAAATGCAAGCAGTCTAGGAGCTGTTTTATACAATACATGTGTATTACTGTAATGAACCATTTATTAGAAAACGTGACTGAAATCACTCATTTCAATGGTTTTTCTGAAGATCACCCAGAAATAGCAGTGTAGGTCACCAGGACAATAGATCTTAAGACAATTAACAAAATTCGCTTTAAATTATATGAAATCACAAATTTTGGCACAAATTCTCTATGAACAGAACAGAAGATGAAATTTCTCTGTGAAATTTTGTTGGGTTTTTTTTGGTTTTTTTTTTTTTTTTTTTTTGGTCCTGCAGTAAAATGCAAAATCTAATGAAAATGAAGAAAGATTTTGGAATGGCACCTGGTGGAAAAGGAACAAGCTGATATCACAAAAGTTCTGTGTGCAAATATTAACTTTGTTCTCTTCTCCCTCCTTTTCCCTCATCTGGATTATATATGCATATTTAGATATTCAGTTTCAGACATTCCAATCCATTGACACAGAAATGAAATGGTCTCCTTCCTGAATGGAGTTTTTTCTCTTACCTTATTGAAGTAAAGGTTCAGAAATGCTAACAATGCTTGATTTAAATTATATGAAGGCATTGCAGTAAGAATTTAAATGGCAGCAGTTGCATAATTCCTATGTTATGAATAATTTTTACCCGAGAATTAACTTACTAATTACAGCAGTTAACTGTAATTATTCTGCCTCTTAAGGTACCTTATTACTGCTTTTTAACAATAAGACAAAGTCTGCCAAAGTTAATTATCATAATAATAATTTAGTGCACACTTTTGGTCTTGTTAGGAATACAATATAATCTTGGAGAAATGATCTTTTCCAAGTTAATCAGTCATTCACAAAGCTGTCTTTCATGTTTCTTACTCCTCTGAGAAGTGGATTGAAGCTTGGTAATTGGAGAGGCACCAAATGACAGAAGGGAATGTATTGCTCTATTCCAGGGCCTGGTTTTCACCAAATACTGAAATGCTTTCAAGGGCTGAGTTAAGTTTCCTCGCAGTAATATAAATGTCACAAATTTTAATAATTCCCTTTAAACCCCCTTCATTCTTTTGATCCCAAACCTCTCAGATGTATGAATTTCTTACTGAGTTAGTATGTCACCAGATACTACCAGACAAGCAGAGATTTCAGCTTTTTTTGCTATGTTTTCTATTTTTTTTTAAATCAAGATATGTTGCATTTATATAGTTACTGGCATCTGGACATAATTTCATAAAATTGGCAAACCCCCATCTTTTTTAAAAAATAAAATTTTTATAAAGTACATCTAGCAAACCTGTTTTTTATTAGTAGCATAATCTTTGATCTATTTTAATTCTTTTTGTAATAAAGTCAAGTGACACTGGTATTCCTTCCTTCATGAAGAATTGCCTTTCTCTCAGTATTCAGGTGAGACAAAAATGAAACAATCCTCTCTGTGAAAGAGACACTCTAAATGGAATTCTATCCCAGAACCCTTAAGAATAAGTTTATTAAAGTAAATTTTTTGTTTATTGATTGTGGACTTGGAGAAGTTTCTCTATAGGTGTAAGACTGTGTATGAACAAAGATGACAACTTTATCATCTAACGTACCATATTAGTGAAGCAAAACTTTTCATAATTTTGCAGAGACCCTGAATAGTTGTTGAATTTTCTAAAATAAATATTCTATTTATACTGTGACACCTGATCCCCTCCCCAGCCCCCAAATTTATTAATCCCTTTTGTAGCGAGACATTTGTCTGCTGTAAATAGATACTAAGGAGAAGGCAGGTTTTAAATTTGTGATTCAAATTTGCATAACCAGAAGCCCAGGCCAGTCTGGTGCTTTTTGAGCTAAATTTGACTGACAGTATTTGACAACCATAACTTAAATTTGTAAAAAAAGTATGTTGTTTCTAAAAAGAAGATTTCATGGAATTTTGAACTAAGGGGTTCTTAGGTGTTGAAAAAATGTGGATGGAAAACCAGCATAGCATAGAAGAAGAAGACAGTCTCTTTGAGGCTGTCTGCTTCTCATAGTGTATTAAACATTATTACTTTTTACGGATGAAATGAATATCTGCTGACCATGTGGTACAAAATGTTCACATTCATGATATCTCTTCTATTTTATGTTGTAGCCTTTCATTCTTTAGCATTATTTGAAAGGGCCATCTTCTGTCTGCAGTTTAGTTAATTCTTATGCATGACATTCCTGCATTGCTTACAAAGTATTACAGATAATAATTTTGACTCCTGGAGACTAGTAGTATGTTAATATTTAACTCAATTCCACTATGCATTGCTCAAAATAGCATTTGTGTAGAGATGACCTTTGGTCTTTGCAACAATAGAGTTATACCTGAGTTTTGTATTTTGTTACTTAAAACCCCCAAAATATGAATTTAAAATTGGACATTCACTTTTTTTAATAGTACCCTCTGTAATGGGAAAAATAGTCTTCATGATTTTGGATTTTGCTGTTCTTAAATATCTATGGAACAGCCAGTGACAGAAAGGGTGCTGTGTGTTGCACCAAATATAAGGAAAAATTGCAATGATTTGACAGTATTAATATTTCACTCTAGCAAGAGCTTTGCTGCAATGTAGTTTAAACAGTCTATTTGTCATTTACAGAGATAATGAGAAACATTAGTTGTCTGGTTTTTTAAAGGTCCTTTTAAAAGCCCCTTCTGCAAGTGCATCTCATATGTTACCTGCGTGGTTCTGAAAATTATAATATTATTATCATTATAGAAAATATGGAGAATGATTTTTATGATAATTGACAGATAATTATTTGGAATATTTTATTATTTTTTAGATCACTGGAGTTTTTAAAATTACTGGAAGATTCTAAAAAATTTATTTCTCATCCTCAAAGACAATGCCTTTGAAATATGAATGTCACTTCAATGGCTTATTTTCTTTCCAATTTATTTTTATTTCACAGTTCTGTTTTGCAGTATTACTGTGGCCAGCATTGTAGGCTTGCTTGAATGGACAAAGCTCCAGTGAGACAAAGGCCTGAAAAACCATTTAGACAGTAAATTCTTTGCTGCAGTTTTGCGACTTTACAGACAAGTTCTGTTCTCATATGTGAGTATGAGTATGCTCTCATATTCTCCAGAGCTCCTAGAATTTAGTCTACTCATGTGAGTGATATCCCAAGATTAAATGAATGGCATCCATCGTAAAATAAAACTTGCATACAGGAAAAGAGAAGCCATAATGCAGAGTATAAACAGTACTTATGCTTAGAGAAAAGTTTTCTTTGGCTTTTATTGGATATTGTTTTATATCAGTGGTAACTAAACTGTCTTTTTCTGTGAAGTAGTGTATCTTACAGCCTACATCAGCTCAGGAATTGCGCATCCTTTCCTGAAGTTTTCTCAAAATCTGCTCACACTCCCTTTTTAAAATAAAAGTTTTAGGGAAGCAAATACATTTATTCAATGTAAGCACATAAACAGTACGTATTTCCTCACCTTGCACTCTTCTCTTTTTCAGTCCTTCACTCAATCTCTCTCTTTGCTGATACAAGATTTTGGGGCATTGTCTGGCTCACATCTCTGACTGCCCTGCTTGGCAGTTCAGCTCAAGCACACCGATGCCTTTTTCAGCAAGAGTGGAGAGGATGAGATGATGCATGCCCTTATCTCAGCAGATAATCAGGCTATTGTAGGATGCATAAATTGATTCTTCAAGTCAGACTCTGTGATGAAGGATTGTTTTCAATACTGTGTAGCACTGACTGTACTCTGAACGAGCTGTTTTGTATAAAAAGCTGAAGTGATTTTCATGGTTTTTTTTAAAGGGGAAAAAAAATAGCTTAACATCCTATCTGCTTCTACAGGCAAGGAGCATTCTACGAGGGCAGAAAAGTTATTATGTGAAAAGTTCAAATCTCAAATACCTGCATTCAAGTCACCAGTAGGAGTGGGCTGCATTATGCCAGTGATTCTGTCCTGTCTTCCCATTCCAACTGATGGCACGGCAAAGCGAAACAGCACAAAACTAACGACAAATGACAAAACCCTCCAAAAAACAAATAAATATACAACCCCCACTCCCTCAAACAATCTCACTGAAAAACCTGACAACTTTATTTGTAATTCCTTTAAGTAAGCCTGGTATTTCATCCCCTTGGCTGGATGGTGTTTGATTAGAACATAGCACAGACACCACTGCTCGAATAGGAAGGAAAATCAGAACTGTGATTGGGTTAGAGGCGGTGTTAAACTTCTATGTTCTTTCTTGAATTTTTAATAGAAGATATTAAAATACTAAATAGCTGTCTTGACTGAGGAAAAGGTGACTGGCTGCCAATCAGTTTAAGATATTCCATGTACAGATTCGTATTATTAGGAGGACTCCTTGAGCAAGATAAAATATATACTGAACATTTCTAGGAGCTGTAATAATATTCAGTGGCGTGGGATTGTCAGCTTATTTAGGGTGAGGAAGGGAGGAAGGTTCAAAAGAGATGGATGAGGAATTAGAACAAGATTAGCATGCCACACATGAAGAGTTTAGTGTCTCCTAATAGTAAAATCTGAGCAAATTCTGCATTGTTACCACAGCAAGCATTAGCATAGCTGTGTTGCTCTACATGATAAGTAGTGTAGCAGGAATTGACTTGAAACACAATTACATTTTTAAATTAAAAAAGGATCAGTATTATTCCACACAAATATCACGAAAATGACAGAGCTCTGTGGAAGAAGTAAAAGGAGAATCCTTGTTCTAACTTAAGATGGGCAGCCACTTCTAGAAAAAATGGGATGTGATAAAGCCACACTGATTGCCTTTTATTTCTGGGGGATGTTTCTCAAATGAGGAAAAGTCATTGCTGCATTAAAGAAAAAATTATGAAGAATGTCTATGTATATGTGCAGGATGATAAACAGAATATAAAATGTGTCATCTTTTCATCGTCTGTTCTTAAGAAGCAGACTTTACTAAGGTTAGATAAAAACTGGGCTTATTACTCTGTCAAGATTTTATGAGAAATTGAAAGGTCTGTCTGAGAGCAGCGTAGAATGAGAAAAATGTTTGAAAACAAGCAGGTTGATGGGCCAATAACATTATTTCCTTCCCATCATTGTTTCTGACCATCTAACACACCACTGTCTTTCATATGGTTTGCTTGTGCCTACAAACAGAATACAGAATATTCATATTTTAAGGATCAATTTAATAATAATTAACGTACTCATTAATAGGATATACTCACAGTTAAAAATGTAAATAATTACAAGTGGAAAAGTGATAAGGCTTATGAGAATCTCCTATGTTTGATTTGGAGAGAAGAACAATTTTAAAAGTTATTAACAGCTTTAAGGACTTGTTAATGAAAGTGGGAATATTACAGTAAGTTTTCTTTCCTGGATACAGGTTGAATATTGCAATTTTGTTTTAATTTCAGTACTATATTATGAATAATGTGAAAGAACAGGGTCTTTTCCATAACATTACTCACTAACCTACATAAAAGTCATGTTTCTATTGCTCTTGAGGTTGTTTTATTGTCTATGTTTCACCACAGCTGAGTAGTCAATTTTGAGGGAAATTTTCACAACTCTTCTGTAACTCTAGTTTGACACTTAATTAGACTTGGCTGCTCTGATGAGATTGCAGCAGTAATTATGTCTGCATATCCTTTTTCACGTGAAATATGTAATCATTAGCCATTGTCAGCAATTTTGGCCTTTTGAGAAGAGAGCCAGCAAACAATTCTAACAGCATTTGAAATAAATGTCTAATTGCCTGCTGCATATCTAATTAAAATCTAAATGCAGACACTGATGAAAATTCTTAGACATTTTGAGAAAAGCAATCTGAAATAATTGAGAAATCTGGTCACTTTATAGGTACCTGCCATTGTGCAGGTGTAAGCTTGACTTGCCATTCTAATTACAGTTTGCATTTGTCATTAACTGGATCTTGCCCAGTGCTAAATAATAGGGGTGACACAGATGGCTTTGCCATAAATACTGAATAGTACACATTCCATCAAATACTGAGCTTCATATTTCTATAGAGCGCAGGGTGGAGCTATTGACCACAATGAGTATCATTAAACCGTACAATCAATATTGATTAAATACATCAAAAGTGATACTAATGACTCCTTGTCAATTAGATTGGGTTGGTTTTGTTTTTAACATCTCAAATTGCCTGTTTATTTATTGCTTGCTATTTTTAGTTGCTTTTTAATGACTTCATCATTATAGAAATGCTTTTTCTACGTCAGTGAACTTTTGGACATATTACTGCAGCCATGGTTAGTTAAATATATGAGATGGTACTCCACATTTGTTGTGATCAGAAGATGGAGAGTGTACATTTAAAGATGTTGTATATACTTTGTCCATGTTAAGAAGGAATACTTATCACAGTATTATCAAGATGACAACTGAATTCTTAACAAGTAATTTGTTGTGTACTGTAATTTATTTTCTTTTTCTGCATTTCTAGCACAATGTCTCCCCCTGTGTGTCAGACACTCATGCAAATTATTTAGAACCACATATTTATATGATTACATGCTTTCTGGTTGGCACTGCCAAATAATCAGAAGTCAGTTTATTATGAAAGGAAGCTCACCACAGCATTAGCCATTCTTTGCCTGAGTATATAGAGAGATTGCTTGTAAAGATGACTTAAGTCAGACAATCAATCTGAGTGACTCAAATTTATGGAATTTTTAATCAAAGTATTTTAGACGTATCAAGAATTCTTATTTTGAAGGAATGTGACAGCTTTATCAGTCTTCCAGTTTGTTTAACGTTCTTTGTTACCACACAAATAAAAAGAATAGAAAATAGTGTAAACTCTTAAGTATATTATTGAAACTTGCGATTTGCACCGTGGTCATATTTCTGGTTGAATTTTTAGACACATTTAATAGGAAACAAAAGTCACAGGATGGGTGTTTCTAAGTCTTCATTCTGCGTGTTAGCAATTTTTGGCAGTGGGAGGAAGCAAACCTGTGTTTCGAAAGGGATGCACGGGATGCACTGAGTGCAGTGCTTTAAGAGATTTGGCATCCAGCCATCTCAACTTATGTAGCATCAGCTCTTAGACAAATTTATGTGACACTGAGCCAAACATTAATCAAAGTTTAATTGATTTGCCATTATGAGGTAGAAAAACTAGGTCTTCTTCCATGCAGAACAGCTGTTTTGCTATTCCACACGTGCTGTGGAGATTGGACTTTCTCTTTAGGAAAATAGCAAAAAGATACCTTAGAAGATAAAGGTATCATCTATAGTACAGATTCAAATCTAAAGCTCCAATAACTCAATAGATAAATGCTAAAAATAACTACTGCTGCCTGGCAGTTCTTCAAAGGGGAGATTTAGAATATAATTTGTCATTAATTTCTTCATAGCAAGAGGTTTATGCATTGAAATCCAATGCTTTGAGCAGCTCTTCAAACAAAAAATGAGCTAAAAAAATGACATTGCAGAACAGATGAGGTTGATATTTTAGAGGATGATGAGCATTATTATCAAAGTTGTCGAAAGTACAGTACTATATTTTGCTTTAATTTTCTCTCATTTATTTGTACCTTCTTACACTATTTTTATAAATACTGTTTTGTCAGTTTCTATATTTCAATAAATTATAAGATTTTTAAAAATTCACATTTAAATTATATGTCTTGTTTCAGTTATGCCATTCCTTAAATAAAAATTCTAGTATAAATTCTTATGTTTGTTAACAGTAACCACAAAGCTGAGGACACTTAACTGAGCTGGATTCAGAATTCTGATAATAGACATGGAAGCACAATAATTATTTTTCACGTTTGGAATCAAACAGCACTGCAGATTAACAATTTCAATAGAAAAAACCTAATGGTTGATTTAAAAAGATGAAACAATATATATTACATTTCTCTTACATAGAATGCCTTCAGAAAACAGAAATAAGAACTTGTTTAGGTTGCTCTTTGTTTTTTTGCTGTATGATAACTTGAATCCTCTTCATTTTTAAACTATTTTCCCATAAATGTTTTTTTGTTGCTAAAAAACAAAAGCAAACTCTTGTTAGTTCTTATGATAATGAAGATGGTAAACATACATACAGGTTTTTATGACTAAAATATAACCAACAGATGATGGTTCTTCTCTCATATTATTCCTCAAATGTTTATGAAAGGGGGAACAAAAAGTCTTGCATGGCTTAACTTTTAAACCAGCGTTCAGTGGAGAGGATGGCACGTTCTCACGTCTTTGAAACACTTCGTATCCCAGAGGGATTCCCGAACACTTCAGAAAATACACAGGATAAATCTAGCAAAAGAGTGAGGGTGGAACAATGTACCAGCCAAAAACCATCTTAAAGCTTACAATCTGGAAATTTGGATGCCCCCTAAAGATGTTTAAGAGCTCATGATTAAGGCTGTGCAAATGGAAGGCTTTTGGGGTGAGTTGGATCAAACAAATGAATTTACTGAAGCTTCTTTGGTGCAGAAACATTAAGGTCTTGTGTTAACTGTACTGCTGTAAGCACATGACAGCTTGATACAAAAGTAAGTTGCACATAAATCTAGGGAAGCTGGTGTTTAGTTCTTCAGTTTCCGAATCCTCTACTGATATTTGTATCCTGCATCCATGGGACTTCTCTCAACAGTACATACTATGTGAAGATTACTCAAGGTTTGAAAGCTTCAGGAAATTGGAAAGAGATTTTTTACTCCGTCAAAAAATGGTCATCAGCATTAAAGAACAGGTCAAAAATTGTCATTTAATAAGTCAATAGAAAAATTAGTATTTTAGTTTTCTTGGACAATTTTTCTCCCCAGGGCTATATATCTTCTTGTATTCAGAAAAAGAACAGTTGAATTGAGGATAATTCATATCAAATCTTTTTATTCTTCTTATTGAAATATCTTTTAGTGGGCAAGAATTAAAACAATTTGAAGTCAGTCTTGGGTTTAGAGATGTGGTTTTGAATTATGTTAATATTTCCTGACTTTAAACATTGTTTAGGTGTTGATGCAGAAGCCCTGACTGGGACTTCAGGAGAGTTGGGTACGCACAGAGGTGGTGCAGAAAGCTGCTGACAAACAGCTTTGGGGAGCTGGAAGAGAGTAGGCTGGCTGCAGCCAGAGCAGCCTTTGCCCTTACAGGATGTGTAAAGAAAACTTGTGGGTAAGCAGTGCTGGCTGTTACACCAAAAGGAATGGAAAAATTTTTATGTAGACATTAAAGGTAATGCTGGCAGTTTGAACATCATCTGAAATGGTCAGAAGAGATCAAAGACTCCTTGGAAAGTTCTCTAAAGTATCTACTTCCAGACTTCATAGGCTGATTACTTGTTTTATTTTTTATTTAGGTTTTAGCTGCCTTCCTGTGTATAAGGCCGAGAGAAAATGTATGGGTTAACTGAAGACATCTGTGAAATGGGAGAAACAGAGACCTTTTCTGTGTTATTGCTGAAATGCTCCATCTTCCCTTCTGAAAAACAGTGTCTATTAAAAAGAAGAGAGAGTTGACAGTTATATTTGCCATTACAGATAGCTAGGCAGACACCAAGAATAAAGAATTATAAACAGAATCATGTGGAATTACTTTCTGCTTGCCCAGACCAGCAGACACTGAAGAGGCACAGATAACATCCTCTTTAGCTATGGTTGTCAGTCCTAAGGGTCTGAGGCACAGAGATGAAGTGGTTTAAAATAGCTGGCCCCATTGCACATTATTTATAGACCCATTTAATTCCTGGCAAGAATAGTACTGGCCCAGATTTCTAAATAATGGTGTAAGATAATTTAGTTTTACTGCTTGCAATTTTAATTAGGAAACTGTTTTTCTTATTTCGGTCATATGTTTCATTGAAGTAGGAAATGGTCAGATAATACAAATATCTCAAGAAGCTTGAGCTAGAGCTAGTTCTCAGCAAAGTCATTAATTATAACAAGCAAGGGATATGAAGTTTTCCCTGAGACTGAGGATTCAAGTTTAGGAAATTTTAAAATCAATTTCAGTATTTGTTCGGACTCACGTGAAGATGCACACACTCACATAATTACATCATCTGTCTGTGTGATTATACTGTGGCAGAGGGAGTTCACTCAGGTAGGCAGAGGAGTCTCCTATATCACTTTCATACTAACTTAACACAGGCTAAAATTTAAAGAAATGGATGTGAGCCACCTGGATAGCCAGGAGTGGTGTCTACTTAATGGGCATGAAGCTGCTTGATTTGAACTAAGAGGAATAAAATGTAGAAGAAGAAAATAAAGAGCAAAGTTTGAAGGCACAGTAGGACTCTTTCTAGTTACTCTTGTGTGTTCTTGACTCTTGTTCCTTTAGGATAGCTGAAGCACTTCAGTTTCATTGTTCCCTGAGTATCTCATGAATATTTCAGTTCCAAATGGTTGAATGTTGCTTTTTATTAGTTCATTTAGATTACAGCACAAATATATTTTCCTGTATGGGGCTGAGATTTGGAATAAGGAAATATTTGTGGCATGAGGCAATAAACAAAAAGAAATGCATAGTGTACAGTTCAATACAGTTGTAACAATTGAATCCTTTTTAGAGTTCACACTCACAGGGCTTCACAGACCTGGGACTTGACCTAACATACCTTTTATTTTGTATTTTAATATCAATTTCTTGCCAATAACACTGTCTGCTTCTCTCCTCCTGAAAAGTCATCAGACTGTGAGAAACAGATAATCCTTATAGTAGTTTTTTTTTTTTTTCCCAGTGCAGTTTTCTTGTTTGCTTTTTCAGCTGTACTCAGTGCACCAGTGGACTTCATTGAAAAGAGCAATTGTGCTTAGCCATTAGCAAGAAACATTTGTAAAGCATGTTTGTCATGCATGAATTTGATTACTTTTTTTGTAATTGATAGTATATTGTGGGCACATAGAACAGATCCCTGTCCCACTGAGATATCAGGTAAACAAAAAAAAAAAGAGGATCTATAATATACCTGATATAGACCAGCCAATTGGTCTATGCATCATTTTCTTTCTTTCCATTTTTCAAAATATTCCATTATTATCCTTTCTTATTGGCAAAGTTACTGAGGTTCGGTTCCTTTATAACTAAGGCAGACAAGAGTCCTCAGACATTCCCTCTGGCCAGGTTTCCTGAAATGCATGGCAAATATCAGAATGTGATTTCCAAAGAAGCTTACTTTAAAATATTATGCATTGGTAATGAGAGGCAGGATGTTACAAGAAACAAAATCCCTTTTATGGTGCATTCTGCTGGAATTTAGCATGGAGCAGATTGTTAGGTACTAGCACCCAGTCTAAATAATCAGGTTATAGAAATGAGAAGATTCCTAGGGATGGTTTTAGCAGTGGAGATGTCAGGTAATGACAAGACCCAGAGGCCAGCATTTGATAGATACTGCTCCAGCATCCAGAGGTGTCTGTGCTGCTTCTAGAATTTCCTCTGGGTCAATGGGATGTAATTAGGTTGTTGATGGATCACCCAGTTTGCTGGGTTGACCTTGATCCCCTTTGGGGTTTGTATTTGATTCCAAGGAATTAGAACATCTTTGTTTGGGACCAGGATAAGATATTTTGTGAGTCTCCCATGAGATTTTACACACGGCATGCTTCTGTAGTAAACAATCTTCACCCATCCTCCTAATCTTTTTTTTCAGCAAAGTACAGTCGGCCTAGAGGCACATCATACTCGCATCTGTTTAAAAACCAAAACTAAAATTCACAGCATCTCTGTCACCAAGAAAAAAAAATTATGCAGGTTTTAATAAGTGCATGCATAAGCTAATTCTTTAGGAAAAGGGCCTTAAGTTATAGATTTAAAAAAAAGAACATCAATGGAATATTGTTACTGCTAATCAAATCAGATGTCTCTGAAGGGTGTCCAGCCATGTGCATTGGAAAGAACACTATTCTTTCCTCATTTTCTTTGCTGGCACAAGAAGCAGTCTGCTGATTTTCACATAATTAAGGATTGCATGATGAAGGCAACAGGCATATTATTTGATATAAAGGCGTAGATGAAGGTGCCAGCTAAGTCTGGAAGATTCTTTAATTTGATGTGACTGCTGTCAGGAGCACAAGCTTGATGAAATTAGATCTACTGGCTTCCACCAGAGTAGCTGGCGAAGTGAAAAATATACATGCAGGGCTTAGATGTGTTTCCTGAAGTCACTGACTGTATATTTTCATATATCACTCCAGGGCTAAGAAATACAATGTTAATCTTCTGTGTACCAAAGCTGAAAATTCGCATTTGATGAAATTCTAAAGCTTCATTAGCTTTAGCTGTTTTGGATCCTGACTACCAAAACAAAAGCAAAGCCTTACACCATCCAAAATATTTAGCTCTTTGCATCCTTTATTGATCTGTCAGTGATGTAGGTAGGGCATACTTAACTGATAGCTAACCAGAGATCAAAAGAATATGATTTTTCAGGATATTTGGAATGACTTAGAATGTTTTATGCATCTAATCATTGTCAGAGAAGGTGTAGAGAAAAAATATCTGATGTCTAGTGGGATATCCAATAATTACTTGTGAGCAGAAAGACCTGCCCCATTCTTCTCCCCATCTCTGGCACACACACACTAAAGCAGAGGCTGGAGGTCTGTCTGACCCCTACTCTTCTTGGCTGAACAAACCCGACACACAAGAAATGAGGTCACTCTTCTCGCATTGTGCCATGTCCTCTGGTTTGAGGCTGGGAAGATAAAGCACAGCACTGACAAGGTGAGTTGGTGTGAAGCTGATTTGCTGAAGATACAGCTGAAGACTGAAATATATCTGTTCTGTTGGTTCTGAGTCTGTCCTGTAGGTATCATTGTTCTGATGGCTGGGCAGGATGTGTTTGAAGGACCAAGACCACCCTGGAACACTTGTCATGCTCTGGTATCTGTTGGTTGTTTCAGCTCTAGCATGGGTTCAGCTCAGTGCTTGAAAGCCTAATGCTTTTTGAGAAGTAAAAGCCTGTAAGCCCATCAGTATTCTTTTTGGCATCTAGATCCTTGGTCCAAGAGTGCATCCTCACGGTGTTGATAGAGCAGACCCTCAGAGTAGCTGAAAAAGCAGCAAACTGAAGCTCACACTGAGAAGAGCAAATGTTTCAGCATCTTAACAGGTCATCCAGTAAAAAATGATTTTTACCATGTTGCCTACACACCAGATAATCCACACCTACAAACAATTAATCTGATGTATCTGGTGGACTTCTTACGGCCACATACAATGACAACTTCACATGGATTTTTACAGACTTGCATATAAGATATTTAATTTAAATTTAACCAGAGACTTTAAAAACTCAAAGTTTTGCTTTCCTTTCTCGATTAGTGTACAATACATAAATTATTTTTAGAATGTTCTGACATGTTTTGGTTTTGTTTTTATTTTTTTTTTATCCCGACGTGCTTTTTTTCTATTAATTTGTTGGTCCAGAAAACAAGCTGACGGCACTGGATGTATGGGTAGATTTCCCACAACTAAACCAGTATTTGTCTTATGTCTTTCTATGCTTTGGAAATGTTTTTATTTAGTTGTCTTCAAAAGAAGCCTTGAACTGAGTAGGAAAAATCTGGATTTGTTCACCAGAGTGTGAATTCAAAACCTGCTGTGCCTGTGAATCTTGTTATGTCATATGACCTACTGGAGAAATACACAATTTTTTTTGGATCCCTGGTTTGAAGGAAGAGCACAAATAGAATTTACAATTTGCTCTTTTATCTGTTTCTGGCTTCCCACATCCCTCTGTCAAAGTTACTGGTAAACTTAGAACTTGTGGGCTACCTGCTAGGAACCTAGACTGAACCTTTACTTAATCTACATACACTTTTATGTTAATACTGTAGGGAATAAAAGTGTTCTTGTACTTCATTAACTGTTTATAGCCACACCATGAGTTACAGATTCACAGTTTTAGTTACAGCAACATTTAGTTATAAAGAAAGTATTTCACTGAAATAAACTAATTTCTGTGCAATTCGATGCTGATTTATAAGACTGCGAGTTTTCTGAAACTCCATGTAGGTGATTCCTTCAGCTGGGGAAGAAGGGATATGCCAGTATGCAAAGGCTACAGCTACTTCAAGAAGATATGAGGGGTTGGTAAAAAAAATTCAAAGGCAGATTGGAAAAGTAGAGTAAACTGTCCATTAACCACTTAATTACTAATCTTCTGAGCCACGTATGACTACAGGCTTAATGAAGGCAATGAAATGTGTGCAATTTGTATCCAAGGTAATTACAGGGACACTGCAATTTTCAAAAATTATTAATTTTATTAATCTTAGGAATGCAAATGCACAGAGAAAATTTGTAAAACAAAAGCGATGGCAAATGAGATGAATAAAAATACTTTAATGTCATTTAAATTATTGCAAATGTTTGTTTTATGAAGCTCCATTATCAGCCTAAAATTCATTTGCAAATGGTCTACTGAAGCTAAAAATGGAATGTGGTCATGTAAATATGTAAAACAAAAACCATGAGGCTTAAATGTTTGTAAATTATCTGATTTATTGGTAGCTAGAAACTAGAATCTGATTTACAATTGCAGTCTCCTTCACAGCATGGATCAGCTACCTACAGTTGGGGTGTAGATTTTACAAAACCAATTATTGTTCAGTTATCACTTCACTTGCAAAGGTTGTGCATTATGAAAATAGGTCATTACAGCCATGTCTTCTCTTTTTTCTTTTTCTTTTCCTGTTATTTTGGGGTTTTTTCTTCTTTTTAAAACACTGATTTCTGTCTTCTAAATCAATATTTATTTAGGCTAGACCTTTCTCTGTTCTCTTGATGTATGACTCTCCCCAGATTATTAAGCATGCACATATATGAAGTATGCATAAATTACTAGACTTTACACAAATAACAAAATTTTAGTTCAACTAGTGCCAAACTTCATGTTTGGGGTGCCAAAAATATCTTAATCACAAATTTCTCTCCCTTCAGTTTTCTAAATCTAGAAGAAGATAAAGCCAGATGATTATGTCATGTATTCTGTTCTGGTTTTGACCAAGTTCTGGGGGATGGTGCAGTTTCCCAAAAGAAAGAGTAGTACCACTCAGCTCCACTGAGTCATACCTTTGCTGGAACTCTACATGAGAGATCCCCATTCTAGGGCTAGATCCTTTTATAAATTTTGAGGGGAAGATAATTAGGTCCATACCTTACTTTACTCCTGTTAATACTTTAAAACAAGAATTGCTCTTGAGGATGGAAACTGATAGCTAATGGAGGGCAACACAAAAGGGGAAAAAAACCCCAAAACAAAACAAAAAGCTAATAGCCATAGAAACCCGGAAAGAAAAAAATGTTTTCTAAATATTTTAATAATGTAAATAGCTATTAACCCTGAAGACCAGGCTTGATAGTTCATTCAACTATGTTCTTTTAAAAACTGCTCTTGTTAAATATTGTGCCGAGGGGGATGAACTCAAGCATGACCAGGGGTGTAAGAAGACTTGGAATTCACATCCATTAAGATGACAGACATCTTCCCAGATGGAGCCAATGGAAGCAGCCCTTTTCCTTTCCAACTGTAAATGCTGAACAGTGATTAAAATAATGAGACTGAACTGCTGCAGTGGCTGGAGCAGAATTCTGCTCCCATTTGAAGGGGCTTTGTTGCAAAACATGCCTCTCTCGCTGTCTGAAGATTTTTAAACTGGAAAAAGCCAGGCAAACAAACCAGAAGTGGACAAACCTGGGATATGGAGTTATAATAGCCAAGTCAGCAGTAAATGTCACAAATTAGGATATTTTAGTTATCATCTATATTTTTGTCGCAACCAGTATCCACAAATGATTTTAGGAACATCCATAGATGATTTGTTCAGCAAGCAAAAGGGTAATTAGATAAACTGTATTTTAAACATATTAAAGAGAGGAGGTATAAATTTCATTTCAAGCACAGCAATCTAACGCATTCAAAATTTTCTTGGGATGAATGACTTGTAATGTCTCACAAGAATCTCTGATCTTTTCTCCCCAGTCACAAGTTGCTCAGTATTTTTGTCAGTCTGCGCTGTATAAACAATTTTCTTTTCTACAATAATTTTATTTGTATTTGTGAGGATTTGTAATTATTTGACTCTCTTGTTTGGACAATTATGTTTTGGACTTTTCTATTTATTTCCATACAATAGTTTCAGTGAGTAGTTTTCCACAGACATTTCTGAGATTTGTGTATGCCAGAAAGATTCTTACAGATAGCACTGACTCACCTGAGTAAGGAAAGGAAGAGTCATTAATGAGGTGAAAGAAATGAACAATTTTGATTAAAATTATATTTGTGTCCTCCTTTGGCCTAAAATCTTCTTGGATCCAAAATGCTAATAGTGTGCATGTTCTGCTTCCCAGTATTTTGTTCAACAGTTGGTACATTGGCAAAATCAAAGAAAAATTATTGAAATATTTGGTGACAAGGTAAGGTAATGAGGTAAATGAAACCAATGTCGTCTATTTAGGCTGCCTATTTTAGGGTTTCTTTTCGAATACAGAGTTGTAAGTAAACATAGGCTTCCTTTTTAGAAGTGCTGGGGTCAATCTGAGCTTCCATTAAATTTAAGAATGGAAAATCAACCTAGAAACTGATGATTTATGAATGTATGTTTAGGCATTCAAGTATTGGGGTTAAGATATATGAAAATGTTGGAAAGTATTACATTAATACTGCTTATAGTGGTAACTTAATGACCTAATTTTTCAAAAAGCCCACTGAAAGTTAATGAGATATATGTGGCAAAGTACCCAGTTTCTTTTAAAAGAAGCTTTCTTTTAGTCAATAAGCTCTTAAATGTCACTGAAAAGCACTATGTCACATTTTGGTTTTAGTCCAACTTCAGTAGTATTTATTGGTTTTACTGAGACAAACCCAATATTTTGTTTTCACATTCACAGGCTAAGAACATTGTATTCATTTATATTTTTCCAACTGAGAAATTCAATAACTAAGTATCTACTTTCACAGATGTTTCTAATAACATGATGATAACATTAAACGGATTTTCTGTGGCACTCTTCAATACAATGGACTATCATGTGTTGAGGCAAGATTGTTTCATTATGATTATGTGGCATTCTTGAAAACATTTTCACTCAGTATGATGTCATTAGAATTGACAAATCAATGAAAATAACTGAACAACTTCTGATAATTTTATTTTGACCTGATTAACTCTGCAATGCAAACTGTATGGATCACAAATCCCATTGTCAGTACATGTTGAAAATCAGTTTAAAAAAAAGTAAGCTAATGAACAATATTGCTAACTTGAAAATTGTGTGGATACCTCTTTAACTCAGGTGATAAAAATTTGTGACAAGTTCAGCATGACTTGTGAAGGTTAGCATAAAGCTTTATGCCTTATTTGAACAGAGAAGGAAGACTCCCTGCATGCTGTCTTGTAAAATGATTTAACATAATAAGTTACAGAACAGCAAATGAATGGTTAATAACTGAGCAAATTTGACTGACAAATACATGGAGCATAAGTAAGAGAGAAATTAATCTCGAAAGCAATGTATTAAGCTAGATAAAAGAATAAGGAAAGAGTCCCTGTTATATTTCTCCGCAACCAACTTGGTCTTAAGAACCTCCTTTGAAATACAAAAATTTCTGTTACTGTTCTGCATTTATTTCAGCTCCCAAGGGAGGTGTTGATCAGTCTTTCCAAACACATCCACGACATTCATGGATAAACCCTTTGGAACAGTGAAAAAGTAAGTATGAAATCCCACCTCCACTGAAAAAAACTTCCTCAGTTTTCAGTGCTATCTGGAATTTTCCTCTGTGGCGCGTGGCTGTGCTAGTAAATTAGCATTTTGTTTTCAGAATTGTATGTGTAAAAGTCCAAAGATATGAATGCAAAAAGGGTCTCTTATGTGCTGATTTGTAGATTCAGACAGATGGAGCTCTGTTTAAGAAAACATTGTTTAGAGGGCCACCTGAGAACTCAGCATATCCAATAGAGCATTTAATTGTTTTTCCCTTAAGTATGAAGAAGACTTGCAGCATTTTATCCGCTTAAGCGTTATTCATGGATGCGTACGCAGGATGCCATTCACAAATGAAATGAGGCAACCTGTGTTCACCTTTTTAGGTTTGCAGTCGGTAGAAAAAGGAAGGCAAAAAGAAACTAGAGAAAAGACTTAAACACAAATAGTTCCTTGCGGGGCCTGATTTCTCTGATGAGCCCTGATGGGCTCTTTGGCCAGCCTCACCTGGGAGCTCTCAAGCCCAGCACAGTCCTTGCCTGAGGTGCAGACCTCACTCCAGCCCTGTCTCCAGTCCCATCACCAACTGCTCCTGACAGGAATTTGTCTGGAGTTGGTTCACTGCCATGTCTAGGGCTGATGACAGGCCCTCTTATCAGCACTGTGTTCTGCCTGCCATGTTCAGACCCTGTGAGAGCACAGCCAGCATGGGAGTCCCCCTCAGCTCCTTGCTCCCCATCCCTAAGCAAGCAGCTGGCTCTCGCTGTGCCCTGGCAGCAACGCTTGTCAGCACAGTCCTCTGTGATGAGTTCACCCTGTCACTGCCAAAACTTTCAGGCCCACCAGCTTTCCCTTTGATCTCCTTCCTTAACAGAGCACATCTGTCAAGCTTACAAAACTGACACACAGCTATCAGATTTGCAGGCTTGAAAGAAAAAAGAAATAGCTCTTTTATGAAACCTAGCATGAAAACAAGAACATTCTGTCATACTTCTTGTAAACACAGTAATAAAGCCATTGCAGAACAGAGGAAAAAAAATTATATGCCATTTTCTAAAGTTAATTTTATACGCAGATGTTCTGTAAGTTACACCATTACCAAAGTAAGGTAGCAAAAAAATAAAGCATGGACTTCCTTGGAGCCATAATTTCACTCCAATTCTTCATATTTCAGATGTCTGTCTTAATGAGATCATGAACTATGCTGACACCAGTAGTGATGTTTCTACATGAGCTGTTATTGTGCTCCCAAGGTAGGTCTCATTTCTTCTATTTTACTGGTTACATTGGTGAGACACCCAGAGATCTTTAAGCTAATCAAGACTCTGTGGTATCCAGTTATAGTAAAGTTTAGTTTCCACTCCAGTGAATTTATAAACAAATGTTGAGACAGAGCAGATGAGGAGCCAGAAGATTAAGGTATCTGTAATAATGGAGTGATTCAGTTTTATTAAGACGGCTTTTCTAGATGAGTTATTTTGTCTCTTATCAGCTGGGACAATTTTTAAGATGGTAAAGCAGATGAAGAATTTAATTTGCAGTGACAAAATGATGTGGTTCTGAGAACTCTAATCAATGTTCTCACATACAGAAGGAGCAGAATAGAGTATAGATAAGGGACCTTATAAGAAAACCCCTCCCTGAGACTGGTAAGATTTTTAAAAAATATTGAAAATTAATACCAAAATTGGTACTGATTCATTGGGATATTTCACTTCAATGTGAAAGTAGGTGTTTAAAAATTACTAAATCTAATAATCCAGGTATCACAACAAATGCATGCTTACCTCTGTCACTGGCAGGTACTTGATTGCACACACCTTCCACTGAAGAAGAGTTTAGAGTGTTCTATTAAGTATTGATATTTAATGATAAGAGTGCAAGATGGTTATGAAAGGGGAATAATGAATGCAAACATAAGCCCGTAATTATTTAATAACTTTAGCCATATTTAACATGAAAAGAAACAAACCAATCCAAAGTTTAGACCTCAGAACAGACAGTTCTATTACCATGACTTGACATTGCCAAAATTCAAAGAGGGATGGGCTGTAAATACAAGGCTCATGAGGCAGGAAGTACCAACTAATAACTACTTTGGTGTATCACTAAAACAAAAAAAATGAACACTATCAGAAACAATGAAGATTTCAAAAGACACAGGGAAAGTAATTAATTTTGAATATTTACTGTGTAACCAGTAAATATTACCGGTATCTCATCAGAGTGTATTTCCAGATATATGTTTCAGAAATGTCTGGTTTGTGTTTATGGAAAATTTGATCTTCAGTTAAGCAGTTGTTTATTAAACTCTGATTCAGTCCTTCCCTAAATGCCAACAGCTAGACTTTGCAACATTAACGAAGACTTTCAACATAGCTTTTATCTGCAAATTATTTACTTCACAGATCAATTTTTATAGTTGTACTTGATATCTTGAGAAATGTCTCTATGCTTTATAAGCTACAGATAAAATTCTGCCAGTCTAGGTATGACAAATTTACTTCAGAGAGATCTCTTCATTGACTTAGCAAGCATTAACACGTTATATTGGCTTTCCAATTTAATGTGAAATATATAGTTTTAGAAAAAACAACAGTATCTGCCTCAACTTACCTCCATAAAAATACTCCATGTTCTGGTTTTGTTAATTTTTAACCCTTGTCCTCATGTGTAATTGAAAAGTGACTTCCTCTGGTACATGGACTGACTAAGAAAGAAAGAGAAGGAAAAAACCCCCAAAAATGGTGTAAAAATTATTTTCTGACCTAAAACTTTGCAGTAATCTCTTTCAATTAAAAAGGAAGTACCTTACTGCTCTTTTTGTATTGTATATGCTCCAACTAAAATATATATTATTCATTGACTGAACTATACAACATGTAATCCTATTATAGTTCATATTTGTAATGCTCTCTTCTTTTCTGTTTTCCCATACTGCAGTCTAGGACAACGCCATTAACTTATGACTAATTCTCTACATATGGTTTACACAGAGTTTTTGTTTGAGTCTTTATCAAAATTGATATATCACAGAATTAGAACCCATGCTGTGAATCTGTTTAGATATTAAGAACAAATCTGTACATAAAGCTGTTCATATTTCACAGAATCACAGAATGTTCTGAGTTGGAGGGGGCCCACAAGGACCATCAAATCCAACTCCTAAGTGAATGGCCTGCACAGGGATCGAACCTGCAGCCTTGGCATTTATTAGCACCAGGCTCTGACCAAGCCAGCTAATGTCATTATTTACAGTATAATTAAACAATATGGAGATTTATTTTAAATCAATGGTGCCACAGGCCAATATCATTGACTCAGTAATAACAATTACATTGACCCAGATTATCTGATCTGCGTGCAGCAATGCTGTGCTCTGCGATGGAATTATCCTTGCATTTCACACAGTAGCAGCAAAGATGATGACATTAGGAAACTGACCATTAAATAGAGTCCATCTGCAATGGACTGGGAATAAGTTTTATTGATCATAATAAAAATTACACGTATAACCTTTGATAGCTGCATAAGATGAAATGGCCATCAAACTTTTCCGATGCTGTATCCTGGGTTCATCGATATGGAGAGCTTCCTTTCATCAATGTCATGGTCACAACATGGCACGCTCTGTAAAGTTTCTTACTTCTGGACAGAGACTGTTTCTGTCAGACACATTTTGTATCATTCTCCATATCTCATATCACTAAAATAAAAACTAAGCAGCCACCAAGCTGCTTAGTTAGTAAAATTTTTAAAATCTTGAATTTCTGAGAATCATTTTGCTGTTGGCAGATGTTCTTTACGGGTCATAAAACAAATTCTTAATATCTTCTTTTTGGTGGCAGTGAAATAATAAATATGTACACATATACTTAATATCGAATGTGAATTATATTGATACAACTCCTTTGGGAGCTGAAATATGTCACATATTTATAATATAAAATATGTAAATGTAAAACGTTGTGATGACAAAATATTCAAACATTCCTTCTTTTTTTCTGCTGCTAACTAGAAGCTTCCCTGCAGGTCTTTTATCACTCTTCAAGAAGTTACTCTTCTCCTCACTTCTCTTTTTTTTTTTTTTTCTGATCTTTAGTTCCTGTTTGCTTATTATCATTGATGAGCTTGTTGCCTGACTAACAGATAGCGGTGGCTGCAAATCACATCTCTTCTGCGGTTTGTTCTTTTGGAATACCAGCCTCTTAACATGGAAGGAAGTTAAAGAGAGTTTCCTAATTGAAACAAATTGTTCCAGCAATGCCATTGGTTTGCACAGGATCCTGTAGAGAAAGCACCACAGTTCAAAGGACAAGGGCAGGTATATAATACTCATCTTAGTCACAGCAGAGTTTTGGGAACTTACACATCTAAAACTAAAGTTTTCTTGGATTGTGTGGTCTGATGTTGAGCTTCTTTAGAGCCTTGGCTGACTTGTGACAAAGAAGATTAACTTTATCACTACCACTGGAACCTACAAATAAATTCTTTAGCCAAGCCAGATTTCAGTGAGAGAGGTACCCTTCCCTTAAAATTGGGAAACTTGAGTCATTGCAATCCTATTCTTTGCACTGTTGTCAACATCTGAACCCTGCTCTAGATAAACCTGGCTGGCCTATATTGCTTTTTAAACTTTTAAAAGTAGTATTGTAGATGTAGTGGTTTAAGCAAAGATAAGGTAGAGTTTGTAGGGAGAACTGACATCTTTTGTTGTGCCAAGTGATATAGCTGACAAAAAAAGGATTTTTTAATCCCTTATGGTAACAGCAGAACAGAGAATACTAAAGAATGACAAAATTGAGCTGGGATTTTCTTCTGCTGGGGGGGAGGGAGAAATTAAAAAAAAAAGGACTTTTATCCTCCATTTTATAATGGGATTATACAGAGGCTAAACAGTTGGGTGTCATGCCCACTTATGAATGGAAGCAACGTGTCCAACAGCCATGGCAGAGAATCCACCTGAAAAGAACTACTCTGTAGAATATCTGCAGAAGACCGTGTCCTCACCCAGGCAGGTAAAACTCCCCAGTGCAAGAGACTGTTGAGTGCATCCTTTTGGAGAGAGGGAGGCAAGAAGGCAGCGAGAGTGACAAAGGGAAGGTAAAGAGTCCTAGGTCTTTTTGGAAGCAGAGAAATTTTAGCTGAAATTCAGGACACCTGGCAATTTGATTTACTTGTCTGATTTATTAATATCCTTAAATGTATTGCAGGAGATTTGCAGAACTTTACATGTCTCCTCTCAGCTAACCAAGAGTTCTTTCAGTGGTCAGTAATTACTTTCTTTTGATCTTTGTTTAAAGCCCTCCCCCCAGTAAATTTAATTTTTTTCTCTGAAAGAGTTTCAGGAGTAACATTCAAAAATTTGTTCTTAAAATACACCTAAAGAAATTGGTGAATAACCTGCTTTGAAATAGTACCTGAAGTAGGGTTGCAATCCTTCCCTTTCTCTCACTGGCCTGAATATGTTACAGTTAGGTACTTGTGAAAGAAAGAGTTATCTTGAACCTGTTTGACTTTCCAAGTCTTTTAACTGCATTTATCTGCAATATATAACTAATTCTGGGATGCTGGATACCACATAGATTTGGTATTACAGTAACAAAACCTTCTTTTCAGGCTATTTGTAAAGCCTCAGTGATGAAGCACTTTATCAAAGCATATGGAGTGACAAAGCTAAGAGGAATTTAGGTTTTATTTTCCTATAGAAAGAAAGCAAACTGCCAAGAGGAATAAAAAACAAACAAGACTACCTGCGGTATATTCCGTACGAGAATATTGTAAAAGGTCTGATATTTTGATATGCTTTTTGTGTGATCTATGCCTTGATCTCAAATAACAAATCAATCTACTAAAGTAACAGATACCCTAAATTTACATATCTGACTGAATATTCATGTGACATGTGTTTAAAAGGCATTCAGCTGCAAAGGCTTCACTGAGTGTCTCTGTAAAGGCTACCCAATACTGTGCATTTCTGTGAATGTTTCTGAGTTAAGCAGATAACACCTACTTGCAGCTTTCTCATTTGTCATAGTAGCTGTAAGAAAAGCTAAAAAAAGGAAAAAGATTCCCAGCTACCCACATGGCCTGAAGCTATTATATAAAGATTCCAAATCTAAACACTGTGCTAAGATCAATCCTCCAAGAATAAAAAATTAGGTAATTTTAAATTATTATTATTATTATTATTTTATTGAAAAAACCCAGTTGTTTCACTGTCAGTCCCTTTAGAGTCTTTTACAAATTTTTCTCTGACTCTATTTAAAACAAGGCCAGAGTATCAAAGGCAAGCTGCCACAGACCAAACTCAGTAAAGCTGATACTGCAGCACTAAAATGAAATCAGGGAACCATGTCTCAGAAAACAGGCTGTTGATACACACCATTATTAACTGGAGTCTGTAAAGTTTTTAAATTTTCGTAGAGTTTCAGATCAGAAGGCATTATTTCACCTAATTTAGTCTCTTTTTTTATCACAGGCCTTTGTGGTTCATATTATCAGTGTCAGGAGGTCTTAATTAGACTAAAGCCTTTTGTTCCTTAGAACACTGAGACAGCAGAGGCCACAGAGATCTTGGTGTCATCAGGACATCTGTCTTGGCAGGAGGTTGGTCAGTTCATATCTATGCAGATGATTTCAGCAGGTGAGTACAGCCTGCAGAGGAGGTGCTAAACCTCCAAGACATATTCTACATTGACCACACTTTTCCAGAGAATTTTCTTTCTGGCACCAAAGTCACTTTTGTCAAAATCTCAGTTTCACATGACAGGTTTACTTGTCCATGTTTTCTCTTTTGTGGAAATCAGAGTGCAGGGTTCCTGGACCCTCCATGGGTTTGGCATATGGATAAGAATTATTCCTTCACCTTAGGAGACTGGGACTCCTTTTTGCTCAATGAAGTACAGCCAAAGAGACTGTAAATATGTGAAAAGGCCAGATCAGATACAATAATTTTAAAAAAACCTAGCTGCCGTAGTTCATCCCTTTCAATAAACTGCTTCTACCTTTGGCCAATTTATTGTTCTTCTGCCAGAACAAATCCTCCATTCCACCCAGGTAAACTTCAGCATCCATAAGGAAAAGATTTACCCAAGAAGATGACGGTGTTAAACTGTGATGCAGAAAACTGACAGTAATTCTTGTCTTTTATATGAAGTGTCATAGGCATACGTGGAAGTCTGTCAACCTACATCTTATTAAAACCTCACACTGGAAAGGATGAATACTAAGACTCATCAACCCACAAATTCCAAGACCAGAGGCAGCCCCCATTTTTGGGAGAGATATAAAGCTGGGTTTTTAACACACCTCCAAATGCTAGCCAGCTCTAAAAAG
Source organism: Falcunculus frontatus (assembly GCA_013398115.1). Classification (NCBI taxonomy): domain Eukaryota; kingdom Metazoa; phylum Chordata; class Aves; order Passeriformes; genus Falcunculus; species Falcunculus frontatus. Next base: position 344,129 of record VZRV01010999.1, on the reverse strand, counting down.
GTCCTAGCCAGGCTGGCTGACAGAACCTACCTTTCAGGCATTTTCATTTTTTCACCTGTGCTAAACATTCATTTATGAAGACTTCTGAATATTTTGACTTCTGTTCAAGCTGTAATTTTTGAAGTATTAGGTGTTGTCTGTAATTTTCTTAAATTACAAGTATTTCACAAGGTGATTGATTGTTAGAGAATGATGAAAAGACCATTGAAAAGATGCCTCTAGCTCATTAATGTGTGACTGGGACAAAATCAAGTATCTTGTGCTTAAGACAAACAGCTCTTTTTTTTTTTTTTTTTTTGGAATACTCTGCACATTTTCACCAGTTTGAAGTTTAGAGAGCTAAAGGTACCATCTTTATATTTGAGTTTCCTGGGTTTTTTTCCCCTGAACTTGCCTAGTGCTTTTTTCGGACCTATATAAAGATACCACACAAAAAATTCATTAAGCTAAGAAGTGATCTCACGTAACTAGAGTGTTGTTAACGACCACTTCATTTTTTAGGTGACTTTTCTTCTTGTTAGTTTCATTTGATGCCTCTAGGTCTTAACCTGTAAGACACAATCCGTAGCTGATCGCTCTTCACATTCTCTTTTCCCCTCTGTTTTATGCACCTCAGCTACATTCCTTCCAGTTATCTGGATAATTAACCCAAAATTACTTTATCTTCAAGAATTTCATTATATACTAGTAGTTCCACTAATTTATAGGGGATAATTCTCAGGCTGATCTGCCTGTAATTCCCCATGGTTTTGGAAGTTGAATATATTAGGATGGTGTTGGCAGGACAAGGCTGTTTTCAGAAGGTTTTTAATTTTGCAAGATTTGTCAAAAAGCATCATTAGTGGTTCATCAGTCTCCTTATCTACTTTGTTTAAGGCTCTTGGCTAAAGATTTTCAAGCCGCTGATTTGAAAAGACTTTATTTTAGCAACAAGTAGGTCTTCCTGTCCTGCTCCTCAGCATCACCATCATGGATATTCACTCTTTTTCTATTCCAGCTGTAGAACAGAAATATCTGCTCAACACACTCTCTTTCAGAAATTCTACCAACTGCATCAAACAGTTGATCTACACAAACCTTGGAATTTCCTTTGTTTCTTTTGCTAGAAGACTGGGTTTTTCTTCAGTGAAGAGATTCAGAGCAGTTTCTGACAATCACACCCTTTCAGGTCAAAGATCTAAAATTCAGGTATCTGAATTCTCAAGTTGCCTTTTACAAATGTGTTGGAAATAGACTAAAATTTTGTACCTCGGGGGCAGGAGGCACATACTTTTAGTTAGAACAGAAATTGACATGTTGTTTTATACTCACATAAAATCAGAAAACTTTTTTGTAATGTTCTGCAAAACTTTTTCTGTAGTGTAGGTGACTTGCTGTTAAGGAACTATTCACTGAAAATATACTCTTAAGAACAGATTAAATTACAGCTAAAGAAACACAGAGAAACAAATATTTTGTGCTAAAGTAGTGCCACAGAAAGATACCGTTTCTCTTTGGTCTCCTAAAACATACACACAGGAGTTTTTGAACGCCTGGTATAATTACACAACATCCTACTGCAAGAAAAAAAGTGAATCCCTTCATCTGTCCACAAGATTCCTTAATTGGCCTAGGAGTCCTGGATGAAGGAATTATCTTGCACCGCTGTTTGTAGCATTGCATGGCGTGTTTAGAGTTGACAGAAATATATGACACTATAATTGAGAGTTTACTTTTCTTCTATATAATTTTTTAAGCTAGAAGATCAATTGGACATCTCCAAACTCTGGAAGGGAGAAATAGATCTGTTTCTACTTCCAATTATTTTTATTCTGCATGACATGCTGAAACCTGTCATAGCTAAGACCAGATTGTCCAGTTTTAATATGGTTCACTCTCTTTCATCAAAATAACTTCTATTACACTTTGTCAAAATAAATGACACTGCTAAGGTGACTGAAGGCATGTATCTCAGCTTCTTGTGAGCCTGGAAAATTAGATGTAGAGAAATACCCAGGTAACTTATTTCCCTCAAATTAATCATGCAAACAAAAGAGAGGACGCTTCTGTGGGCAAACTAAAGTTGCCTCTTCATGGAAGTCTTTCTAAAATGGTAGTGGTCCTGGGAATTGCAGAACAAAACCAGGCAGTCACCTGCAGTGTTGCTGCTAGTTTTCTAGGCAGCAGTGTCAAATGACTGGATTGCAACCTGTGTTGGAGATAGAAGTGCTGAACTTAATGGTGTACAGGGCGTGTGATGGTAGGACAACGGAGTGCAAACACGCATGAACTCGGGAACTAAGATATGAAATCTTTTCCTGAAGTAGCGGCTTGCCCCTGTTTCCTTCATGATAGCCTACGGTTCTCTAAAATGTCTCTACTCACTTCCAATAAGTAGGCAATTATACATACTCTGACAATATGCTCCTTCTCCCTAATTATCCAGTTGTAACTAACGTGTATGCCCTTGGTCCAACACTGACCAGCAAATGAAGCTGAAAAATAGAGTTAATGATTTTGCCTTTCCAGAAAAAGAATGAAACATTTGATTTTCCTCTCTACATGCCAATTTTAATACTTTTGAGGAGGAAAGATACACTTGACGGAGAGCCTGTGTGGGGAAGGTAAATTGTTCTGTAGAAATAAACAGCGACTGCTTCCAAAGAATCCTTGTGTGAGTGTGTGGATGTGTACCTGGGTGTGTGCATGTGGGGAAGAGACATGAGCTTGAGAGGTTGTTGGTAAGTGTGGGGATGTGTTGGGGGGTTGTCTACGGGCTCCTGACAGGAATTGACAAAAAAATAGAAGGGAAAAGGTGATTGATGTGGAAGGCTAACAGGAGCAGAGAGGAGACTGAAAGCAAGTTGTACAGGGAAAGAGGAAAATTAATTAGATGGGAAAATATGCCAAGATAAATACCAGAGTAATATAAATTTAAAGAGGAAACAAATACAGTTAAGCACAATGAAACAAAGCAAAAAATCAAGAAAAAGTTGAAAAAACCCCAACACATGCAAGGAGACCAAAGAGTGGAAAAAATGTTTACTTAATGAAAGCTTGAGGCAAATATGTTTTCTCTGTTTTGAAATGTTAACCAGGAACAAATTAGCAAAAGAGAAAGAAAAGTCTCATTTCCTAGTTCGCCTGAGGCAGCAAAGGGCCCGTAGCTTAAATGATGAAGGAACATTATTTAGCAGAAATTGGTGTTCAGAAAGAGCTGTGATCCTTTGTATTGTGAGTGAATGCGATTGTCATGAAAGAAAGAAATATTTTTTCTGAGCTGGAAGATTGCACATCAGTAAGCACTTCTGGTCCCACTGCTCTTTGATTTCGTCTGCAGGACCTCCTGTTATATCAAGACACAAGACATGCCTTTCTGGGATGTGCTGCTGTAAAGCAGAAAGCTGGAAGAAGCTGCAGTGGTTATGAATGATTGATGAAGGCCAGAGTAGAAAGATGATTTTTTATTTTTATTTTTTTTGATAGCTTCTGATATTGATTATCCTTCACCAAGCCTGTCCTGGCAGCTTTAGATCATAAAGATAAGGACACACTTGAATACACAGCACTAACTTTAAGGGTCATGAGGCCCTAATGCTTCTGAACGAGTCATGGAAACTCACTGTCTTGCGAATATGGAGTCCTTCCTTGCAGCTATGAACAATTGCATGAAGAAGGTAGGGCAGCATTCCACATTGTTATGGAATCAACTTTCTTCCAAATCAGTATTTTTTGAGAGGGAGTTACAAATTTGCATTTGTACATATGTGGCAAAACATAAGGGTCTATAAATCTTTCAAAAAACTTCAGTAATGGGAGAAGCTAATGGACAGGTATAGGTTCACTATTCCTTGACCTCCAGAGAGTGGAACATGACTTTACCTTGGTAAGCACTGTCAGCTTTCTGCATATTCAACAGCAGCAGAACAGTCCAATGCAGTTTTATTTTTGTTTTCAGAGTTACTCCTTTCAACAGCTGTGCTTTTGCTCTAATAGGAAAGAATGCATCAATTAACTGGAACAGCTTCTCTCCTTTGCTTTATCCTCACTAGTTTTTTCATGCTCAGTTATTTACTTAGACTCTTAAGGAAGGCAAATGTACACTCCTTTTCTGTGCCTGTTTCCGATTTGTGTATTTTCAGTGAAGGCAGATGCACATTAGAACCACAGTTTTGGATAATTATCATGTGCCAAATCACAGTGATATCTCCAGTGCTTTGTACAACTTTACATCAATGCAAAAACAGTTGATTACTTCCTGTTGTCGTAGCAAACACCAGAGTAATTATTACAGTAATACAGATTGTTACCTTGATGTTTACACCCAAGTGTTTCTCATCCAATAGCAAAGTAAGCTAAATAGCTGTAAACTGCAGCCCTGAGTCAATACTATATCCAGAAATAAAATGAAAAAAAAATATGAGGAAAGGCAGACAATACACTGGCAAAGGGCAATGAACACATTGAACATAAAGTAAAGTAATAAATTAACACTTCTGTTTCTCTGCCTCAGTGTCCCAGAAAGCCGTATATAGATGGTTGCATGACATGCTACTGATTTGTTGCAGCTGCTTCTTTGTTTTCTGACAGAATGTAACCCACTCCAATTTTGTCCTCTATTTTCACCTCTCTTTTGTACAGCACTAAACCTCAACATTACACCCTTTATTAACATTTCTGTCAAATACCTACTCTTTTCAAAAAAATTACAGTAATTCCAATTTATAATTCATCTTAGAAAAAGAAAGGAAACCTGTGTACTCTAGGACTATAAAATTGCTTTTTCTTATCAAGCTATTCAGGTGTCAGTGCAATTGTTATCTGTAGGACTGCAATCATTACAGATTTTGGTTGATACGCACAAGGGTGTTATAAATGGGAATATAGATATAGGAGGTTTTTCATTTTCATACTGCAGACACACTGAAATATGCATTTACATAGTTCCTTGGTTTCAGTTTTCTTTTCAGAGCAATGATCTTTAGCAGAAATTCTTTGGTGCCCTGGAGATTTAGGTTTGCCTGAGTCAATGGGCACCCAGATGTTCTTGAGGCTTACCTCTGTGTTTATAAACCTGATGTGTTTAAAACCTCAATGTTTGAAAAACTTAGCTGAGAACTTTGGCAAAATATGGGAAGTTTTCACCTTTCCTCTCTTAGGTTCCTAAGCAAAAGCAGAAAGATACTAATTTTCATTCTGAAAAGCTGTATTTCAGACACATGGAAATAACATTAACCCACAGTCTAACTACCTGCTTTAGCTTTTGTTTGGTATAAAACTGAGACTGGTTCTTGTTGGATGTATTTTTAGAGATCGTGACATTGGTATGCTTTGATAGTTGCTATACAAAATAAAATGTTCATTAACAAAAGATCAGGTTGAGGAAAACACATAGAAATATTGGCTTATAATGCACGAGCATAGACAATGCAGATACTAAGATTTAGCCAGGTTTGCATGTTAGCTGTCTGAGAAGATCGTATTTAAACTCTATATTTAAGACTAAAATTAATATTCTATTTCCTGCCAGCAGTCACAAGTGGCAGAGAACAGAACCTTAGGAATCTACATTTTTTTCACAGTACCATAATCCAAAGGTTATTCTGCAAGATTTCATTTTGATTTAAATTTTCTTCATCTGCTTTCCCTTTTCTTTTCCCCAGTGCTTGTGCGTCTGAACTATGTGGGAAAGCACCTTGAAAGCTACAAGACGAGGAAAATAAAAATCAAAGATAAAGGAATGATAGGACTCTTAGAATCCCTTGATGTACAAGAGAAAGAGAAAACTGAGGAAAAAATAGGATTTTTAAAGGTGTGTTTTATTTATGTTTTGGTGAGATGGTAGCAGAAATGTGATTCTTGTAATCATTAACCTGATTTAATATAAATTCTACTCCTTGAAACCTATCCTTTTTAGAGCAGAAAATTAATTCATTGACTTAAGATATGTAATTCTGATGGGGTTCAGTATTGACTTTTAAGGATTAACAACAGTGGCATAAAATCAAGTAGCATTTAGAACTCAGACTTTAAATCTTGGTTTGATTGTACCTCAGTTTATTAAATGGCCAGATAACAGTTATAGTCCAGGCCTGTCACCATCAAACCTATTGTCAGGAGCAGTGTGTTCAGGATGGAGTTTGTTCTTGTGAAATGGACATATGGATGCACATAATTAATCCTTACAAATATTTCTCTCTTTTTTTACCCCCCGCCCCCATTTTTGGTTTTTGTTTTGAGCATATTTTCTGGATAGTCCTCTATTTATTCCTTTTTCTGTATTTGGTTTCTTGTTCAAACTGATGTCTCTGGTTTTATTTCTTGAGCATTTAGATCACTAAGCTTTATTCCTAGTGTTTCTAATTTTGCATTTATAATCAGGCTCAGCTAACAACAGTCTTCTAAAATTTATGAAAACTTGTGAAAATCACTTATTAATTTTACATGGCAGAAGGTTTTGTACCAGCATCGATCTTGATACATGTTACTCTATTTTTTTAATATGTAATGCAAGCCATTCATTAGTAACTCAGTAGTAATATACATCTTTTGCATCATAGTGCTGTGTTTCTTTTCCAAACCCATGAAAAACAGGACAACACAAAAAAATTGTAGTCATTCCATTACAATAAATGTGCTTCCTGAAACACGAACCAAAGCTATTAAACTTCGTAGTCTCCTTCCAAGGCTGACCTTGACGAACTTGTGTGCATTATGTGGTAGGGCTATGCAGCCTTCTCTCTTCCTGACTCCAAAATGTAGAGCAAATTAATTATTAAATTCTCATTAATATGTTTAATGTTATTGTTGGAAGTGGAAACCAACACATGGACACGAAAATTTTAGTCCTGCTCTGTAATGGACTGGCTTAATTTTTAGTTGTTTCAGATGTGAAGAATGCAGACTTAGAAAATTAGATATTGTTCCTTTCTCATGTGCTGCTGAACCCTCAAGAGGAAATATAACCCAATGTGAACCTTGGTTATGCTTATGTTTTCTTTTCCTCTTAATAAGGGTAGTTATCATTTTAGTGGAATGAACACATTTATTTTTTAAGGGGTTCATCTTAGATAGTCATCTACATATTGCTCAATAAAAATACATTTAATAGAGTTTCTCAGTAGCTAAGAAAAATTACCAAATGTGTGCATGCTTCTCTCTGCATTTGTGAAAATAACTTTTCCATGTCGGTCAAAATGTCAAAACAAAATATCAAATACTACAGTAAGACAGGAGAAAGCCACAATCAAATTTTTCTCATTTTTAGACATTGGCAAGGAATTTCATTAACTGACTAACTAGAACCACACTGTGTACTTTGATGAGGGGTATAATGTAATTGCATAATTGTCTTTGATCCGTCCTCTTTACTCAAAATCAGAAGCAGCTTATCAAAGTTCCAAGCTACATATTTAACCAACTAAGGGTTTGTGTGTGATATGCTCATTTAGTGTCATTGGTGTATTTTTCAGTATGAAGCAATATAAACAGAAGGAGAAGGAAATTCTAGCTGGAATGTGGAGAGCATCAAGGAGGAGCTGGGCTGGTTTCAGAATGAGCTCTTTGGAAGTTAGGCCCTTTGTTCTGGGAAGAGTAGAAAAGCTTGCAAATGCATTTTAGATGGTTATAAAAGAGTCATTTTCCATGCTATGTTTAGAGATCTGATATTGTATGTCTTGCATAAATACTAGCCAGTCCCTTTACAGCACTGTGAAGCACTCTCATTCCTTAAAGTGTTTGAGGAACAGAATCTTACAGACACCACCAAAATAAGAGAAGCTTAAAAAAAATAATCCCACGCTTAAACAACTGTGGAGTGTCTACCTCACAGCAGAATCCTGGCAGCCCTACTTTATACTGAGTCAACTTTCAAACAGTTCCTCAAGTCCTTATCAGATTGCTTGTGTATGTATTGCACCAATTTTTTTATTAAGTATGCTCAGTGTGCTGGGGTCAGGATAGCAGGAAATTATACGAGTAAGGCTTAGGGTAGTAATGATGAAACAGACTTTCACAGTTGCTGCTGCTAAAACCTCCATGGTTTCCCAGCAAGGGACTGCAATTCTGCTTGCAATTGTTTCCTCATGTGCAGCACACAGCAGGATCATAATCCTGGTTATAGCGATGGGAAATGGGACAGAAAGTGACTGACAAAGAGGAAGACCCCTTCTGCACTGAAGCAGCCTGGCGTGCAATATTTTGTCTATTTAGAATCATCCCTGTGGTCTGTACTAATGACATTATCTCCCAGGAGACCATTATCTGATGATTGCATCCCATCATGGGTTGCTCTGAGTGGCCTGAGTGCTTTTGGAAAATATTATTTTTGTAACACCTGCTACCTCCCTGTCTCCTGTTGGAAATTTAATTCCTCTTTTGGCCTGATGCTTTGCTACATTTCCCACAGTCTGTTTTCCTCTGTTGCAAAGCCAGTTTGGTTTCCCGTGTTATAGCTGTACAGGGCTACTGCTCCTATCAACCTTGTCTTGCTCATCATCTCTATATCAGTCTTATCTGATGTGGTGTCATCTTTGCTGCTGGCAAATGAATTACATTGTTGATTCTCTGTGGTTTCTCTGAATTGAGTTAAGGCTTTTAAAAGCATGGGATCTGGCACTGACAACTTGCCATTCCTGGAATCCATGACTGTCTTGCTTGTATTAATTCATCTTATAAAACCCACTATTTCTGCGTTCAGCAAGAGTATGAGCTACTCTGTTAACATCCTCTGCTGGTATTTCTTCATTACATCTGTCAATATTTTGCTGAAGGTACTTGCTCTTAGATACTTCTTCCTACACAATTTTTTTTTGTTTCTGTTTTCCCCTCTCTGTCGTTGCTGGGGAACTGCCTATTTACATTTTATTGTGTGGGGCAAGTTGTTATATTTGTATCAAAACATAGCTGAGATGAAAATTGCTGTTTTCAAACCAGAATTTTAAACCCAGTATATTTATATGTTTTAACATATGCCATATACTTATAACAAAATCACAAGGCTGGATTTGCATACGGCTTGCATTAAGCTTCCTATGTCTCCTGGAGGGTTTCCCACTACTTTATTAAAATCATATGCCTTAATTTTTCATAATTAGAAAGATATTTGAAATGTATTAAAATATTAAAAATGTGTTAAGATAGGATATGCTTTATCTTGCAGCCTCATTCTAGCTATTCTCAATTTTCTTTATCCGTATTTTTGAGGGATTAGTCATTCTTACCCACTGAGGTGAGTTACTTTTCTAACACTTCATATTAAAAGTGTGGAAAATGATACAGTTAGATGCTATTCTTTTTGTCCAAAAAAGATACATAAAGAAAGCCCCATTTTAAAGACTTTCGGGCTTCTGAGATGTAAGAAGAAACAGAATTTTAAAAAGAGAAAACATCTAAAGGCTAATTTTTGTCTGTCTGAATCTTAAAGCAAAAAGCAGTCTTAAGAAAAGCATCTTAGATGAACAGGGCACCTTAAATTGCAAACTGAGAATTCATGTTACAAAGCCCTTTCATTTTCAGAACTGTATGCAGAAATTACTGTGAACTTTTATGCAGGTTTCCCTTTTTCAGGGCTTTTTGAAGTTCTCCTTTAACTGTCTGCTCTGCATCCTGATTGAGGTTCAGCACATTTATATCCAAAGGAAATCACATCCTGGCTGAAAGTAAATGGCATTGCTTCGGAAGACTACTGCTTCTTAAAGAAATAATTTTTTCAACCTCCTTTTGATCTTCCAAAAGAAATATTAATATAATTATTTGAAGCAGAAAAACCTTTAAGCTTTCAGCCATTACTATAACCTATAAAAATAGCCCTTTGTAATAAATTAATTACCTTTTCAGTTCATGTATTCATTTAGAACTGTCTGTACAGAATCACAGTGTTACCTGTCCGTGTATCATTGGGTCCTACCTGTAAGTGGGAGCTTGAACAAGGTTAGGTTATTTTTTGCTTCTGAACATTTTAAACCAAGTTACCCTATTTAAGTGACCCCTGAGTGGAGAGGGATGGACTATCTCACCCAGCTATCAAGAGCAATGATTTATAACTTTTTTCTGAATCTGCCTGAAAAGCCTGAGATTCTTTCAAAAAATGATTTGCTGGCAAGCTACACTTAACAGCTGGGAAAGAGGGATTTGGGTGGGATCATTTATCTTGTTTTGTTTGTTTTTCTTTTTCCCCCCTCCCCCAGAAAGTATCAGGCTGATTTTCATGCCAAATTGGAGTTCCAGCCTGTGAAGAGGGGCTAGGCAGTACATACAATGGAGTTTTTTCACATGGGTTTTTTCTCCTCCTGATGGCCTATTTCGCAGAATCTATCACACAGTAACCTTCCAAAGGGTCTCTGAAATGTCCACAATGGCTATTGACTACTGTGAATTGAATTAAGGGCCAGTTGCTGGAAACTATTGTGTCCGGAGTATTTTCACCAAGGCAAGTCAATATGAGATGGCTTTTGCTTTTTTATTTTGTAAGAAAATGAAAAATCCATCTTTAAGCCCAAGCCTTCCCACAAATGCTTTTAAACATTAAACTCATTAGACTTTTAAATAAAATTATACTACATATGAAACTTTCTGCTTGCCAGCCAGCAAAAACAGAAGAGAAATATATTTCTTGTATTGCTCCTTGGAAGTAGCAGTTAGATGCTTTGGTATCCACCTGAACACAAAGATCAATTTTTAGGGTCATCTTAGGTTGACAGAAGCTATTTTAAACTGGTTTCTCATTTGAGAAGCTGCATTTCAGTTGAGGGGTCTGATTCAGTTGAACAGGAGGGGAAAAAACCCAAATGACACATTGTCTTTTAAGAATAGGCTCCTGTGTCCATCTACCTCTGTCAGGCAGTGTCCCATGTTCATTTATTATCTTCAGTAGTTGTCTTTGAAAACTATCTTTTATTCAGAGATACAGATATTTGCCCTGAAATGAGTGTCTTCCACTTGTCGAATGAGAAGTTTTGGTTTCATCAAAATCAGTTATCTTTTGTGGGCAGAAATATGTCTGTTCTTTATTAACACTGCACCTTCCATGAACATGGGACAAAAAATGTCTCAACTTTTAAAGGAACATTTAAAGACTTTCTTTCTTATACAGTGGCTTTCTTTTCCTTTTCAATGAAAAAAGATTATCGCAAAAAGTTTCACAGGATCTTTGGTAAATATATTCTTTTGTCAGCAACAATCCGAGTCATCATAATGCATCAGATCCCCTTGAGCCCATCATTCATGTTTTTATTAAATTAAAGAAAATCTTAAAAAAAAAAATCCATTTTTTACTACTGGAAAAGCCAGTAGCATGGTGTTTCTCTTGGTATTCCCCAACTGAAATTTATTCTGATTTGATACATGTAGCAAAATTTCTTGCAGCTCACTCCCACACGATTCATTGCCTTATTATTTTATTAGTTTCTATGGTCCTTCTTGAGTGTTTAGTGGATACACTGATTAAAAAAAATTGCTACATGATTTTACGTGTTTTGTAAAATATTATTCTAAATGGGTGGGCAAAAAAAGGGCATTTCCCTTGTCGTTTTACCAGCAGCCTCATCACTGCTAGCAGCCACAGAATGTCTAGAGTAGACAGAAGTGATGACATAAATGATCTTATTAATGTGGTCTTTGGATCTATCGATCATTGAGAATTTCCTTGATCTTTATATTGGTTTATTTCTCTTGAGCTTTCTGGGAAACAGTAAGTTTGGGAAAAGAATGGTGCATCCAAAAAGAATAATTAAAAGTAATAATAAGCAGATAATAATGCACAGGAGAACCGCACGAGAGAATATGATTAAACACACTGCAGGCTGGAACATCAGAGACATTGCACCAGAGCTGAGAGCTCCCTGGCCTTATGAGCTAAAGCCACCACCACCTTTGCTCAGTGCTGTTAACACCGAAGGAGCCTGCAAAAGAGCTCATTAGTTACAGCCAAGTGTTTTCCACTCCAGACCACTGTTTTAACTGGCAGGTATTGCCTGGCACAAGGGTTACATGCACAGAGCTGTGGCCTGCAAAATGTATGTACTTATCACATTCTATACAGTGCTCCTCTCCCTGGCAGTATTTTCTGCTCTGCCAGGGATTGTCTTTGCCAGACATTGAGGAAGCTTCTGGCAGCTTCTCCCAGAAGCCACCCCTGTAGCTGCCCTGCTACCAAAATCTGGCCACAGTAACCCAATACAGCCACACTCACTGTCCTGCCAGGTCCTTTTCAGAAAGGTCAGCATTCATTTCCACAGTCTGGACCAACGTGTTGTGTGTCTGTCCCACAGCAAAACTTACTGCAGCTGCTCACTGAACCTCAGGAAATTTTGTCAGCCCAGCTCTCAGTTTTTTCACTCCCTCTCTCAGGACTCTGCCCTTTGTCATGTCAGACAATTCTCCAGTGTATTGTCATCTTCAAAGTCCCTGAGAACCCAGTCTACGTCATCAGCCAGGTTGGTGATTAAAATGTTGACAAATGTGGATCCCATATTCAAGCACTGGTTTATCAGCAGCTGCTGGTTTATCATGTGCTGGGTCATTTCTCCAGTTGTCCAGCCAGTTCACATTCCACTAGGAGTCTGCTTGGCCAGCCCAAACATCTTTGTTTTACAAATCACAGTGGTGTGGGAGATGAGTATCTTCGAAGTACAGTTTAAAGCAGTGTTATTAGGGGAAAAAAAAGCAATTAGGCCAACAAAAATAAAGTGCTGTAGAAAGAAGAAGGGGCTAGAGAAGGCTATAGGGAGAGCTGGGACATCACTGATAACTGCTACCACTGAGAGTAAACCAGACAAGCCAGGTGTTTTTTATGTGTGTCTTGCCTGAGGTAGAAAGGGAATGAGTGTTTTCTTGCTCTGCTGTGCTATTTCAGTGGGATTTGCCAATATTTTCTGAACCGAGTTGGATGGAAAGTTTTCAGAGCAGAACTGAGGCTATGAGGAGCACTGAATTGCTCATTGTTTCCTATGTGTGACATCTTTCTGTGTCATTGGGATATTTAGTGGGTTTAGTGGTCTGTATAACCTATGGGGCACTGCTGTAGGGAACTTGCCAGAGAAGCTGTTACAGAACATATATTAACTGCTGAAAAGGCCATACAGAAAACTCCTTTGGGCCACTCAAAGATATGAGTTGCTGCTGTGGCTGTGTCTGTGTAGCAATAAAGAGTTTTATGCACTCCAGTCAAATGGCTTTAGCGTGCAATTGGCCCATTGGAGATAATTTAGTGTGTGAAAGAGTGTGTCTGTAGCACAGAAGAGTAAGAAACTTTCTTGATTGATAATGCAGCAGGGAAAAAGTATTATCTTTCTGGTCAGCTGCCAAGAGCTCACTGTCTGATTCACAAGCAAAGGAAGGTGTGAAAATTCCCTATGGACTAACAAATATCACCAAGAACAATTCACAAAGGCTGTCAGCACAAGACAGAAGAGGCTCTGACATTTGGCAGGCTGTAGGAGAAAGATTATGATACTTAATTCTGAATTCTCTTTCAAATCATTCCTTTTTTTCCAAAATGTAGACTGAAACAAAAAAAGTCCAAGTCATGCACCCTGTGACTCTGTGCACCTTGATCTTTTCATAGGCTCCCTGCCTGAGAGGTCAATTTAGACTGAATTTAGCCTGAGAGGCTGCTCTTTGGTGTGGCTGTCACAGCTTCTGCCACATTCTAAAAGCTGGGTGAGAACTCAGAAGGTGGGGATAACATCCCCCTCCTGCCAGGGCGTTCTTAGTCACCCCTTGTAGAGGAATACTGCATAAAAGTGAAAACAAACATGCCATCTCTCACAAAGCAGGCTTTCATTTTCACCAGTAATGTTGTGAGTGTTATCTATATTACTGGTTAGAAGGCATGGTCTTTGCCTGTTTTAGGATTAGAAAAATGGATATGGATATATATATATATATAATTTCTATTGATAACAGAACAAAGAATGGATAGGATATGAAGAAAAACTGAGACTCCCGGTTTCTTTTTTTTTTTTATTTGGCAGCTGAAACTTTAAATTCTTTTACCTTGTAGAGAAATATATTTCTGAGATTTCTTCCAATTCAGCAAATTTCTTGGGAATATTGCCACAGTCTTTAGTAATTAATATTGAGACTATGTCACCTGATCTTTTGAATTGCTGCAAAAGATAAGAAATGTCAACCAGGGAATGCTTAAACATATTTTTTTTAAATTATTCAAAATGGAAAAGAATATAACCTCTAAACCAAAGGTGTATATTTTAAAGAAAATATAACACTTATAATAATAACAAATATGCATTTAATAATCTAAAATTTCATTTTTCCATCTTGTCCAATTTAGTATTAAAATTGCTCCTATTTTAGATGTGCATTTATTAATGGAAATGTTAAACTAACAGTAATTTCATGAAGCATATTTATTTTTTAATAAATAGTTTGTCCGTTGAAATTTAAAATCTTAATCTTTCACAGAGAATTGCAGATTGAGTCAGTGTCTGCATTTATATGCTAATGACTCTAAGGAAGAAAGCAGAATTAACATATAATGCTTAATTATGAGAAAAAAATACAATAATCCTATAACTTGGAAGTAAAGCACAAACCATTTCTGGTGCATAATAGAGATTTTAATTATGTACTTTCAGTGTAACAATTCTTAAGTAACAGTTCTGGCTCTGGCTATGCAAGAGAAGGGAAAAGTCCCAGTGAATGCTATTGAAATAATTTAATCTTGTCCGGTTGTAATTTTGGAAAGCTCATTTCTTACGGTCTTGTTTGTGCATTTACATCCTAGAGTAGAATGGTTTGTCATTAAATATTTCACGTGAGGGTGTTGAATGCTGCCCGATGCCTGCCGTTGTGCAAGGTGTCTGCCATTCCCTTGTCTTCAACAAAGAATCAACAAGTTTTGGATGCTGGGCTCCAGGTTATATTTAAGGTCTTTTCCTAGATTCTTATATCCATCATTGACCCTCTGTTTTAGTGGTCCAGAACAGCAGTGGTGCTTCAAGCTGCTTCTGTAGTTTCTCTGCAGACACATGGTCTTTGCAGGGCATTTACCAAGAAATCACACTTTGAGATTGAAAAACAAGTCGCTTTGGTCCTACACTCCCCAGTTATTAACTGTGGTCTGCATGGCTGGTCCAAAATAAAATGATGTCTCTCCCGGTTCAGATAGAAATTAATCTCAGAAAAACTGAAGAAGCCTACTATTCTTCCCAGAAATTTTAAATGTGTAATTTCTCAGCATTTTACTTACAGATTTGAAAGACCTAATAAGAACAAAATTGATCATAATGAGCAAAAGTCCTTCATAACAATGTTCAATCCATTACCCATAACATTTCAGTCTCTCACAGCACCTCGGTAGGAAAAATCAATATGTGATGTAAAGAAATAAAGAAAAGCCAAATGGTCTGCACACATCTATCTCTTTCAGTCTTTGAACAATGGTATTTATAAAAAAGCCTGACTACTGACTTTTTCTGAGGAACAGTCTAAATATTGCGCAAAAACATTGATATTAGGATTAGATAAAAAAACTTTAAAAAATTAAACTGCCAGGCTCTGCAGATTCAGGACTGATATCTGATACTAGAAAAAAATTCAAAAGAGAAAAAACAGCAGCTGACTGACTCTGTGTGTGTGTGTGTCCAACTTTTGCTTCATTAATTGTATAATTGGGTTGAAAGTAATTTTACATATAGAGATATGTTCTGGAGAGCTGCAGCTTTCTGCTGGCTGGAAGCAGTCAATGCTGTGAAATATTATTTCATGTTTCTCCACATCCAGTCCACTACCACGGTGTTTGTCTCCAGGTGTTAGAATGCTCTTCAGTACACCTGTTCATAGCAGCTGGCAATCCTAATCCCTGCTTTTAACAGAAGCTGTGCATAAATTTGCTTTACTTGCTAGATAGTAAAATCTACCCTCAAAGGATACTGCTTTCTAAACCCAGTTTTGTAAATGCAAGTGGGATGACAACCGAGGGATATGAAATGTGCTACTCATATGTCCAATCTGAAGGTACACACTTAAAGCTGCTTCTTACTTGTAAAGTGTCCAATAAAATAGCAGGAGAACCCAACTCTGGGATATTGATGGATGGTGGGGGTTTGGGTACAAACAAAAAACGTTATTAGTAGCAGAGCAGCTAGAACACAGAAAATACTGCTTTTGTAGTGCTTTCCTCAGACTCTCCGCCCATTCTTTCCCCACAGTTGTTTCCCACACATCGTGCTGATGAAAGATTTAATTCTGAGGTTACCTACCCCTTGTGTTCTTGATTTTGGGCCTATGTTCATTTCTTCCCACTGTTCATCTCATTCACTAACGTTAACTGCAACTTTTGTGTCAGGTGGCCTTACAGCTATGTAAGCATTCGATGAAGCATTAGAAAAAAATTCAGTGTTTGTTGTATTCATTTTAATATTTCACAAAGATTCTTTTTTTTCCCCCTTGAATATTTTACAGGAAAAAAATTCAGAATTCTCAAGGCCTTCGTGTACCAATAGGCCTAATTATGCATTGAAATATTGTCTGAACTGTGTAAAGATTATAATGTGCACTTGAAAATTAGTCCACAATTTCTGCCAATATAACATCAAAAGAAAGCATTTCCAAGAAAACCATTTCCTACACTTCACTATTTTGGTAAAGGTACTCTAAAGAAGCATAAGATTAAATGTTTGAGTAAATACAGTGCTTATAAGAAGCAGCTGATCAGAGAGATTGAAGTTGCTTCATTTGAACAGGAAGATGCCTCTGAAAACAACTCCTGAAGGATCGTGATAGTTACTTTCATAGAGACAAAACTTAAGAAATAACCAAAAGGTTAAGAGAACATTTTTAGACCCTTGATTCATATGTAGATTATACTCTGGGAAATGTTTAAAGTAATCCATATTTGAACATAAATGTCAATTAACATTTTCTTTTGATAGAAATCCCATGCAGCTACATTCCATTCAGATTCCTCACTCAGAGAGGAAGTTCCCTGTCATTCAGAGTAATGAGACCAGCTTTGCAGTGAAGTGCTGATTAAGCTTCAGAAGGTAATAATACAGCTATGGCACTTTAAAGGCTGATTTTTCTATATGAATAATAGCATTTACAGTTATAACAACTGTGATGAAAATTATGAGGTTAATGAATCCTTGGGGTTCAGGACACGTAGTGAGTACTAATTGGGATCAAGAGTAAGTTTTATCAAAAGCTGTAACACTGAGAAGTGAGCAGCTTTCTGGGTAAGGGTTTTATGCCTTTTACTCTAGGAACCAACAGTAGCTGGTTTGTAATAATTCCTATTAGTGGAGATTAGGTGGAATGTTATGTGATTGTTTGTTTAGATGGTATGTTTGCCTTAAAAATAAAGAGAGAAAATATTTTGTATTAAACTAAACAACCAGGACCTCTAAGAAGGTTACACAAGGAAAACTGACAACTTTCTTGTTTTTATTAAGTAATTCAGAACTAGAACTAATGGTATGAGTCCTAAAAGCACCCAGAGGTTCAACTTTTTAAGATCTGTTACATAATTTGTAATTATAGCCAGTTAAAAGATTAAATGGGCAAATAATAAATCCTTCACTCCACATACATGCTATTTTCCTCTTTTCTCAACAAGATTATAGCTGTAGCAATAAAATACAGTAATAATCGACAGCAAAAAAATGGGAGTTTTCTGGAGATTCGTCTCATCGAGTAGTTCAGATAACTTCACCATGAAAGTGCATTTTTTAATTGTTATTACTGACCAGAAAATGAGTCAAGCCCTTGGTTGACCCCACGGGGGCATTTAATGGACATGACCATAGTGGGATTTTGCAGATGGTCTGGAGCTTTCTCTGCCTGTGCTGAATAATCCAGGCACAAGTTTTGTTGTTGGCCATTCCAGAAAGGGAAACAACACAAACTTGGAACTTTATGCAAGACACTACAGGGACTGGCTCAAAATCTTGTAGCTCAACATCAAGCCTGCACATCATGTCTTTTAAGAAATAAAAGAGAATATCTAGGTTTGTTTTAAACATTTCAAATATGAGGGAATCCAGAACAGACCGAGTTAAGTTTCCTCACTGGTTAATAATTCTTACTGTTTAAAACAGATCTTATTTCTAATTTCCATTTTGTGAGCTTTAACTCTGAGTAAAGGAATATATGTGGAAAAGCCCTCTGGTGAAAGATACAGTCTCCCCCTGTCTGTTCTTATAGATCCCTTAAGCTTGACTTTGATGAGCTAAATAGATTGAATCTATTAAATCTCTTTCTGTAAGGCAGATTTTCCGGTCTTTAAATCATCCTTGCAGTTTCCTACTTTCTCAAATTTTGCAACATGTTTTTAATCATGTGGAGAATAGACTTGGATATATTATTTCAGTAAACATCCTAAATAATACCCTCACTTTATTTTTGTTCAGATGCCCACCTGTTAAACACTGCTAAAGACTTTATTAACTTTTTCAGCTGGACATCCTTCTAAGAAGTCAATCTGAAACAGACATTTAGAAAGACTTCTTTTTTATTTTTTTCCAGGACCACTGCTAAAATAGGACTATAAGTATGAACTATAATCTTTGTTTTAGAAGCATGGCATTGAGGTCAGAAAAATTTTAAATATATGGTGAATAATGAGTCCTGTGATATAACAGAAGTTCACTGCCTAACTGAAACAGTAATATCAATAACTTCTAAAACATTTTTTTAAAAATCTTTACCACAGAGCTTTTAATTGGAAAAGCTTAGCAATTGTCCATGCTTTTCAAAAATGGGTGACACAGATACCGAATATGACTGGCACGTGAAATGTCATTGCCCAGGCTGTTGTTTGGATGGGACCATTACATAGTACCTGGTGGCTGCCTGCTGTGTAAATCTGCACAGACTATTTCAAGCATAATGAGGACATCTTACAGACAGAATAAGACTCCCACTTGTCTCTATACTCTTTACAGAATGAGCCTCTCAGCACACTTTTTTTTCCCAGCTGATCATTGTACACATTCAAGCTGAATTGGGAGAGTTGCAAGTTCAACCTACATTAATTACTGCAGTGCAAGATGACTTAGTGGTTCACTTTATACTAGCTAGTTCTAAAACAGGGGGAGAAGAAAATCTCCTTAATTCCCTAGCAAATCACTCCCAGTTTCTCTGTATGAGGAGCTGGAGCAGATTTGTGTGATCTCAGTGAACATGGCAGAGTGTATCTTCTCATATACATTCTATTCAGAGTTTTACCACTAAATGACTGAGAAATACCTACTTGAAAATGTCAATTCTGATTGTATTGAGCCTTCAAAATGAAACCAAGTATGAAAAAGAAAGGTCTTTGTGTTTTTAAACCGTAGGCATATATTTATATTATAACACATAAGGATTTTAATGTGTTTGATGTATTCTTTCTGTATTAAGAAAACCTTAGTGAAAGGTTTCTTGTTAAATGGGTACCTCAATTAGACTGAGTGGATTCCAGCAAACTAGATTAGGTAAAGGATGATTTAACTTTAACTTCAGTCAAACTACTGCTAAAGTTGACAGCTGAATTAATGGTGTCTGAGTCAATAGCAATTCTTTTAAGGTCAGATATGTCCCCAGGGACTTGGTCCAGGAGGCACAAAACCAAATAGTTACAGACCAAACAAGTTATAAACTCCACTGGGTAGGACCCAGACATGATAGCTCAGGTTCAAGAAGATATGTACTAATAGAAATCATGAAGGAATAATTCAAATATCTTCTTTAAACTTGCTTTGTTTTATTTTTAATAAAAGTTAAATGGAAACTGAGCTTTTAAAAGTACAAAATATTTTCTGTCCGAAGTATGATCAAATGCTCAAAAATCTGTCTCTTTGAAAATTAGCATAATTTCTCTAATTCTGAAAGATCTTAATCAATTTTGAAATCACATTAATTACTCTGATATGCCATAGGTACTGTACACCCACAAGTATTCTAAGCTTAAGCAAACCCAAAATTGGTGTAGCCTGTTCAACCCCAGCTTTCTCACAATGCATATATGCATGTCTTTACAAAGCATGCTCACACTGAGCTGTGCAGGGAGAAGAAAGGAACTAAGCAACTCAGTACTTTGGTACTATTGACACACCAACAAGAAGAAAAGACAGATTTCTTTCTATTTGGGAAGTCCTGGTATTGTCCACGTAAGCAAAATGGTAGGCTATGGTCCTAGTGTAGAATTTGCAGTTCAGGAGAAATTCTGAAGTGCCCTGATGGGCATGTGTGCAATAATCCGTAAAATTCTACGAGGTCTTGCAAAGCACGTGCAAGGCAGGGACATCCCACTGGCTTTTTCAGTGCTTGAGTTTGCATAGGTTTTCATGGGTGTAGGGGAAGATATCCTTGTGCCTGTTTCTGTAAAGACTAATTTATCTCTTAATTTCAAAGTGCGACTGCATGGCAAAGGAGTGGAAATGAAAGAAAAAGTGGTATCTGAGTCCTTTGAGTGAGTACAGTTTGCAGCAGGAGCTCTACCTGGAGTTATACAATGGACACGGGAGAGCAGCGGGATCTGCAGCCCTCCCTAGTTCTCTGGAAATCCTCTCCCACCACCTTTTCATATAGAAGAAGAATTGTCAACAGCAAGACTTGATGCAAATAGGTAAGAATTCTTGCTAAAATTTGTTAAACTTGCCTTACACTTTCTAAAACCGTTTGAAAGCTCAGCATATTTTGCAAGGAATACTCCCTTTCCTTGATAAGCAGCACACATGGATTTTTTGCTGAAAGGATGACAGTATTGACATTCGAAAATACAACAATATATATCATTTTTGAGAGATATTTTGACTCACTTTCCCTGCTGTCTAGAGTGAAAATCCAGGCAAGTTTCTTTTTCTCGGCTAATTTTCTCTTTCAGTTTCTTCCAATGAAACACTTCTTCAGGGTTACCTGTCTGTGTGACAGATGTCCTAGTTTTTCATTCAAATCTGATTTTTTGGCAGCTTTTCTATTAAGCTCTGTGAATATTCATGAGGAGATTCTGATGTACCTAGAGTTGACTTAACTGGGCAATGAATCAATTGCTGCTAAAACTTATGTTAGAAGAGAACTAAAAGTGAAGAAGAGAGTAAAAAACCCTAAACATCTTTCCATCTTTTTACAAATATTACTTTGATTGAGAATAATTTGGGGCTGAAATAATCTCTCACGGGATGGAGAGTGCAGCTAATGTCTTTCAACTGCATGGTTGAATCTAGCAGGATCTGAATGAGAAATAGAATTCTGATTTTTATTTTGTTTATGCAAACGGTTTTGCTGTTTGACATAACTTGTTATGTGCTACATCATTCTCCCCACTTAGTGCTCTGCCCCTGCTGATTTCCCAGTCATTGCCAAGCTAAATCTATGCCAGGGTTAGTGGCCACCCCCCCTCCCCCCCCCCCAATTTAGCAATTGCATTATGGACTCTAGGAATTTTAAGAAAGAATTTATGAGAGTTATTTTTCTTTCCTAGATAAAAGAACTTTGTCTCAGCTCAGCATTCACAGAGACATTGCTCTGTCTGCCTGCTTGATTTGTTTTCTATTTATAAATAGAGTTACATCTCTGAAGAGGTTCATTTATGAGGGAGATCAGCTCTGACCAATAGTGTGAACTGAACAGACTGGGGAAACAAAGCTTTGGAGGGAGGCTAAAATCAAACAAATTAAATTTGTAACTTTCATTTGGTTTTCATTATTCAAAGTAAGATAGCATTGTGGATTTTTTTAGAGGAAAAAACTGGAATCCCAAGTATCCAAGCATCCACAGTCAGAGTCACTCTTTCTGATGAATTTTCAGCATCTTTACTCCCCAGTTATTGACTTGATATTACTCATATTTCCATTAGCTGTGTTATCCCAAAATATCCATGTGAGACTAACACGTCACACAGTTGGTATGTAAGAATAAAAAAAACCTCAATAAGAATAGTCATGCTTTGAGACTGATGTTGAGTATTCTCCTTTGATCCACAGAATCTTACAGAACTTGAGTTAGGGAGGATTTTTCATCCCATGGGTGAGATTTCACCTGATGCTGTTTCTAGCAGAAGCGCCTGCATCTAATTTCTGAGTCTCATGTACCATCTCTTTTTAATAATTTTTTTCCTTCAGAGACAGAGATAACGTATCAGTGTGTCAAGAGGTACTGGTACATATCTGACCTTTATGTCTTCTGGTAAATGGTTAGAATTTAAATTGCTTGGCTGGTGGAATGTTTCAACTTTTCCTCACGAGAGCTGATCTTCTGTATTTGTGAGGCCCATTAAAAGTAGTACATGGTCACATCCTAGGAGAGGAGCTAATCTATTCTATTTTATTTGAACTGTCACTTAAGCCAGTGTGATTTCTGAAGTTCTATTTATTATATAATGGTACTAAATAGCATCCTGCTCAATAGAATAGAAGATATATCTCCCAAAAAATATATAACTCTCTTTTGTGGTGCATTCTAGAAAAAGACAAATCAACCTCCTCTGTTCAAATTTTACAGCTGTGTTTATGGGAAAACCACAGGAGCTAAGTATACATCAGGTACAACTTAAAACACAAATTCAATTTCTTTACAGTAAGGTTCTCAAAATCTCTATAAAATAATGATTTCATTTTCATCTTAGCCTAATGTCTTTCTCTCCCATAATGCCTCCAGTCATAGTATAAACCAAATATTTGAGTAAAGCTAGCTTCATATTCTTAGTTCCAACTGTGTGTATATATACCAATATATACAAATGGAAAAAAAATCAGAACTCTTCAGAACTGACTATTATATCTCCTTTTATGCAGTGTAGTGGTTTGAGTAGAATGTCAGCTTTCGGCAAAAGAAAGAACTATGTTAGTGAATGTGTGCATAGTAATTTTTCTGAACAGAATGAGAAAATAAAACTTGCTATACTGAATTGCTAAAGTCTGTGACTTGTTCTGAGAGAGCCTATAGCTGACAGGGCTCCCCCAATATTACAAATAAAACAAACCAATTTAGAAAACATAAAGAAAAAAATGCTGTGGAATGAAACACTTTAATGCTTTGCATTTGTTACTGGTTGTCTTTCCATGTGATGATTTTCTTCATGAGTAAAGCAACAGATATTTAAACATTGGCAAGTTTCATCCCTTAAGTTTTAGAGAAAACCTGCAAATCACTTCCTTTACTAAGAAACCTAAAAAGATCAGATAGGTAACAAAGCTGTGATGATCAGCCGACTCCAGTTTTTTTAAGGACATCATATGATACTAACAAGGATCAGCAGAGCATTGCAAATATTCTTATTTAAAATAACAGGTTGTCTCATCATTTTGAAATGTTTGTCCCTTCACCTAACAAGTTCATAGTCTTAAATGCTGTCAAACTTCACCTGGATGTCTTTTTTTTTATTTTCCCTAATTGGGTTTCTGTAAGTCTTTCAGGACTAATTACTGGTGAATCACATGCTTGAGTGAAAGCAATTGCACTAATTTTTTTTGCAGATTAAAGATCTCATCCAACAAGAATTATTCAATTCAATTGCTTTAATTCCATGGGAATACTTGGGGGTTTTTTTTGCTCTACGGGTTGCTGGATGCTCTTTGACCTGAGATCAGAGAGCACTAAAACATGTATTTGTCAGTAGTATAATTTAAATCATTTATTCTTACCTGCCAGAGTTCAAGAAGCATTTGGACACTGCTCTCAGGCACATGGTGTGGCTCTTGAGGCTGTCCTGTGCAGGGCCAGGGATTGGACTTTGATGATCCCTGGGGGCCCCTTTCGACTCAGGATATTCTATGATTCCATGAATGCTAGCTGTATGATGTAAATTAAGCATGTAACTTTTTTGTAGCCTTGAGTCCTCAGTAACTTGTAAAATCAAGCATTACATGAATAAAAGTTGCAGGGCCAGTCTCTGAAACCAGGACATTACTTTTAGACAGCATCAGTCGCAGAAGAGTAACTTAAAAACAAGAGACACCCTACCATTTTGTCTAATTGATATTACCAACCTTACTCATAGATCACACGTGGGATTATTAAATAATTTTTTTCTCTCTTCCAAATAAGCCAGAAACTCCAAATTTACCTTGCAAAGGCTGAACATGAATGCAAAATGTATTTAATAGTGTCTCCCCAGAAAGCAAGAGGATGAGAAAAGGTTCGCAAAACCCGAAAATATTGTTACATTTCTATTGCAGCCACTTTCAGCTATGCAAAGGAAATTTGGAAATCTTGGGCTATCCAAAGGAGGTCTTGAGACAGAGGTGCTGCTGTTTCTTGTTGTGTGGTTCAGGTGCACGTGCTCACTCAGGGTGAAACACTGCCTCTTTCCAGCTTCACTCAAAGTAAGAACATTAATTCTGATCTCCCAACTCACAAGAGTGAGTCTATATCCAACTTCTAATATTGTGTGTGAATAAATACCTATATGCTTATATATATTCAGGCATATTACATTTCCTTATAAAGTGAAGTGTATCGGAAATGCCAAGATAAGCATGTTTAGTTTTTTCCTCTTTTTTTTTTTTTCTTGGCGGAAATAATTTGATTGTAATTTTGTGGTGTTTGGCCCCTGACACAATTAATTTCAGTGAATCATCCTTGACTGTTTCTTTTCTCTGGAAAGATGCCCAGTTATATGCAAAATACTTTAAAACTATGACAGCTTTCTGAAATTCAAATTCAGATATCCCCACATCACTGAAGACTTAGGAAAAAATTTAAACTTTAGAGGCATATGTAGAAAGCAGGAGGGCAAGTAACCGAATGAGCATACTTCTTGTTCAGCAAGCTTTTTATTCAGGCTCCTTCTAAGACAGACCTTTAATAGCACCTCAAATGCAAAATTTAGGAGAGAGGAGAATGGATTGGTAATGTAAGAACAGCCATGCACAAGAGAACGCTGTTGAAAAATTAACCTGATTTGAGAAGTTTTATTTTTTATTGTCTTATTTTGATAAGAATATTTACTCCAGTTTTCTAAATAGCAAATTTTCCTAGTCATTCTTTGGACTCATGAAAACTGCTTTGAAAAACTAGCTTTTGTACTTAGTAATTAAGATGTTAATATATAATGAGTACTTGGTAATCAAGGTGATGCTACATCACGATGTGTTAAGTTCCACTACTTGCTGCTTTCTTAGTATTTTCCTATCTGTGTATATAGTTGCATATATTACTCATACATTTTTTAGCAGCATGAGAATGAATGCCTGTTTGCCCTCAAAAATGGGAGTCCCTTTCTTTGAAAGAGTTAACAGCAGATGGCCACTTAGACACTGAATTGTGCAGCAGGGCTGTCAGTGAAGTTGGATAGTGCTGGATTAGGCAACACTGTCGCCATCCAATTATAATATACTGGCTTTGTAGACAGTGGTAGAATTGGAAGGAATAGATCCTGCCTTAGGAAATACACAACAGGTGTTTTTTTCCAAAGGTGAAACTATGCTGATTTAGCATACTTGGGACTGTGGCCAATGCATTCCATTGAAGAGAACTGGTGCAAAATTGCGGTGCCACATTTGTCGTGATAGACACAAATACAACACTGACTTGATGGATTTGAGAGGTCAAGGACTATCTGAGTCTGTCCTGCCATATAAATTGATTTTATGAGATATAAATTGATTTTAGGGGTAAGGAAGGCCTTCATTCAAATGTTTGCTGTGTAAGTTACAGTTCCAGAAGAATTCATGTGGTTAAAACACTAGACTCCATCTGGGAGCTGAAATCTCTGAAGTCTGTAACTATAACTAGGAGTTACAGTACTCTGACAGCCTCGTGATGGGTCACCCAGCATAGTGCTGGCATTGTAACCATGCACAGCCTTTTCACTTTCACATAGCACCACGTAGCCTGAAAGTTAGAGGCTCTCTAACCAGCCTCTTTCTGCTGATGTATGAGTTTTCTTATGCATTTTGGTAGGGCATGTATGATCAGGCAGTCTGAAAAACATTGTCAGACAAGATGAACCACACATCTGATTTAGTGTAGTAATCCCTGTGTTACTACAATTAGTTGCTATGGGAAATAATAATTACATCATAATCCAATACACTTAATAGCAGGAGACAATCCAAGAACAGGAATTCTACCGTTTTCTTTAAAATGAAAAAGATTCACTAAAAGTCATATTGATTATTTTAATCCAGTCTCCCATAGCAATATTGTTGAGCAGTATGACTTTTCCTTGCCTATGGTATGCCCGGCAGGAGAGGAACAGAGACATTGATCTGCCATTGACTAAATATACTGGAAAATACTTTGTACTAACCATTTCAATAGGAAATGCAAGAATGCTTTAAAATAACATTTGCTACCATGCTTCATGATATTACCATAGAAACTAAGAGTTTGTTCTGAATGCTTTGCTTTCATGTTTGTATTTTCACACAGAAAGGGACGTTAGCTACTGGTCTTAAATAAGAAAATTGAGCATTAATTTTGCATTTTGTAAAGTCCCACCAACCAGAGCACATTTACAAAAAAGATAGGCATCAAAAAAAGAACATAGTGATTTAAAATTACGGAAAGCTATGATTCAATACACTATAAAAATGGTTTATTTAAATCTATGTTTTAAAATATAATGATATTACAGAGCCTTTAAAAGTCTAACTAAAGAAAAAGGTGTCTAGATCGCTCAGCGGCTTTCAGTAAGATGTTGAAGCACACATTTATGTCCCTTCAAAATCAGCTTGGGTTGGCAGCAAAAGAAAGCTGTTTCAAGATGGTGATTTGATAGCATAAGTAAAATGCACTCGTGATGTTCAGAGAGCTGTTTAAGTATTATGAAACATATTGCCAACGGCAGTGAATTGGCTCCTTTAGTGATGGTGATGGGAAGTTGCCATGAAGATAAAATATACAACTAAGAGACCTTGAACGAAGAGATCTCTCTCTGTTGGACCAATCTGAAGATGTACGTGTGCTGTGGTTCCTGCGCTTTATCTCCAGCATCACACTGCAGCCAACTGTCAACTCACACCAATGTGATTCATATTCCAAACCTTGCTAATCACATGCCTACAATTATGAACCAGATAGTCACAGTGGCTTTAGTAATTAATATTGGTGGTAAAACTGACAGTAGACTTAGCTGTAATTTAAATTAGGATAGTACTTTCCCCCATCCTATGCAGTTCTAGAGAACCTGGGAGAGGCGGGAGAGGACTAAGGGCTTTAGTTGCATTTCACTCCCTGTGAAAGCAGTGCAATAAATACAAAATGCTCGTGGAGACTTGCTTGTCCCTTTAGCAACTTGATCCTGCCAGGAGTGTGACACAGCAGTGGGTTTTAGGAAGGAAACGATGGGTGAGCCCAGTGTAGAATGGAGAAGGAAGTAAACAACATGGAATGGCTGGGCTGATTGAGTCTTAAATAAATAAAAAATAGGTAACTGTCCCTGAGTCAGAGGAAATTCTCTTTCTCAAGCAAAGAGAAATTCCATCACAATGATGCAGCTTCTTGATCCATAAGTTTTGAGTGATTAGACACACTACATGGAACATGAAACTGGAATGGACTCTGATGATCCCTGAACTACTAGAGCTGATACGGAGCAGCAGCAATTTATACATCACCAGAGAAAGGGTTGGCCTCTCCCAGCTGAAGTACTCAAGTTCTTGATTTGCACATATGAAATTAATTTTAAAGGTTTACTCAACATACCCGTGCATTTCTCCTTTTTTTAGCATGTGTTTCATTAAATCCACAAGGTATGATTACCACGTAGTTAAAATAAGCTTTTCATAATGAAATGCATGAAATTGTACTCCTAACAGCCATATTGCTTGATTTAAAAACTGACATTAAGCACATTTAAAAATGCCTCTATAGAATGCAGCTGGTATACATAGCACAAATGTTGCCATTAGTGTAACACACTGTAATAAGTTTAATCGATTAGCAGAAAAAAATACTGCTACTACAGCAAGTGAGGAATAACAGTTAACAGCTTTGAAAAACTAACTGCTTTATGTTAAAATCTTTGGAAATATTGTCATTTGTAGCACCGTTGTTTATTAGCCCAGCCCCACATATATATCCCTTTAGGACTCTTTAATAGTACAACAATGCACCGTGGAATAATAATGAAAAAATTATGTAATTTCAAATAAAGATATGGATAATATTCTTTCATTACTGGTCAAACTTTTCTGGATGTTAGAGAAGTGAGTTAACTGTAAGTGCTTGTTTCAAACTGGATTTCACACTGGAAATAAGAAAAGACATTTGCCTTCCAGGTACTTAATGATTCCATTAGACAATGATGGATTTTTTGTATTATAGAGATTCTTAGAAGATGAAAAATACTGATTGCTTCCCATCTCTAATATAGCAATAGTTCATGTCTCAGAACTAGTTTTATTGTCAAAGTGAATAATATTTTAATATGTTTAGAGATGGCCTCATTCTTCTTGGTGGAAAAATGAAATTACTTTTGACATAAGGGTGTTTTGTTATCTGTTCCTTGAGTAGCATCAATATCACATAATTTTGATGATATGCTTCAGGTGTGATTTCTGGAAACAAAATGCAAGAGAAAAAATGTCCTTAATGCATCACGGTTTGAGTTCTTTCTCTGTAAATAGTAATTGCCTGTTAGAGCAAGAATACTAGGGTTTTCTATAGAGTGAATGCTAAACTAAACCAAAGGTCTCTATCAGAATGTTCGCTAAATTAAAATAAAATTTAAAAAATAATTAATCTCTAAATTTAAATAAAGCTAAACATTTTAAAATTTATTCTTTAGCATTAAAATGTTTACTACCTTATCACACAACACTACTCGATTTCTAAGCCTGAACTCAGTGAACAGTGATAGTATATAAGGGGAGTTCTGAATGAGAGTAAGGCTCTACCCACTTTAAAGATAAGTAACTTACAGTCTGATTTATCCTTATTATAAGTGGCTGGTAACTTTGTTGAATATTGTAATTTCAGTAAATAGGCTTAATACTTAATGTTTGTTTTTTTTTTAATCCATGTACATAAATACAACTTTTTCTCTCATTTTCTTAATATTATTATGACTGGTGTTAATCAGTTTTAGTGCTCTCTGTAATATTATTACAGTCTTTGCATTCTCTGTTTTTCGTCATGACCTTGAAATTTAAAAAAAATGTTAGGAAGACATTCTCAGTCTGGGAGCATTTCATTGATTACAGGATCAAATGTCAGTGATCCAATTCTATATATCTGCCATTCCCAAAGGGAAAATTACCTTGGAGTCCACCTGCTTCTGTTCCTTTTGAATTAGGGAGGAAAAATTAATCTGAGTTCTGCAAAAGTAAAAGCACTTACGGAAAAATCTCTACATTTTACATGCAAACAGAAATTATCATTGGAGTGTAAAAGAGAACAATTAAGGAGCTCAATTCCATGAACACAGAGATTTTAAGAAGGATATGGTGGTGTTACTAGTCGAGGGGGTTTTGTTTATGATAAAGTTTCTCTGTATTTTCAGGCTCTCAGGCTGAACACAACTGTTAAAGAGTGGCTATTCAAAGAAAGGAAATAAGATATTTTGTAAGAAAATACGTTTGAATATCTACTATCAGGATCTAGCTGGCATCACATCTGTCCAATAACTTAGCTGTTCACCTCTCTGGGTTTGTTGGCCGAGTAAGCAATGGATTGGGAATGGCAGACTTAGGTCCTCTCTTTACATTCCATACCCCCTCACAACTGCGAAAAAATTACCAGAAGCCTAAAGAATCTTTGTCTTCCTGGTTTTCTTCTACTATGGCAGTTCATGCTAATATTTGCATTGTTTGGAGTGCTGGCAACTGAAATGATACAAAAGCAGAGCACCGACTTCAAAGCCAGAGATTAGTAAACTATCTTGCTGTCAGAAATAAACCCTGAACTCAGTGGCATGGAGGAACACTGAATGAACACTGAACACCTAGAACCCCAAAGGATCTTTAGTTCAAGAGTGTCATCTCCCTTGTCTGAGCATCTGTTCTGTAAGCAGACTCTGTCGTGTTGCCTCCTTGTGCACTGTGAAGAAGATGAGTGTCTGATGCAACCACAGAAGACAGAAAACCAGCTGAAA
This sequence comes from Falcunculus frontatus, assembly GCA_013398115.1. Lineage (NCBI taxonomy): Eukaryota > Metazoa > Chordata > Aves > Passeriformes > Falcunculus > Falcunculus frontatus. Next base: position 314,170 of record VZRV01010999.1, on the reverse strand, counting down.
AAGAGTGTAACCAGCCCACAGGGAATGGTGAGGACAGGGATGTGTCTGCTTCTCTCTGGGGTTTGGGCATCTTATACAATGCTTCCTGGAAGTTCCTTCCTTTAATTGGGATTTTCAGTACTGGCTGTTTTCTTTAAGAAGTGAGTCAAAAACAAAAGGCAGGCAGTCAGGGTTCTTGACGCCTTCACTCCTTTCTTTTTTCTCTTTAACAAGTCATGTTATGTGAAACATAAAAAAATCCTGAATGATTCTGTGAAATGCCTAGTTTATGCTTCTATTTTTTAACAGAAGTCTCATTGCTCTTAAGGGAAGGGTGTTTGTCTAAGTCCAGTGTCCTTTGAAGGTGGCTGTTCTTCGACCCCTGCTTTTGGGTAAGTGCAGCATCATCGCTTTGCATGACTTCTGCTTTGTCGGCCTTGCAGAGCTGAGCTGGCATCCTGCTTGCATTTTGCACGACTTCAGTTTGCCTAAGTTACATCCTTTATCTACTTCTCCAAGGCTGTGCTGCTCTGTTCTGCTGTCCTTGACATCATAACTCAGAGGCTTGTCCAGTTCAGTGTGGGCAGGTAATAAAAATGGTGTAAGCAGCAGATACAGCAGGCACATCAATGAAATCCATTTTGAAATGTATTTGGTGCTATAGCAAAGAAAGTAGTTGACCTAGCTAAATAATTAAATAGCTAACTAAATAAATAAATAGGTGAGAAGGAAAAAAATCTTCTGAGGAAATCTGTGTTTTTTATAGAAATGAGGGATAAGAAGTAGAGAAAAGGGATTGGCCAAGAAAATCAGAATGGGGAAGGTGCTTGTCTACAGTACTGTGTTCAGTGACTGTGAAAATTCAGCAAACCTGGGGTAAATCTGAGATTATTATACTGAAGTAGTGCTTTAGAGGGGAAATTAAGCTGGAAAGAAAGAACACAAGACTGAATTCCTACAAAGCGTTTTTTTATTGTGTATGTCCTTCATCCATGCAACTAGGAAATTATGCAATCAGGGTGAAAGCACTGAAAATGTAAAACTGTATAAGACAAAAAAGGAAGCTAAGCACTCAGACAAGGAAAGGCTTTGAGATTATTAACATAATATTGGGCCATATCCCTGTACCTGCAACTAGTTGGGGTGACATCATGCTTCCTTGTAATGTTGGTGGGAGTTGGAGTAAGAAAGATTTATATTTATTTGTATTTAGCCAGATGGGATTTTCCATTAATTCAATGGATTCTTACAATAATTACAAGACGGTTTGAGACATTGCTGCTACTAGTGTTTTGCCTGTTGCAACAGGCAAGACTGTCGTAATTGTGCAAGACTTTTGTAATGCTGAGAGTAACTCCCTTCCCTCCATTTTCTGCAAAAAAAGTAACTAAATTCCTGTAGACCAACTTGAATAATTTATGTGTGCAACTGTTTATACCTTCAGATTCTTACAGATAATTGTCATTGCACTCTGTGACATAGCAGTTTTTCTTACTTATCTGGATATTTATCGTACCTACCTAGAAGAGAAATATGATCCCTTACACAGTAGTGTCCTAGGGTTTGATTTTTAAATCTTTCAGTCCACTGGAATACTGTAATTAATTTTTTAGATACTAAAATTTTCATATTATATTCCACACAGTTTTTACACACATTTCTATTATGTGCATTTCTTTACAGAGCTGGAGTTGCAGTATGTTTTGTGTTGGTGCTTCCTGAGTATTCAAGTAAACTTTATTTACTTAACTAGAAGACTGCAGTGAAATTTACAGTTGTCTTCGGAGTGCTGAATTCTCTTGAAATTGAGCCTAGATATTTGATTATTATTTTTTCTACTTTAAATATTTCTTTACTCAAATAGATACAGTGAATGACAATTTAGAAGATTACCTTCTGTGGTGGTGCACCATTCACGACACTCTCTTCTCTTATCTTTAAGCTATCACTATTATCAACTGGTACTATTTTTCTCCAGTCATTTAATACCTCTTCCCATTTCCATGACTTCTCAGAAATCGTTGGTATTATTGCCTTGATTCATTAGAATATATAACAGGAATAGCTAATTTGTACAGATATTATCCACTGTTCTCCAATGACACTTTTCAAATGTGAAAAGTATATTCAAAAAAGACTGAATTATCTTGTACTTCTCAAGTTTTCAGTGCTGCTTCTCCACAGCCAGACACACTCCGAAACATGAAACAAGAGAACAACACAAACATGCTTAAAGAAATCTGTTCTGTAGAGTTTCTAATATCTATCCTAATCTGAGTGCTTTCTCTCAACGTATTTCTTGTTATGTCGAGGGCACATCTGCTCTCAGAGTCCATAGCCAATAGTACAGTTGTCACCATAATATGCAGCAAGTAGAGAAAATGAAAAATCATAAGGTTAGTCTAAAAAAAAAAAGGTGAAAAAAAGTGGGTAACATGCACATTTAAAAAATCAGTTTAAATCTGACAAAAAGCCAATCAAGTCTGGTAGGAGGTTGATACAGTTCAGTTCCACTGAGGATCTGAGCTGTTATAAGCTGTGCATGTTGAGGTTTGTGAATGACAAACCAGTGTATCAAAGAGGCGTACAAACAGGGTATTACAATAATCCAGACTTGATGTTGTAAAAAACATGAATCAAGAGCTCAGCACCCTGTGGAGACAGTAAGCTTTAATCTTTACCCACTACTAAATTCCCGAGATGGTATTAGGTACTTACGACTCTCAAAGTCTTATCATGTGTACTGAGCTGAAAACGGCAACTTTTCCGTTGACATTATTTAAGTTTCCACTTACTCTACTTCAATTAAATGGTCTTTAAATTTCCCTTTTTTTATTGATTGGGATTTTTCAGGTTGTCATTCATTACTCATGCAAATTTCCAGCTCTCAGGTCAACGCAACTACTTTTTTCTTTACCTTTCCGGCAGTAAGATATTTTTAAAATGGAATTGACAATAGCGTTCCAAGAATAATTTTGTCAAAACAGGGTAAAAGGCCTTTAAAAGGAAATTAATCCTCCTTTATGTATTAAAATTATAGCAGAAGAACAGTTCTTCACTTTTTTTTACTCTTTCCGTGATGCCACCTGAAGATCACAGAGTCAGAGTGGTAAGTGACACTTAACACAGTTGTCTCAATGAGGAGGGAATAGTTATAGACTTTAAAAGTATCTGTATTCTTCCCTGAAATTATATCATCTGCTGCTGGGGAAATCTTAAATGACATGATTTTTCATGTTGGATTACCAATATTGTTCAACAGAAAGAAAAAAAATACTGGAACATTTTCTATTCTCTTAGACATGCTGTATTTATGAGGGTGATGCACAGGTTTGCATTGCCTAGTTCCAGACATGAAAAGTTACGATTTCCTGAGCTTGAGCTCAAACTTAATTCTGTTTTATTTAAAGGGAGAATTTAACACAAAATATAGCATAGAAAAGATGGAATAAAATTTGAAAAAAATCAATAGATGACAAAGGAAAATGATCACAGATCGAAAATGAGAAAGAGGTGGGCATAACAAGGAAAAATGAATGAAAATTCTTATATTCCTCGCATTTATATGGGAGCATCACTCACGTACTCTGGCCCAGAATTAAGGAGTTCTCTATATTTCTAAACATTTATAGTGTAGATGTAGCTTCAGCAGGGTTAAACTTAAATTTCAAATTGACAAACAATTGATAAACAGTAGACTTATAAGACAGACAGAAAGGGGAACACATATTTTTTTTATGCTGTATGTAAACACTTTTTGAGTTGGAAAAGAGTTTGGGGGGGGGGGTTCATTTGGTTGATTTTATTAATCTTAAGAGAAAGAGGTAATTTCCACAATGCTTCAGGATATTTTTTCAGTTTCACTTATGTTTTAAATACTGGAAGGAATACACTTCCTAACTTTTTGCAATGCACACCAAACAGTGTAACTTTGGAAATTTATTTTAGGTGCTGACCAGACAATGGAAAGATACAAGGCAATCAGATCACTCTGAAGTTAGAGCTGAATTATATTTTCCTTTTACAGCACTTGTTCCTCAAAAATGCACTTTCAGAAGTGCTGAAATGAGAATGCAATGTTGAAACAGTATTTCTGAAACATGGAAGTGTTTCAATGATTGCAAAAAAAGCCAGAGAAATGAAGCGCTACATTCAAAAAAACTGCCATAGAATGAAAAGGATAATTTTTCCTCATTTCCCTTGGTATCCCATAGGTTAGGGTACTCTCCTATGAGTTCTCTTTTCAGGAGCTTTTAGCCATCATGTTCCACCCACCAGGCAAATGTCCTAGGCTCCATACTGTAGTTATCTTTATTTTTGGTATCTGACACAATTGCTTTCTAAGTAGTTCCTGCAAAGTTCCCTCCATCAGTGCATTTGTGATCCAGTGTGAGGCACAGTGGTGAGGATGTCAGGGATTTGAGTTACTCACAGTCTGTGAGTGAACTGGAATCAGGAATAGCTGTTTACAGCAAGAAACTATTAGATTAATGCTGTAACAGCTTCCATCTGTTTTCCTTTGTTCCAGATGTATGTGTCAGTCTGGGTGCTGGGTGCATCAGAAACCCCAGAGCATAAAGGTGAGCTGAAGCCTGGGGACCCACTGGAAGTTTCACTGAGTGCTGAGCACACCTGAGGAAATAGAGGCAAATTTTATTTTCGGGGAGAGGAGAAATTTAGGTTCATTTCTTCTCCTAGACTGATTGCGGAGGAGAAATTAATTTGTGATGGAGGTATTTATAATGAACATCCACACTTTTTGTGTGTCCTGAATAGATCCAAACAATATATTTAATTATTCAGCAACAATATGCTTTTACTTTTTGTCATCTTCCCATTGGGAGCACTGACATCAGAATTCAAGCACTATATATTTTAATGCTGCTCAACCCTGTGAGAGGTATTTTTGCAGTAATACTTGAGTTACATGGATTTAATTATTCTCCTGAAGAATTGTCTTTAAAATTACATGCTATCCATGCTTTGCAAAAAAAAAACCAACTTGCTAAATAAGTACATATTTATTCCATGTGGTTACTGCCTTTTCTGTATATCTGTCAAATAAATAAATACATAAACAATTTACTGAGTTAAGAAGGGTTATCCCTAAATAAGAAAAATGATTGTTAGAGTGTTATTTCCAACCAGATTATTATTGTGCATTTATTCTTAACTGCCCTCTGTTGTAGGTTTCATTATGCTGCCAGCTAGAAATGACAGCATGACAGCTCTGTTGTTTCTCTGGGTCAGTTTTATCTCAGTTGCTGAATACTCAAACCTCATTAACTCATTGCCAGGCCTCCAGAACTGCATGGATTGATGTCTGCAAATATAACCCACTTAGTAACAAGCAGTTTTGCATTAATTTTATTTTTCTGATGGGTTTAAGGGGAAAAAAACACAGCTGAACATTGGAAAAAGGGGCTGTTGGTTTGGGTACTTCAGTAAGTACTTACGTGGGTATTATTTGAGAGTAATTTCTCACATGTAACAGATCTTTGTTCTGCTAAAGGAACTGAATACATTTTCAAGTCACTCAAAATTTTTGACCTATATCTAGTCTATTCCATTTTTTTGTTGTTTTACTGTAGACAAGCTGGATAATTAGAACCTCTTCTGTTACTAAACCAACCTCACATATGTATCAGTAAAAAAAATCCAACCTGGCAACAAGTATTCTGCAGTGGAGTGAGTACCTGTGCCCAAATAAGTCTGTGTTTATGCTCAAGGGGATCCTGATTATTATTCTGTACTCTTTTGCAATTCTTCCTAAAAGTCAAGTCAGAGTTAAATTTTTATATAGCAATCAAAGGTAATCGAAATTGAAACTGTATCATGGCTGGCAAAGGAGGACTGTGCCTGTGCTTTTTTGTGCCTTACTTCATCAGCAGAAGGAAGAAGTGACAAACCTCCAGTAAGAGCTCTAAGGTGAGGCATCCCAAGAGATTTAGCAAGAATAACCACGCAGCACAAAATAATCATTGAGATGACTCCTTCCCTTTCTCTATGGATGTATTTATCTCTCCAGTGTCTACTGCACAGCATATAAAGTAGCAAACATCTGAAGACATCTTCCCTTTGAATATTATCTGCAATTAAAGCAATTCCTTAAAAAGAAAGTAAGTTTCAACTTTGAGGCCTGAGTATAGGCTAAGTATTTCTTCAATTTTTGTTGTCAATTTGACTATAATATAATTTGATGACGTGCAAAATTAGCAGGCGTTTTTCTCCATTAGCATCATATTACCTGGTGAAAACAGGACCATGAATGACGGTATAATAAGCCAGCATCAGAAGATTTCTTTTCGTTCATTTACTATATAGAAAATATATTAAAAAAAGAAAAAAGAAAGTCTTTATACTGAAACGCTTAAACTTGTGTTTCAACCACTTTAATAAGCATGGACTAGGAGTCTTCTGCATAAGTCACAAAAACTGCAAGAAGAATCACAGATAATACCATTTAGGAAGAAATTGTGGAGAGGTAAAAGGGAAGTGTGTCCTTACCTGCAATTTCTTTCCCAATCAGGATTGAGGCATCTTGGCAAGACAGTAAAAGAAAGCTCCAACCTTTAAGTGCTGAATTGTACATGTCAGTGGCTACGAACAGCACATCAGCCGTCAGGGCTGTAAATCCAGCACTTCTCACGTTGTAAAGGGAACAACCTCATATTCACATTTTGTTTCCAAAGTGATGGCTGTAAAAAGTATCAAAGTCTTCCACTAAACAAATCAAGGTACTCTCGTGCTAGGCTGCGTAAGGGGTTTAGGTAAGTAACCCTAAACCTTTTCATGTCATTCAAAAGAATTCTGAAAGGGGTAAGTCTGTAATCTCAGAAATTCAGATTTCTGCTCTGCTTGAGCTCTACAAGTTAAATCACTGAGGGTAGCCCAGATGCTGCACTGAAGCAGAAGTTACAGCGCTGAGCAGCACTGACTGCCCCGGGCTGCTTGCTTCACGTACAGCAGCACAGACTTGATTTCTGTTTTCCATTATCTTTTGACCTTCTGAATGAAATGGAGTTTTGATAGTGAGAAATCTTTATCTTTGACCTTATCTTGCTTCATCCCTTTACAGTAGAGTTAGAACCAAACAGTGTAAACACACAGAGGGGTCAGAGCTTTCCAGCTTAATCTATGTCTGATTGCAACAGCTACTTCTTTATTTGCATAGGTGTTTGGCCCAATGAACAGCACTGCTGTCTACAAGAAAATGTCTTTAATGTTCTGTAACAATTATAAACATAACTTTACAGGTGATCCATAAGCATTCTTAATCCCAGCAAGCACACATGGATACTGTACCACAGACTTGTTGAAACAACGATTATCAGATATGACTGTCTAATATTATGCAATTTAGGGTCAGATTTTTCAGGTGAGGTGAATACCTGCAGCTTTTGCTGAATAGCAAAATGTCTGTATTTGACTGACACTATGCAGGAAAGCCACACTCGTTGAAATACCTCGTTTCTTCAGGACTGCATGTATTTTCAGAGTACTTCTCATGCCAGGCAGGCAGAGCTGACACCTTTCTTTTAAAAACAGATCAGTAAGTAGGACTTTAATTAAGTACACAAATATATCCTTTTCTTAATACTCATTTTGTAAATATGTCCCAAGAATAAAAGCCTAAACACCTTGATAAATATATATAGTAAAAGGCATAGACATGGCAGGACAGAAAGACATATGGCAATATGGACAAAGAACCTTTCTTGACAAAAGAAATAAATGGCATATGTAGTTTGAGCACCTGAGTAGGGACAGCTTAGATGAAGAAGAAAGATAGGCAAATTAAAACCCAAAAACCACTGCAAATTGATATAGACCTCCCAGGAAAGATTTAAAAAGAAAAGAAAGATAAGGAAAGCCTATAAAAAGGATAGATCATTAATCATTGGAAATTCAATTAGTTAATATTGACTGGGCTGGAAATTATGGACTTGATAAGGGGTTCCTCTTCCTGGAAGGCAGCACTCCTTTCTGATACATTTTGCAGGCTACTCACTAAAAGCTCAGGCTATTTTGTACTTGCTCCTCATATTGCTGGGAAAGAAAACAAGGATGATAAATAAGATAAAAGTTGAGAGTCATCTAGAGTCTAGTGATCTCAATGTCATCAGAACTTCAAATGCCCTTGAGGTTATAAATGTGAAAGACAATATCTCAAAATCACTGGACTTTAAAATATAAATAAATAAAAATAGAGAGTGAGTGCATGTGGAATGAGTTGGAAAAAAAAGTTGATTAAAATCAATTTGGGGTTTGGGAATTTAGTTCAAAAAAGTAGCTAGATAGCACAGAAGCAGCCCTGGGAGCTGGCCCTCAGGAGACCTTGTTTAATGAGAAGTGGCTGGATTTTTATTCTCCTGGATGGCGTAGTTTGGAAATAATTTTTGTAGTCTCTTAGGAAATACACCAGCCAAACAATTATTTCTCATGAAAGACTTGTCTGCTGCTTCAGAAGACACTGTTTACTTATACTGATTCTTTAAATTTCAGTGTGAAGGGGAGAGATTACAATAAAGAATGATCCTTCTAGAAAAACAGGGAAAAAAAAGGTGAATTCACTGAAAATGTTAGTGACTTTGCAGATGTTCGTTAGAATAGCATTAATTTTATCCTCACAGAAACAACACTGCACTCATGTTGAGTTACATAAAATCAACAAGTTGAGTAAAGTAGTAAGGTATGCATATCATATGGAAGTCAGAGGGAGTTCTCTTAAAATAAAATGGTATAATAATTTCATAGAACAGGGAAAGCTGATGTTTGTCAGGGCTTGTCTAGATTAAAACCAGTATTTTCTGCGCTTTTTTTTCCCTTTAGCTTTGTTGCTTTGGTCTTCACTGATCTTAGTAAGAGCTACTGCTTAGGAATGTGCAATCTGCCAGCCTGCAGGTAGTGGAGTCAAAATTTTCTTTTTTCTCTCAGAACTACAAAGCAGCTTTACTATGCAGAGACATCCTGCTTCCCACCTTTTAAGACAATACATCCCAGTGTTCTGACCCGTGTGTAACCAACAGCTCAGTGGCTAATGCACTTTCATGAACCATTGGAAAATTTTGCTCTATTTCAGTAGTGATGGAGGAAATTAAGGCCTCTTGTTCTGAGTGAATGAATACCTGTATCACTGGGCTATTGATTAGAAATACCAAAGATTCATTTCCAGAAATTCAAGAAATTCTATGGAAGCTGCTTTTTGCTTCTTACAAAGTGTTTTAAGTGAAAATAAATTTTAAAGTGATATGAGTATTTTATACAACATGTCTTTTTCCTGTTAATGGCTTATATTTAGGAAACAATACATAGCATTTTATTAAAGTCAGTTGTCCTGACATCCATTCACACACATTCCCCTTCTTTTTAGCAAGAGTTGGCTGAGGTGTGGTTTGGTTCGGGGTTTTGACTCAAGTGCTGAATGGAAGAATCAATTAATCCTCTAACCCTAATGGGCTGTCAAGACACTGATCTGGAGAGAACATCAAATGGAGAGGTTTCATCTGTGACTTTATATTCCAAATATTTAAAGCACATTCTTTGCTTTTAAGACAAATTTAAGTTTTATTTAGCCAGGTGGTTTCCCAGTACCAGATGAATGTAATTGTTTCTTTTGTAGACAAAAAGCTTCCTGCTGTGAGCCCTTTTCATTATTTCAGAATTGCTGCTGGGAACTTTGGCCTCTTAGCCTACGGTGGCAGCTGAGGAGTTTCACATTGCAAATTACACCAGCTTCCTATTCGGTGCTTGGCAGGACATTAATGTACACGTATCTCAAGATGTTTGCTTCTGCAAAAGCAAACTTACTTTACAGAAGTTTGACAAGGTAATTCTAAATAATAGGAGGAGCAGTTCAGGTATGAGGGCTCAGGAACAAACAGCCAATCATATTTCCTTAAGGTAGACTGATGGTTAAAGAGACATTATTTACAATTAGACACTTGAGGCATCAAGATAAGCTGAGATATTCCCAATAACAGAATATTTTAGTTTTCATGGCTAGTGAACAGTACTCTTAAAATCTTTTTCTGCAGCTTGTAGCATAAAATCTGAAAAGCATCTTGCATTTCTTGAGTAGTTTGGTAAACTGTCTTTGAGTAAAACTCCCACATATGTCCTTTGATGTGTCACTACCATATTAATGTTTTACTATTTTACTAAATTAAGTTCAAAAATAGATGAACACATATTTATATAATGATGTTAGGGAACTGTAATACTCTTTCTACCAGGTTTTGGTACGTCCTGCAAATTTCTGATGCATTTAACCATTGCTGTTCGTGCTTGACTTAATTTTGAGACTTTCTGTTTCTCGTGGTGGGATAGAGGTAATTCTCTTTTGGTGGGGAACATGGTCAGACCAGGCTTGCACTTTTTGCCAGCAGAAGTGGAATTACATGGACATACAACTGTGAAACTAAATTCTTAGGTTTGGCATAAGACTTTCACAGGGCTTTGATCGGTGCTTGGGTCTTTGACCCTTGAACTGATGCTGGCCAGGGTTCACAAGCAAAGCTTCTCGTAAAAAATGGTGTGCCAAAAGCAGCTGTGCTGGAAGTAGCATAGCCACATTAGCTCGGTAGCCAAGATAATGATGGGTTTTTTTCCAATCTTACCACTGAAATCTTTGGTAGAAAAGAAATTTATATAATTTTCAGTGTCTACGCCTGCAAAAATGTCTGGATGGAAAGAAAGAAAGAAGAAAAGTAAGAAATTGAATGGTTATATCAGAGAAACTTTTCACTGATTTTGGCTTTGGTTAGTATCATGATAATTTTATGATCATTTATCAGATCAAATTAATTTTGCAAATTAACCTGTGGTTCTACAGAATGTGGATTATTATAATTATGGAAATGTGGTTTCCATTACTATTCCATTATTATACCATCTTATTTATGACTTTATGGTAATAATTGCAGGGCATAATTTTCACTGATATTATCAGACACAAAATTGTTCATTCTGCTGCACATTATTTCATAGAAGCTGTTAGGTGCACCTGCTTAGAAGGTATATTGCAAAGTTAAATAATATTTCAAAGAGAGATTAAAAATAAGGAATGTGTAGAAATGATTAATTGATAGTGTCTAGATGCAATGGTGATAGGTCTCTCAAAAAGGCTTCTATAATTATATTGGTGAACTTTGGTGCAAGATATGATAGTATTAATGTTTCCCACTGTTTGTCATGAAAAATTAATTATTTACTTTGGATAAACTATTTCAGCTCATTTTCAGATAATAACTCATCAGTAAAACCTTCCTCAGTGCCCTCAGTTTTCTTTTTCATAGTTTGAACAAGCCCATGCAATTTTCCCCATGCAGGGCATGCCCACACAGGTGAATTAAATTCTTTGCAATTGTACTGGAGAATGATTACTGGAAACAGTAGAAAATAACAACTACTAAGCAGCACTGTGCTAGTGCAGCACTGTGGTCTGTGCACAAATTATGGCTTCTGGGAGGGTAAGAAAGAGTTTGATATCCTTTGGTTTAGCCCAAGTGACAGTGATCATGAAATAAAGATGTCACAGAGCTGCTTTAGCTGCTGCAGTGTCAGCCAGTGCTGTGCAGATTTGTTCAAGTTCTGGCTCTCCTAGCAGCTGATTTGAACAGATTCCGTGTTTTACCCAATTCATCTCAGTACTGCTCATTCTTTCGCACTCTTTAGTAGTCACTGAAGCTTCCTCACCCTGAATTGTTTTGCTGTGAAGTGTCCCAGGTTCGTGAAATGTTGACTGTAACAGCTTAAAAAGCCAAAATTGTAGTCACGTAAAGACCCATTATGAGTGCTTATTGTAAAGGGACATTATGGCTTCTCAAAAGCCTCACACAGAGGCAGCAAGGACTACATTTTTAACTGTGGACAAGGCATGATAATAATTTTGAGAACCTAAAGTCGAGCGAGTAGTCCCTGGCACCAGAGGAATGCCAGTCATTTTTGCAGCAGGCAATTAATATGCATGAGTCTAGAATCCTCTCTGGGTTTATGTGATAAAACACCATGAAGTTGATTGGGCTGCTTTTCCCTTGCAAAATGTAGCTTCTCTTTGATTCTGAGGAAAGTCCTAACTCTGTTTGATTGTAAGGTCCTGCACAAATCCTCAAGGGAGGTAAGCAGAGGTCCCTGTACGTTTCGTCTGTCATAATTTTCTTATAACGGCTCTATTATGGATAATTCCCTGGAAGTCAGCTGTAAAGCTCAGCAGGTCCCCTTCTGATATCCTTCACATTTGGATAATTAACTGAGCTGTTTGAACAACAGAAACTTTATAATGTTCAGCAGTGGGAGTCTTGCAGCTGATCAGCTTTACCTTCATCAGCACATGTCATTTTAACACTTGAAGGGTAATGTTTCAGGATGAATATAATCTTCAGCAGGAAAAGAAAAGATTTTAAATGTACAGGAAAATAAGGGCTTCAATAAATTTGTTATGCAGACTGTAATACTCCTTGTGTTGCATTGCTCATGTACTCTGTGCTGCTGCCTTAAGAAGGATTTAGTCAACCTTGTATCTCCACAAAATAGGCTTTGCTTCATTGCAATGGAAAAACAAGTAAAGAATCCTCACAAAAACTCATCCCTGACATCCTGAGAAATGGCACACAGGAAACCTTCATGCTGATCACAGCAGTCTTTCCCAGACAAAACTTAATTTGTTTAGAAACAGTAAAACCAAATAGCTTCTCATTTTTTCTTCAATTCTTCTAATTGTTAAAAATTACCCAAGTACCAAGCCTCTTAGCAGAACTCAAACAAGCAAAGTTGTTAGTTTCTACTGAAATTCAGGTCTATGGGACACTGAAATTGATGTTTATTTATTATCCAACTGCTACAAAGACTGTTTGTAATTAAGAGTGGTTCGTAAATCACGGTGCATTACTTACCAGCCTGAAAGTTTGTTGCAGTAGAAAATTACTAATTGCAGTGAGATGTTCTTTTGAGTTGGCTAAACGTAACTGGAAAAAGAAATATGTTTTAAAATATAGCAAAAGCAATATATGCATAGCGGTTAGAAATACCCACATTTGTTGAAGCAATTTAATCTAACTTTAATGACCTACAGGTCAACTACCAAAATAATCTTCAAAGGTTTATTCATTATTTTTAAGTTTCTGGATGCATCGAGGCCTAAAGAACATAAATACAACCTGACAGAATACTGTAAGTTTAAAAAAAAGAAAATTCTCTATACTGAGATAATTCATTATATCCTGCTTAAGAATATGTCCATGGATGAGTTTGTAAGAATAGGCCTTGATTCCCACGAGATTCATGCTGATGAGTTTACAATGCACTACGTTAGGTCAGGTTAGCGTTTGCCTTCTGAAGAGAGTTGTTCAGCTTTGGTTTCCTTCCCCTTGTGACCCCCACAGCTCGGCTAAGAGCAAGCACAATAAATGTTGTGTTATAAGAGAGTGACTGATAGCAGAGAGGCTGTTCTAAGCCATTCTTCTTAGCACAAAATAGGCTGCTTTCTGTGAGATAAGTAGAATGCCTTTTCAGTTAAAGAGGTGCCAGTTTCTCTGGGTCTTTGCACTCCTCTGAGATGTGAACCTATTCTTTAGCAATACAAGCAGTGTCTAGGCTTGTTAGCATAGCCTCCCATGATAATATTTCTTTATCCTAATAAAGTGAAAGAATATGTAGTATAAGTCACTCTACAGCCAGGTTAACTTAAATATTTCATTAAGACAGAGGCTATTAAACCGTACCGGTAGTTAGATAAAACAAAACTCAATGTTAAGCATATCAGGCTTTTCTCTGACATCTTCCTCATATTGCTTTACATATATTTTGTAATATTTAAGGAATATTTGTCTGAGTTTTAGTGATCTCTTTCTTATAAATGTCTCATAAATTGTGCTAGAATTGTCTCTGCAGCGTACAACTCTAAAAGCAAAAAAAAAATTGACATATTGAAAGGTTTTAATCACCTACTAGAGCTCAGATAAGCCAGTATTAAAACACATTTATGCATGAACAACTAATAACTAATAACTGAAAGAAATTACATGCAACTTGAGAAACCGTTTCTTAATTGTTACTCATTGAAATAAATTATGGTATATTATCCCATTTACAATGCTGAAAATAGAATTTAGCAGCAGTTGTTCTGTCAATTTATCTTTCATTCTAGCTTTTTATGGCAGTTATGTTTTGAAAATAATTTGTCCTAATCAGATGCTGTTATATTTTACCAGCTAATAGCTACACCTCCTTGTAAGCATATCCTTAGAGAGGTATTGGGTTAAACATTAAAACTTACACTTATTAGAGCTAATTGAATGTTATTGTAGTGAGCATAAGGAGTTGTTGCTGTGCTTCAAACAATCTGCAAATCTATAGATCCTTAGAGTTACATTGCTGTCTACAGCTTTACTTACTGTAAGCCATAAAGACTTTTTATAGAGAGCTGATGTGGAAAAATTGACTGAACACAGACATAAGATAAATAGAAAATAGCTTTTTATTATTCTAGTGCGGGTTCAGCTCGTTCAGCAAACGAGGCTCTTGAATCAGCTACAAGGAATCTCGGTACTGCTTCTGTGCATCTTCAGCTGGATGCCTCACCTGGAATTAGGGATGCTTGACCCAAAGGAGGAGAGAAAACTTCTAAATCAGGAGCAGGCTAATCATCTGCAGTTCCCAAAAGGTATGAGTCCTCCAGGACTGGGCCTGATTGATGTGAACTTTTACTTGAATTCACTAACTCACAAGGACTCAAATATAAAAAAAGTTTTGGCTTTCTTGCAATCCAGTCACAATTTACCACTTCCTTTCTTTGTTGTTAAACCAATGTCTTGGGTGCCAACACCATAAGCACACAGGAAAAACAATTTTTCATTTTAATCTGAAATTAAATAAATAATTTCAATTATATTATCTCTATTTCAAGAATATGATTCTAAAATTATTTTATCTTTCTCGTGGTTTAATTCTTGATTCGGTTAATTCTGTTGTCTCATGTTGGTTCTGTAAAGGATAACTACAGCTTAAACTATGGAGGTGTCTACGGTAAGCGGTGGAATTAGAGAATTTTCTGTAGTGACATCAGACTGAGCTGACAGAAAATATGACTGACAATCTTCCAAAGTTTATAGCTAAGCTTCTCCTTTAGTAGAGTTATTTATATAGGTTATTTATATTAGGTAGCATTTGGCACATACAGGAATGGCTATAAAGTTCCTCTAATGGCTTTCCAAAACAGCTGCTCGATGAGTAGAGTTGGGTATGTTGGAAGAAGCTTGCTGTCCTCTGCTCCCTTTTGACATGATCTCTGCTTATTATAGGCGTGATTGCACTACTAACTGCCCAGAAAAGCACTGACTTTGAGGGTTAATAAATGTTTTCCTATTTTCACCCCAGCTTTAAATATTTGTCTCTGTTCGTCTATGAAAAAGTGCGTGCCCTTCAGGAAAGTGTGACATACAAATAATTAGTGCTTGTCAAGGGAGGGAAAAAGAGAAAGGTGAGAAATCCAGGGCACATCTAAAATGAAATTGGGAGTCAGAGACTTTTGGATAAAACCCAGGAAGCATAAAAGGTATAAAATAATTTCTATTTTCAGTGACATTGTAAACTAGAATCTGCCTCTTGTTTCTGCTTTTTTGGAGGAGCCTGCACTACATAACTGTACAAGTAAATTTTTTAGGCTGAACTTTAGAGACTTAATACAGAAGAATGTATATTTCTTTGCTTCACTTATTGTTTCTCTGAGGGGTTGCTACAAAAGGAAGCAAAAACCCTTTATACCAGGAACTCTCTGTCATTTATCTCCTTCCATCCATAGTACTACTTTACAGGCTGAAATAAAAAGTAGATAAAAAGAGTCAGAACCATTAGATGAACTCTCTCAATCTCTGTTTTCCTGGGGAAAGGGAGCTGAGGGAGGAAGGTCACTGTTGTTTATTTTAGAAGTTATTAAACTCTTGTTTTATTTGTGTTCAGTAGAGATTACTGAGACTTAAAAGTTTGGAAGCCTGGAAAGAAAAGCAGGAGCCTGGAAAAATACAGGGAAGAAAGAGAGAAGAGATGAAGTAAAATAGACAGGAATATACTAAGAAGATGAGGTAAAAAAAATGAGTGCATCTATGTAGGTGTGAATTACTAAAACACTTTCTCTTCTCAGAATTATTCCCAAACTTTCCGTTACATGAATACGTTAAACCACTGAAATTTAGGAATTATCGTAATGAAGAATTAAGGATGATCTCCAGCTGCACCATTCCTAGTGTCAAAGCCGTGTGGTATGCTCCTTAATTACACTGGATATTTGTAAATTTTTTCCACAAATTTGTTATGTTGTTTAGTGCATTGCATAGGATAAAGATCACAGGATGTTTGAGGTTCATCATCCTGAATGATGAAGATGATCAGTGATGACTTCCATTATTATACATGCACAATTCTTTTTATCCATTATTATTGCCATTCCTTTCCTTAAAAGAGGCTCAAAGTGATTGAGGCTAGAACTATGATGTTTCCAATAATTTTAAATATCTGATCTGAGACACTCAGGATCTGAATTTCTAGGCATGCCGTGTCCTGATAACGAGCTTTCAGCTACATCTGGTCTTCTGGACAGTTAGGACTCTTGTCTTTTGTGTTGGAGATATAAACTGCAGTTGTTTGAGTAAAAAATACAACATAGGAAGCCTTCTTCTACATCAGATCGTAGCCCATCTGCTGACCACATACAGAATTCCCAACTATATATGCTGCCCTTCACCATGTGATCCATGCAAAAGCATAACTTTGGCTCCATATTGCCCCCATGTTGCTTGTCCAAACAGTCAGACAATAAATTACTGTACATAAGGCTTTTGCTGTAGGGGAGTCTTCTCCCTTTTTAATCTCTTCTCATGAGAAGTTCTCTGCTTCTCCAAGAGGGGAAGTGGCTGATGTTAGGTCCTCAGATCTAAACAACTGCCTACCGAGCTTGGCACACACTCTTTCAGCAAAGTCAGTATTCTGACTTTCATGTATTCAGGATACAAGTGGTTCTGACTTAGTTCTAGCTTTTGGCCTTCAGATCTTTAGAAAACCAGACTTCAAACCCCTGAAGCAGAGTAACGTAAAATGAGGCATTTGAAGTAGCCACTAGAGGAAAAGTGTGATTTAAATTAATTCCCTGAACCAAAGAATAACTATACAACAGAGAGAAGACATTTTACACACACACACACATTTTCATTATTGCTATCTAAGCAGAAGTTAATTCTTTCCCTTTCTTGATAATTAAGCCAAAAATATTATCCCAACACCGTGTTTCTCTAGCTCATCGCACTCCTGTGTGCTATTTCTTCGTGTGCTCCGTTCAGGTCAGAGATGGGAAAAAGAAGAACTGTTTTTCATTACATTGACGAGTTGTCATTCAATTCCTGGGGTGAATGGTAGTGTGATGCCAGTTTAACAGGTAAGGAATTGTCTACATTCCTAGTAATTTTAATTGAATGTGTTAAATTAATTGATACGTTCCAAGACAAATAAAACCAAGATTCCAGTCCAGTAGACTAAGAACAAAATGCGTTTCAAAATCACTTGGTACCCATACCCAGATTTAATTGCTGCAGAAATGAGATTGAACAGGTATCTGCAACCTTATATTCAACCCTGTGTCTATATAGCCTCTACAGAACTAAAAAAAGCATTCAAAATAGCAGTTTTAAAGCTAGAGTTTGCATTTTTAGACATTAGCTTGTCAGTAGTATTTTGTAGAGCAGTTAAAAGGCAACCTCAGCATATAGCATTCCTTGCTTTTTCAGCCCTTGGGTTTAAAGGGAAGAAAATGTTTGACCTCCACCTTACAATTTTTATCGCTGCTAGAGAAATATTCCACAACTGTTAGGTATCTGGCATTGATTTAGATAGAAAACCAGCCTGGAGAAAGTAAAATGCTGGCTCTTCCTTTCTTTTTAACATATCCTTATGGCATATTTACTGTATAACCAGTAGATACTTTGCCAAGTTAGGATTAGGATGGAGAAAAGAAGATTCTCTGAAACCAAAGACCAAGAGCTTATTAAAGTAAGAACTGGGTTATTACCCCTCCAGAGAACTGCAGAGCATTACTCAGCTATAGATACTGCAGAAAGGATAAGAATCCTTATGGAAAACATTTCCCTATGTGAATAAAAAGGTCGGTTTGTTGGGGCAGTAGAAATATAGAAACCATAGTATAATACAGCTCAAATTGTACTGCTGCTATAAATTAATATTAAAGCAAATCTAAACTGTATTTTCTGTAAATTCACTTCCTGTCCATCAAAAAACCCCGAACAACAAAATCTACAACATGATTTTGATGTTGTGCTGGTGCCACTTTTCCACATCCCCTTTGCAACCGGAGCTGGCAGAGGTTGTATTTTCACACTGTTGCCATCTACGGACATTTCCTCTTTATTAAGGGAGAAATTCTGGTTAGTAGAATTCACTGAGCTCACAATATCAGCCCTTCTGTTGGTAGGTTCTGCAATCTTCCACAGAACAGGAGTGGAGCTTTCTTCCCCTTCCACAGCATGCTCCTTTGCTACAGGTGTTCTTCCACGCACAAATCTTCCTGCTGCTCCTTAACAGAGACTGCTTCCAAAAGAACATTCTTTTTTTCTTTAAATGATGTGTTAGTGGAAAGGTAAGCACAAAAAAAGAAAGTCAGGCTCCTCTCTAATCTTACTGCAATAGACCTTTAAGTGCTTTTATCATTTCAATACTGAAAAACAAATGTTAATATTACAGTAACCTGAGTTTAACCTCAGAAAGCTGCTGTAAGGGGCAAATATATCATTATCTCCATTTACCAGTGGTAGCCTGAAGCGTAGATAGATTTTTGTGTGTCTGGCCCAAGGTCATGTAGAAATGCTTTAGCAGAAGTATAATTAGATGCAAGATCTCCTGAGTTCTAGTCTAATATTTAATAGCTGTCCTTTCTGTGCTCTTAATGGTAATGGGAGGCATTTATACTTCCCTAGGAGATCACTAGCCTGAAGAAATGGTTCTTTTCCAAGCATGGCAGGAAAGAATTTTGTGCTGTCTGTGATGGCTTTTCTCGACCTCAGCAGACAGTTAGCTAAACTTGTCTGGGTTTAACCTCAGTAATAAAAAAATCAAAGAGGTTGCAAAGTGCAATTCAGCAGTGCCGGTGCAGTTAGCATCGTGAGGTTCCAGCTTGCTGTTGTTTCAATGTTCTGGGTCACATATATTCTCTTTAAAAGTAGAGGGGAATTTTCTTCCTGCTGTTTTTGGCTGCTGGCCTTTTATCAGACCATTTTATCAATAAAACATCAAGCTGGTTATTGGTGGTGTAGGCATCAACAATGTGTGTGACACTTTCTGCAGTCAGCTAATTTTCTTTTGGGCCACAAAAGGTAAAATGCCTTCTTGCTCTTCTGAAAGCTAAGAGAGAAGAGAGACACAATTAGTCAGTGGCAGAAAGATATGGCAATAGACAAAATCAGAGAAGGAGGTTTGTTCATTCTTTTGCCATTGTTTTCTGTTGTCAATATTATTTGTTTGTCTGTTTTCCGTAGCAGAGCAATGCTTCTAAGGCCTCTGTTCTGCCAGAACTGACAGAGCACAGTGGGGCACTTCATCCTCTTACTCCATTTATTTTACCATATGTGCTTACCTCCATGTGGTCCCACTATGGACTGAACTACAACTTTCAAAGCTCAAATATGTGTTTTTAGTATTTATCCTTCTGATGCCTGTATTCTTTGTAAAAATGCACATTTCATGCGCCAAAGATACAGATGCAGGGATGTCACAAAAGGATTCAGAACTTCAATTAAAATTTTATAGGAAAATAAAATCAATATTAGAGTGGCAAAATATTTCTTTGAAGCCTCACTAAGTTGCTTTAAAAAAAACCAGCTGTGAAGTCTCTGTATATCACAGAAATCTCTTTGTATTGCAAAAGATTGCCAGTTACATGGAAATGAAGCCTTTTATTCAAACACAGCAAGCGATGCAGCTCTACTAGTGACACTGTGCATGAAAACATCTGTATAAGATCCCTCTGAGATCTGAGGCAGTATTAAATGGTGGGTTTGTTGTCGATTTTTTAATTTTTCCATTGTTCCAGTGCCCCATCATTAAATTTAAGTTCACTGCTATTCCAAAATGTCTCTCTTCATGAAATTTGACAATGGTTACAAAGAAAGGACCAAGCTCTTTACATAAGACATAAGTTACAAACCAAATACAGGTTTCTATAACCCAGTTGCTAATAAAACTCCACAGGAAAAAAGTGAGTGACACAATTTATTTGTCCTTGCTGAATCCAGAAAAGACATAATTCTCTTGTAGAGTAATGTCACCCAATAGAGGGCAGCAGCATCTTTGTAATGAAATACTTTTTTAGCTAGTACAGAGACATTTGGGATGAATTTCAGCTTCTGCCTGCCAACTGACAAAAGGAATATGGTACTTTTTCTTTTAAGAAGTAACATTATAGGAAAACATAGTAAAGTGGATTTTTTCTAATGAACTTTTTTCGATTCTACTTAATACAATCAAAATTCCATTCACTGGGAGTGTTGCTATTCACACTAATCACGAGGAAAAAGTACAAGTTGAATGCTTCCAAATGGTCATTGACTCCTGACTGTAAAAGACCTTGTTTCTCTTTATTTAACAAAAGCTGGAAGCAGAAATCTCAACCCCACTATGAGAGTTAGAAATATGACTGCACACGATGCACACGCGTGTGAACATACGTGGGTGTGCACACACACAAGCGTGCAGTCTTCAAGCCGTCAACTGAAAAAAAATAACTTTTTTGGAAGGAAAAAACATTTTTAAATATACTGCTGTTGCATAGCTATTATTTTAGGAAGAGAGATGAACAGATCTGTATATGAATGCGTATTCTCATGCTAGGAAAGATGAATCTACATAGACAAAGATGAACACTAAAAACATGAATATGTCAAGATCAGATACAACTCCCTTCACAAATAATTCATATATTTGACAACAATTGTTTCCTAATTTAGAGGAAAACTGAACGTTAGGTGGCTGATTTTCAAATTTTATTTGAAGAAAGTACTTCAAACTCATTGACCATTCTGAATGCCAGCACTGTTATATTTAGAGCAAAAAAGATATCCTCTTTGGGAAGTAAAAAAAAAGGTTGCTGATCACTTTCAGAATAATCTCCTCTTTCTCGGTTTGAAAATGTCATTAATTCATTAGATGCCTATTTACTAGATGTAAATATTATGGGTGCTTCTAATTTCTGATTCTGAAAATAACACAATGTGGTTACCAGAATCACCTCACCACACACATAGACCAGAGTGTTTTTATTTTCTCAGCAAAACCAAGACTGTTTAAGGTAGACTGTCACTAAAATAATTCTGGTTACACTTCTAGAAAATACACTGTGTATTTTTATATGTTTCTTTATGGTTTCTAAAATAGGTTGGCATTTTTTTAAAGACTGTAAAAGAAATGAGACTTTAATATGAAAATAATATTACTCTCTATGAGAAGAGCAAAGATTTCTGTTCAGCATATCCTGTGGCATTTTATGTCCTTTCCCCATTAAAATACCTTGACTTTCAACAGGGCACTTTGCATTAAGCAGAGAAACCCCTGTGCACCCGTAATTACAGACAGTTGCTAATTATTGTAAGCAGTGCATGATTTTGGAATAATTAAAACCGTGAAATCCATTCTGCAATAGTGTTCTTATTTGACAGAGGAATTTTAAAATTAGGATAATTAAGGTTAAAATATCAAAACCTCGTCTCTTATTGACAAGTTAAATCACATAAAGGAAGAGTTGGCTGAATTCTCTGTTTTCTTTTGAAATGTTCTCTAAAGAAATTGATGAGCTATAGCTCACATTGATGCTTGATGCCTAATTAGTTGTGTATGGAATTGCTGTGCAATGATTGTAGCAACATATAAACTAATAGCTAGTATATGCTATATTATTAATTTTTGAATACAGGCATAGGAAATGAAAAGGGTAATCAGAAGGAAAATTAAATTAGGATTAGTGAAATTTTGCAAATACGTGGTAGGGAACCTAATGACTGGTCAATTTCTCTGCCCATCTTCTAGGAAAGCTATGGTAAAATTACTAATAAGCAATCGAAATGGTAGAGCAAAAGAAGAGCTTTCATACTGGAGGAGACTACAGTTCTTTAGGACAGGGCAGGACAAGAGTAGATGCATTGGGGACTATTTGCGTATGTCCTTGCCTGGTTGTATCCATTTCGGTATTGAGGGGTGAGCCTGTCTCATTGCCCTCTCTATCACCATGGTTTTCTGCAGGAGCAATGGAAGACAAAGAATGGGGGGGAAATACTTCATTGGAAGAAAAGGGGAAAAAAATAGTATTGCAAATACCATTTTAGCTCCCCAAGAGGTCCTTAAATCAATACAACACACAAAGTGGTAAACCCCATTTTTTCACAGTTCAAGATCTGTACCTCGACTGGTGAATCTTCCAGACATGATGCAGCATTCTATTTGTACAAAAAAAAAGTGAGAATAGTTGTTTTGGTTGGCACTGATCCCACCAAATTTTGAGTACTTAATGAAGATCCTAATTAGCAGTGTAGTTGTCCTAGTTTCTTGTATAAATCAATAGAGAAAAGCTTCTGGGTGGCAATTCAAGGCTTCCATTAACTCAGTCACTGCAGGAGAAGCAGCCTTTCTCCACTGAGTCTTAACCACCTTTTTACTAAAAAATGGTTGTTAGGTTGTTTTACATTATAGGGGTGAGGGTAGACACTTAGTTTTGAAAACCAGACTCTTAAAGTGGTTCATTTTTTATTTTCACGCCATAGCAGAATTTTTTATTTCTTCTGTCTACCTTTTCTACCATTCTTTATATTGATCTGCTCTTTATGTTTGGGTGAATATTCAGGAATCAAAACTCTGATTCAGAACATGGTTTCCAAGGAGGGAAAAAAAGAATTTTAAAAAATATTACAATATCAGTCCTTTAAAACATCTGAAGAAGTCCAGTCTTTTCTTGAAGATCTTTAAACAGTGGCATGAAAGGTAATGGATGCCTACTCTCCATCTTGAACTTAATTCATAATATTCCCTAGAGTAATTTTTATTTATCCTTGTTTTTCTAGGAATCTTGTCATTTTGGGTTATATATGCACACTGAGTTTTCTCTCCCACTCCCAACCATAACCCTACTGCAGATGATAACCTGTGACGGATTCATTTTCTATTTTGGAGCAATTACTTTACTCATTTCTTGTGTTCCCTACTTCAAATTCCCTGCTGGTATCAAAGCCTAGAGAGTCTCAGACCCAAAGACCGGAACTGCAGACAGACTTGACAAGATACTGACATCCATCTCAGCTGAATGTTCAGCTGGTGAGATCACAAATTTTCTGTTCCCTGCCTTTAGCACTGAAAAAGTAGTACTTTAGTTTTGATGTGAGGATTTTGAATTGGTTGGACCAGGCTGGGCTTTCACTCTCAGGTCTAGCTCAGGTTGCTTGAAGTGGTACAGGCGTATTTCTTCCTTTAACAAAAGAAACAGAACATTATTTTTAGGCGCCTGAAGCGTTTGCTGTCTGAGTCACAAACCAGCCCATGTAATCAGCTTCAGAACTTAATAGCATTCAAGTGAAGAGGGGTGCAGACTGCAGGATTAAAGAAAGTCAAATGCACATAACAGCTCACTTCAGCTCTGCAATCAGACTTGTATTTATTATTTCTCAGGATGTCGTAGTCCAGCATTTATAAAATTTAAATATTAATTTTAGAAGTCTTAATTATAGCAACCAGAATAGTTCTGCTCAAAATAGTCCCGAGAATAACGTAGCAAGAAGCTATTAGCAATTTACCTGATTGAGGAACAGGTAGAGGTTTAATTAGAAATGGAAAATACGGTTTGCTCCTATTTGCATAGTAAGTAGGAAAGGAATTTGCTCATTTGGGGGAGGTTTTTACTTGTTTTTCATTATTGAAATAATAGGTTATCAACAAATTCACAAAAAATAATGTTCAATGGATGAAGACAAACATACAATTTGCATTGATATATTCCGGATCTGGGTCTATTTTGTTTATCTGTAAATATCAGGTAAACAGATTGCAGTTTGTAAACAAAGTTTTTTTAAAGTCATCCATTTTTTTGATGCACAAAAATAACATAATGTGCTAATTTGTTTCTCAATGGAAATCTAATTTTATCCACATCCTTTGCTGGCAAATGAATACTTTGTAGTTTTCCATTTTTGTCTCGAACGGTGGTTGTGCAATGAATGGTCACACGCTGGTTCTGTGGCTGGCATTTCCAGTGGGATTTCCTGTCTTCACAGGGCCACTATGGAGCTCTTCATAGTGACTCCCAACAGCAACCCAATTGAAATTTATTGCTCTTAATTTCAACGTTATTACTAACAGCAACAGTCCAGAAGACCGTGCTGTCATAAACACATAAAAAACAGGGTTCATTGATAATTATTGTAGAATTGAAGGACTGAAGCTGTGATCTGTTCAGACTGGGCCAGGACCCATAGATCCTGCTGTGGAGACATCACATTAAGAATAGACCAAACAAAATAAGAATGTCTGCTCCCCATTTTATGAGAGTACTGTAAAATTTAAATAATTTGTTTTGCATCCCAGAGAAGAGCACTTCTTGATTCTTAACTACACTGTTTCAGTTAATTCAGATATTTTCCCTCTTTCATGCACTATACTGAACTCAGTCATTTTCCTCCTGCCTTTAAGGAGCACGGAACATGAGTTCTTACTTTCTTTCTCTTCTTTTCCCCTTTTCTTTTTTTCCCCCCAGTTATAAGGATTTACCTTTCAGGATGTCATTCACAACCCAATGACCCTTTCTGTGAGTTACCAAAGTTATTATACGTCTGAGCTGTTGTGAGAACTGTTACAACACTGCCCATTAGTCTTAATTTACCTTTGATGGATACAGGGAAATTGTTTTATGATAAATGCCATCTATCCAGTGTCGTTGTTTGCAGTACGGTGGAGACAACACTAAGAAATACTGTAAAAATTGGTGTTCAGTGCTCTCTCAAAAAGATGCATGCTTATTTACCCGTATTGTCCAAAGAGAAACTCTGCTTGAAGGAAAATGGTTTTATTATTCTGAGAGAATTTTCTATTTAAAAGATTCAATACAGTGGGCTTGAGGGTAGGAAAAAGAAGACCAAACAGATGAAATACTTTCTAGCTTGGCAATTTTATTATTTTCCTGAGATTAGGATTCAAGTAGTAGTTTGTTCCGGCAAGTAATCACTAAATGCAAGGTAGAACAAGACTTGCAGAGTGTGAGAGAAAACAGTGAGTGGGGGACACTGGAAAGTGGAAAACTGAGATTCGTTCTTCAAAATTAAATCAGCTTCTTTGTGTGCCAAAAATAGACAGCTGGGTTTTTGCATTGTTTTTTTTTTCATCATGGCCATAAATTTTATTCTGGGCATGAGATATTTGGTGGATTTTAGTGGCTGAGTCTCTTCATGAATGAACAATTTCTGATGAAAACATTTAACTGGAGAATTTCTTACTGGCTGAAGACACTAGAGGGGGTTACTTCAGAGCTGTACCATATCGGTGTACAACCAAGAAACCTTGATCATGCTCCTTCCTTAAAAAAACCTGTGGTCACTATTTTTTTTTTTTTTTTTTTTTTCGCTGGAATTAATCAATNTTTTTTTTTTTTTTGCAGCTGAATTAATCAGCAAAGATTCAGAGGAAATGGTGACAGTAAATTGCATAAGGTACGTGTTGCCCCAAGCCTGGTCTAAATTAATCTTCTCTGAGCTGTATGTCCTGAATTTAGATCACCATACTGGCCTTTCCTGTAAATATTGTAGAAAATGTAGAATACAAATACCCTGTGAAATACAGCATCAAAATAAATGATCTGTTGCCTCATCTTTAACACAAAACTTGCCTCATAAAAATTGAAGGAGGCTTTCATGCTTTTGGAAATGTCTTCTAATGATCCCTCATAAATTAATGCTTCTTTCTGGAAGTTGAAACCAAGTGAACGTTGTTGATTGCCATCAAAAAGTGGTGTGCTGTAAAATTTACACCACAGGTCAGAAAATTACATCAGGACTGACAAAGCTGCATCTGTTACCGAGATTAGTTTACGCAGCTCTCACCTAGGATAGATTTCTGTTTTATACAGGTGTTGAAACAACTCAGCAATGAAAACAGAGTAAATTTATCATCAAAAATAAAAAAGAAATAGTCACCAAAACCCAAATGGCTTTCTCTGACAGTGCTGAATGTACCATCTGTTTCCATTGCATTATAAATTGATATACAAAATTGTTATGCAGTGCTATTTCTGGGTAGCTTCTCATTTCCATTTGCTTTTGTTAAAAATGGGCCCAACTGAAAACCATCACGCTGAAACCCACTGGACTTTGGAAGGAAGCATTCAAACCAGCCTGGGGTGTTTCAGCCTGAACCTGGATCCACAGCTAAATGGTGCAGCTGCCCACACATGTATCTCATGTTAAAACACAGCTTTGGATCCAGGCACCACATGGCTTGTCAGATGTTCAGGCTCCTGGTTCAAACTGACCACTTTTATTTAGCACTTTAACAGTTGACTCATTATGCTGACATAAGGCTCACCACCTAGCTGCATTAAACAACCTTATAATCGGTTGACTCGGGCAGCCAATGTGTAATAGCAGCAATAAGGACACTTTCAAAGAGTACCAAGAATACAAACTCAGTTGTCTTCAATTTATTCTGTGCAGTACAATTAAATCACTAGAACACAGAAGGGTAACCATTTGCCATGGCCATGATTGTGATTAATCTCAATGTAAATCACCATCCAAAGCAACCTTTCATCCTGTGGCTGGAGAAAACTGAGTTACAGCTTTCTAACCCTGTATAATAGTCCAAATCACTTGCAGGCAGAAACAGAAAAGCCAGAGTGTTTGTCAAATCAAAGTTGGTGACATACTGTCTCTGTTGGACTCTATGCTGGGCAAGAACAGATGTAAATGAAACTCCTCCCTGACATCCACTTCTTTTCCTGCACTATCAGTTTTGGAGGGGCTTAAAAGACAAAAGATGCAGAGCCAGCATCAAAAGGTAGGTATCTGGTGGATATGTCTGTCCCCAGGAGCAGATATATTTGTGGAGCAAGCATTTTCATGATTTTACTTCACAGCACAAGGAGCTTTGGATGTCTACTTTATTCCAAAAACCAACAGCTCTATTTCCTGTCCTCTAATAAATCTGAAATATTTCTTATTTGGTTTAGTTGTCTCCATTCATTGTTAACTTTATGAGCTTCTGGAAGGAAGAGAAAGGTGAATTCAGCAAAGATTGAATTTGCTCAAAGAAAGTTCTTGCTTTACTATTTGAGCCCGCTGTTGTGTAGGAGTGCTAGAACCACTGTGAATGCAAAGCTTCCTGTGCTGTCTATTTGTACTTCTGGTACTTAGAAAATTTCTTTCAAAGATACAATCAAGCAAGGTTGAACCCCTCTCACATCTGTGGGGTGCAAAGGATTGTTAGCACAATTGCTGACAGACACGGCAATAATATCCATGGCTCTGCAGACCAGCAGGAAATGTAATTTTGACAGCAGGCTGGTGATATACACAGGATGTGGGTTCCTGCTGGCTTACCACAGGAAAATTTGGATCCATCATTTCATATTCTGGGCTTAAACAGCAGCCTGGGAGTCACTGGGCATTAGACCTCGCTTGTGTCTCCAAGGCTGGCAGGACAAGCAAGGAAAATGTTCATTTGTCATTTCTGTGTTCTCCATCTTGTGTCTGTGTAGACCTTAAACACCTGGGTTCTAGGTTGTTATGGCTTAATGCCGCATTATACGTGGTAATGTGAAAATCCAGATAAATACATTAAAAAAAATATATTTGAAACTTACTCCTTTACATTCAGTAAAAAATGCTGGTTACTTCTCGTTTGTTAATGAACTGGAATTTTTCCTTGTAAAATTCTCAACTGGCATTTGCTTGTTGATCAAGCCACAACTTTCTAAAATTTTGAGGTCGTATTCACCAAAAAATTATTATTAATGGATTTATATTTTCTTCTTTCTATTGCCATACCTCACTGATAGAATGCCAGAGAAGGAAGAGATCGAAATTATTACATTCATTGAGAAACTGCAGAATTAAACCTGCTATGCATTTACTCCAAAGAACCTTCCAGGTTCTTTGGAGTAGATAGAAGGCAGTGAATAGGAAGCAGGAATAGAAGGCAGTGAATCTGGAAGCAGGAATATGATGAATACAAGGTAAATTCAGCATTTGTAGGTATCTAATGTTACTCTACCTTTTTGACAAATAAAGTCTGAAGGATTCATCTAACATTAAAAATGGTATAGTCAATTTGTTCTGATTGTATCTAAGATATTGGATGACAAAACGAATACTGCCATTAGGAAAAAGCAAATTATACTGTGACAGAACCCAAGATTATCTCAGTTGGTTAGAACATGGTGCTACTAATGCCATGGTTGTGGGTTCAATTTCTGGATGAGCCATCACTTAAGAGTTAGTCTTTGATGATCCTTCTGGGTCCTTTCCAACTTGAACTATTCTATGGTAAAGAACACAAATTATTGTAGATAAATTGGTAGTATAATTTAGCCACTGGTTTGTGACAATATGAGGGACCTCAGCTGTTTCACTGAAGGCTGTAATCCCAAATGCTGTTGAAACTGCCATTGATTTTAATGTTGTTTATATGTAGCTGGGTCACCGTCAGCTTTTGCACCACGCTGCACTTGCTGCACATGTACTTTCTGAAACTTGTGCTTTGTAATCTGCTTTTTGGACAATACAGTGTACGGCAGCCTCAGTGTCAGTCTGTTCTCAGTCTGTGAGATATATTTGGGAATTGTGCTACCCCGTTTTAGTCATATCTGTAGGGACAAGGACACTCTCTGCTGCAGAAAAGCACTTGGTGGTGTTTCTGCACACTTGTAAAGCGGTAACCACAGGCTGGGCCTGCCTTGTGTCTTTACCATGGCTTGCTCTTGCTTACTTGTATCCCTTGAAGTGTTTGCACTGGCACATCTGAAAGATGTGAATATCAGAGAAAGAACTGGGGTTTGCAATGCACTTAACAGGGCTTTCTTTGTAGGTGTGCTGGGCGAAGGAATTTAAGAAACCCTTAACAAACTTTTTCCTCTTTAGATTGCGCGCTTTTGCCTTGTTTGAATATTCTGCTTCAGTGGTATCACCCAAGCTAGCTACTGCCTGAAAATGAACAGATTGTTTGCGATTTCCAAGGATGTAAGTCACAAGGCTAGAAACCCTTCAAGGGGACAAGAGGACACAGATCTTGTGAACATTTAATGAAATTACATTTATTATATTTTTAATTCTTTTGGGTCAGAGAGCAGGAAAATGGTTCTGTTTGACATTACACATACCTGTCTGTGAGGTTTGAGCTACCTAACACCAAGAAATAAATGCAGGCCCAGTCTGTATTCACGCTTAGACAAGTTTTAGACTCTTTTTCCTGTTTTATACTGTCAATTCCTTTAGAAATAAATGAGGAATGTTTGATTATGAAGCTGGACTTCAGATCTCCCCCACAGTGTAGACTTGGACTCAGATCAGTATAACCAAAGATTGCAGGTTACAAGTTTC
The DNA here is from genome assembly GCA_013398115.1 of Falcunculus frontatus. Taxonomy (NCBI): domain Eukaryota; kingdom Metazoa; phylum Chordata; class Aves; order Passeriformes; genus Falcunculus; species Falcunculus frontatus. The sequence continues at coordinate 284,573 of VZRV01010999.1, read as the reverse complement.
AAATTACAAGTAAATGCTCTTTTGTTTCCCTCTCCTCTTTTTTTTTTTTTTTTTCCCACCCAAATTTTAGTTAGCAAGGCCAGTGAAATTTTGCCTTCTGAGCCATGAAATTAAAGCAAATGAACCTGGTATCTCAACACAGCTTGTATGGTCAATGAAAAAGTTGCTAAGTCTGAAAATGTGAAGGACTGGATAAACAGGGGAGTTATGACTACAGAGAGTGAATAAATTCAGAGATTTACCTGAAAAATGAAAAGACATAAAATGTAATATTTCTACCAGAATTATGTGCTTAAATATTCCTGACTGGTGATTATTCAAGTAAATATATTATGGACCCTGCTGCGTATACTTTTGAAAGGACTGAACATTGGAAGATCTTTTTTTCCCTTGGTTCTTTGTAAAGAGCGTTGAGAATTGTTATGCATTTAAATGTACAAAAATAACAGCCTATCTTATTTATTTGATGAAAACAAACCAGTTTCCGGCCCCCTTTTCACAGAATCCTACAATAACCAGCACCTGAATGTTGTTAAGGACTCATTTCGCAATAGAGACACTGATTAAAACAGAGAAAAAATTAATTGTCTGGGGTCACAAAAAAGAATCAAGGACTGAGATGTCAATGAAATCAATGCACAACAGCTTCTTTTTAATGTAAATGATATTCCATCTTTTAACCTGGTACTATCCTGAGATCATGCAATACTTGGTGAAAAAGATGTTCAGCCATATTTCCTGTTCTAGATTTGCTGTTAATAAAAATGGTAGCCATGTTATGCTAAAAACTCAGAATCTATAGATGGAGACTTTTCTCCTCACTAGAAACTAAAAATAAAACAACTTTCTATCAGTGCTAAAGCAACTTAAAAGTGGTATTGGTCCTATTGAACAATGAAAGTGTTTATGTTTATGGCTATCTTACCCATCAAAAAAATATTTAGAGAAAAGAAGTTTGCAATCCTCGTAGCTGTTGACAGAAGCAGCAAGAAAGCATTGCTGAAACAGACTTACATAGATAATTTATAAGTTAGTATTTTCAGGGGGACCAGGCCAATCTCTCTTTTACCTCCAAGATACAGATGTGAAAGGGCAGAAGCTTTGCTGCCACCTGATAAGGAGCTGCCAATGTATTCCTCCCTCTTACACACAAGCTACATCAACTCCTGGAGTTCTCAGCAGCAGGGAATTGCTGCTCAGTGTTGAAAATTCAACATAATCAATTTTCCTTTTCAGCGGGTGTCTTTTTTTTCCCATTAAACCTGCAAAGAGTTGGAGAAATAAGATCTAAGGTAGATGTATTTCAGGGTGAAATAATCCCTTCAGTGTCCCTTAACCATTTTTCCAGCTCCTGAAAAAATTGAGGCATGCATTCTATCTCTCAAGACCAATGAGATGATTCTCCAGCTAGCCAAGAGAATACCACTTAGCACTGCAGCTGGCAGGGTCATCCTAGGAGATAATGCCACAATTTACTTCTGCTTCACTCCTATAGAACTGATCCTTTGAAAAAAGGGAAGGTGTTTGTCTGTAAAGTTGGAAGATCTTGTACAGCAGCTACATTTGTTCTACAGAAGTAATGAGAAAAGATTTGAGCTTTGCAGGCTTTCAAAGCTATGTCTTTTACAAGCATTAGGAGAAAACCATGAACTTGAAATCTAATTCTCAGAAATGTTAGAAGCATCTGGCCTCCTAGAGGGTCTTGTCAGCCAGTTTTTGTGGAATTAGAGTTACAATTTCCTAATTTTTTTCTTTCTACTGTTGTAGGGAAAAACACACAAATGACAAGACAAGTCTCTTACACTGGGAGAGGAAGGGAAATAACCACATATAGTTTTTCAACAGGAAAAAACAAATAGACTTTTTAACAAACAAAGAAAGGAGAAATTATTCCCTCACTGCATCTCTAAATGCTGCACCTAAAAGCAGAGGGAAGATAATAGATTGACTCTATCACTTTAAATTTTTCCAAGATAATCTACTCAAAAAGGTAGTGTCTTCCAAAAACCCTTATGTAGATAGTAGTAGAATTTGAAAATATGTAGATAAACCTGAATTTGTCAATGGCCATAAAAATGAAAGGATGACCAGTCACTGTGTTTGTGATGTCATTTCTAATGTACAAACTTTGGGGAATAACTGACTAAATATCAGACTGTATCACCTTGTAAGGACACTTTAACAAATCTGGTTATCTTTCAAGGACATTAATGTGTATGATACAAGGAAAAATTCCTTATCTGACCCCTGCAAAGTCTAGGAAGTTAGACACTTGTGTCTGCACTCTTTCCCCCAAAATAATAACTGTCAATATTGGAGTCAATATTGGAAAGAAAACCTCAATAAAATCTTTCTGGGTGCTGAATTGTAGACATAGCATTTAGTGGGGAAAATGGTAGATATCTTGAACAGCCCAGATTACAAAACCTTTATCAAAATAATGTTAATTTCCTTTAATTCAAATTCTTTGGAGTTTGAATCCTGAATGCTTGCTTTGATTGGTATTTTATACTCAGTCACTTGTACTGTGCTGAATAAATCAGGCTAATATTTAATTTTTGTATGTTGAATATAAATTATCTTGAACAATATCATCTACTAGTTCATTACTTGGAATTATTAATTACATTATTTTTTCAGTGTTTGATTAGGCGACATTTAACACTGAATTCCAGACCTGTCACACTGTCTCTTTTAGGGATAATTTTGTAAATACTTACAAGCAGGCATCATTTATTCTGTGTAGCTCAGTTAACTGTGCTGTAACGTACCTGGTAACAAGCTCTGTAAAATGTTTGTAAAACTAGGACTTTACATTTTCAGCATTTAAGCAAAAAAGTTGCATAGTGTCATGTAAATTTAGAATTCTATTATTTTCACATTATTTAATGTTAAGTAAGTACACTTTCCACTTTCCACTATATAATAAATTATAATTTTTTGTGTGAGAGAATACACAATTGAAAAGGAACATTTCTAGAATCTAGGAAAGGGCTCAGTAGTTTAGGTTCACAGCCTTTGCACAGCTTGTATTTTCATAAAATGCAGTCTTTAGAGACGACCATTTATCAATGTTTTAACTGTTAAATCTCTTCTATGTTTTTTGATGACCTTAATGCACTCTTCTCTTAGTAAATAATTTGATTTGTATGTTTCATTTACAAAGTATTCTTGTGCTCTTAACTCTGACCCAGTTACTAAATCAAGTGATCCAGGGTATTCTTCTTATGTCTGTCTATGCATAGATATCCTTCTGCCCCTTTTCTGCTTAGTGATAATTTGAGAAAATTATAACCTTGTTTTTGTATGCCTTTATGGTATCAATATTAAAAGCAAAGTGGTGGAGATGCTGCCTAATTCTTAAATTTCAGATCTATTAACTGTCTGATCAATAACTTTGGACAAATCTCTGCAGTTGTCAAAGTGAGTCCAGCTTTGTGTGAAATCTATTGGTTTATCCCAGTCAAACATCATGCCCATAGCATCTGCAGCTGCCCTGTCTGTTTTCTGTACTTTGGTGAAGCAGTGGAAATAGTTTCCAAGCTAGTGTCCGTAGCTGGTTCAAAAATAAGCAAAGGTTTTAAATCAAATTCATAAATGCAAGTGCATTTCTGAGGACAGGGGTCAAATTTGGGACAGTTGTGCTCCATAGTGGGCTACTAATCATATGTCAAGAACCTCCTAGTGTCTTCTGGTTAACTGTAATCATGTTCATGAGTCTCAGATGTTTTAATTGTTTGCTATGGAGCAATTATGTATCTAAGAATTACTCCTGGACGTGTCAGTGAGGGGGTGTGATGGGAGGAGGATTTGTTATTATTTGCAAAAGGATTGTCAGCCAATATAATAATTGAAACAGTCCAGCAAGTGCCCACTATCAAATCTGAGAACACATAAACCAAACATTTCACCAAAAATAGCCTGAAAATGAGTTTTCTAAACCATTCCAGGAGAGCTTACACATAGCAAATGTATTAAAGAAAATGAGACTTTGCTTATGAACAATTCATAAATCTAATAGAACTAAGGTGTTAACGAATAATAATAATGCAAAAGAAAAGTCATAGCTCTATTAACTTCCAGACAGCAAGGTACCTGGAAAGTTCTGCATATGGCCCACCTCTTCAACCCTGTCCTTATTTGGCTTCTGCACAATTAAATTGCAACTGAAATGAAAGAATTTGGTTGACAGTTTGTCTGGGTAGCCCTAGGCTCTTCTTCATGTAATGAGTATTTTTTGGCTTCATGAAGTATAGGACTAGAAATAGAATCATAGAATGGTTTAGGTTGGAAGGGACGTTTAAAGGCCATCTATTCCAACCCTCCTGAGATGAGCAGGGTTATCTTCAACTAGACCAGGTTGCTCAGGGACCTATCCAACCTGGCCTAGAATGTTTCCAGGGATGGGACATCCACCAGCTCTCTGGGAAAGAGAGGTTGCCGCTGTTTTATCACTCTCATGATAAAAAATTTCTTCTGACATCTAGTCTGAATCCACATGCTTGTAGCTTAAAACCATTTCTCCTTGTCCTATCACAGCCAGCCCTGCTAAAAAGTCTGTTCCCACCTTTCTTATAAGCCCCCTTTGAGTACTGAAAGGCTGCAATAAAGTCTTCTTATAGAACAGCTTTCTCTTCTCCAGGCTGAACCCCAACTCTCTAAGCACACAGAGCAGTTCCACAGACCTCCACCATGTAAAACAAAGCATATCTGTGCTTTTCCTGTGTATTTGTATGAACAGCCTCTGTGGTTTTGCACACGAGATGATAAAACCGCACAGAAGATGGCTCTGTTAGGATGTAGGAAAAATGTAACATTGGGATTTTTCTGTGTATTATCTTCCTTAATAATCTACCTGAATTAGGAGTTAAGTGCTCCTGATCTTCAAAAGCAGATCAGAACTTTTCCTTTTTCCTATGTTTTTGATGATGCCAAGTCCAATTCTTTCCTTCAGCTGTGATTTTGATTGTAAATTTACTCACCAGTTTTTCTTCCTGCAATCTTTTCCATAGAGGGCTGGGGGTTTTTTTTCAGTAAAGGGAAAATCATCCTCAGCTATTTAAATGTTGTGAATATTTACTGAGCACCATTTTACTCTGTTGAAATTTTCTGTGCTGTTTGATACTTATTTTTAGTTTCATCCATTATTTTTCACTTGTTTTAGCAATCACAGTGATTTATGTTTTCCCTCTGCTTTCAAAATGTGTATTTTTGAGACAGATTTTGTTTTGAATATGCTAGAATGTTTAAACCTATGGGACCATATCAAGGCTGTTTTGTATACTCTATTTCTCTAGGAAAGATGTGGAATATTTAACTTTTTTCTACTCTTCAGTTACTACAGCATTAATGCAGTTCCTGCATTTTAGTGATACCCTGTCATGGGCCAGAGCCTAAGCTCTTTTAACTTTCATTTTTATGAAGCAAGGTTTCTGGCCATTCAGTCTTGTGAGACGATTCTTTTGCATTTGTGAGCTACACTGGAAATTGCACAGCTTCTAAAATCAGACCTGGGGCAGAGCTGAGCAGCTCCAGAGGGAAGACAAGGAGGTGCACTACTTGAGAGAAAATACCCCTGGAAGCAGAGTTGATTTTTCCAAGGGAGAATAAAAGAGAGGCACAGTGACAGTTTTCAAAACACACGGATTGTTTTAAGATCTAAAAGAATGAATTATTTTTCATTTCCAGAAGGATACAAAGACATAATGCCCTGAAACTGCATCAAGGGAAATCGGATTAGGTAGTCAGAAAGCATTTCTAGTGCAAGGAGAGCCAAGCACTGGAAGGGGTTACTTGTGGAGGTTCTGGGACTTTCCCCACAGGAGGCTTTTTAGCACAGGTTACATTATACATTTTCAGCCAAGGTTTTCCTATAGCTGTTAATGCAACTGAGTTGGGAGGTGATCCTAGAAAAACAAGAGCCTGAAGCAGATCAATTGATCGAGGGCAAACACTTCTCCAACACTGAAACCAGGAATGTGTGTGCCAAGCTGAGCAGGTGGGCTGAGTGAGCATGGGGCAGTGAGTACTGCCCATCTACTGCTGCTTGCTCCAGGCTTCAGTTTGAGCTGACCTGGCTGGTAAAGGCAATCAAAAACACAGGTAAATACAAAGCTGAGAGAATTTTCTTTCTTTTTCTTTTTTTTTTTTTTTTCAGTCCTTCTAATTATTATTTCGGAAGTACATAACTGTGTGTATAAAGTGCTAATTTAGCTGTGGCCTCAGCTTTGTATAATCTGGGTATAAATAGCAGGTCAGTACAGTTTATGTTCCTTTGTGACCTAAGGAGATGAAGGAAAAGCTAATAAAGCAAAGATGGTGAGGTGAGGTGTGTGTACACATGTACATACACACAGTAGCCAGTTTGCTTACAGTTTGCTTTTAGGGATCAAAAAGTGTGTACTTAAGGTTTTCCACATTTTGAGAGACTTGTTGAAATGCATAGCTCTCTTTTCAAATTGGTTTTTGCGCAGTGCAAATCAAATTTAAATTTCACAAAATTATTAATGGCTAATTGAGGGCTACTGAGAGATGACAATGTCCTAGATGGTTGCAAAATTTTTCCAGTGTCACTGTCTATGTCTCTGCTCCAATGCTCTGAAATGAGTCAGTAGTCAGCTTTAATTTGTTCGGTTTAATTAAATTCCACCTGAATAAATGTGTTGCGCAAATGCTAAAATTTCCTGGATGATGTATGCAGCTGAGATCTAATTTGATAGAACACAGCCCTAGATTGTAAGCTACTCTCTTCCAGAAAGGTGTGCTCCATGTAATTACTTGAATAATAACTTAGATGAACTTGTAAGGATAATTATACAAAAAAGGCAAAGCGAAACTGCACACAAGAATCTATTTTTGAATATGCCATCATTATTCTTAGAATAACAAAAATCATCAGTACATAAGAAGTACATTTCACTTTCAAAACACAGTCCTGTTAAGTGTAGCAGCTTGTTTACTTAGCCTGATACTGCCCTGTCCACCTATTACGTTAATTAAACTAGTACTATAATCAGATAGAACAGTATTTTATGTTAAAATGTCTTGCCTTTGGTAGAAAGACATTGATGAATTATATTTTTTTCTCTGATCTGTGATGTGAGGAATTGAAATAAATGCCAGATCAGTGTCCTTCTCTTTCACACATAGGGCAAAATGAACCAAAAATACTCCCTCTCCCCCAAATCTCCTGGCCCTAACTGACTGATGGAAGCGTGTTGCCCAATATATCATACTTATTTAGGCAGTAAGGAAGCATGGATATATATCAGTCAAGGTAAACAGTGCTCACAGGGGCTGGGAGCAATAGTTGTTTTTTTCAGATGGTTCAGAAATTCCTCTTCTCTTGTGCTGTATTTTACAATATTGACTCTCCTTCAGGAGCTGCATAAAGTTCATTCCTGTGTATGATTTTGCAGTACATTATTGTAACTCTTAAATTATTGTAATTATCTCAATCTTTCCACACATGGAAATTCACATGGACTTTATTTCCTTTCTACATGCTCCTAAGGTAATTTTCCTGTTACTTTTATTAATTTATAATTTTTTTTTGTTTTGAATCCTTGTTTTGCAAGTTCTGTTTAATCTAGAACAGTCTTCCAAAGGATGAACTTTATTGCCTGAAAGTTGCAAAGCAGAGTTGACCAAAACTAGTGGCAGATAACCGACTAACGATTTAAGAGGTTACTCTACTCCCACTACATACGTTTATCTAAATTCCTGTTGGTCAGAAATTTCTGTACTGCTGTACACATAAATTTTTAATATATATTCTCATTACGGTGATATTTTCATTACAAATTTAATGAAAACTTGCCTGTACTTTTACTGAAAATTAGAGGTAGTCACAAATGTTTTCATGTTTATAAAACTTAGAAAAATTAACACCTATTGCTAAGAGAGAAGTCCTAGATAATCTTTTCACCTTCTGACACAGAAGAAAGAGTCTAAGAGATGGAAAATGCTTGTGTTTCTATAAAATTCCCCATTTATTTACATAAAGATAACAGCTGCGAATTTAATTTTCCTCCAATTTTCTAGATTCTTTTCACATGTGAGAGGCCTTGCGAATCATGATTGGTATAGGCACATAAAATTTCATAGAGGTTTTTATTTGCATGCTGAAAATAAAGTCCAAATTAATGAGTACAAGATTTGGAACAATTTGCTCCAATCCACAGATCATATCTCCCAGGAAGTTTTCCAGACTACAGGTTTCCACAGTTAGTTACTCCTTGAGGTCTCTTTATCTTTCTGAACCTTGCACACCCTTCAATGTAAATGCCATTCTGCATACGGTGGCACTCCTAGGTGCAATGGGAAGATGAAAAGAAAAGGAGTGGCTCCTCCTGGAGTGCTCCAGACCGATGGCAGCTCATAGGGAAGGAGTACACTGGCAGTGTGCATGCAGAGAAGGGGAAATAAATAAAGAGGGACAGTGGACAGGATCTTGGGTAGCCTTGCTAGCTGGTTGGATAAGCTATAAAGACCCATGGTTTTATAACCAAAATTTGCTGGTTGATATTCCAAGAGGAGTTTGGAAGCCAGTGAATGCTCTCAACAGTTGCTTCACCAAGGAAAGAGTGAAAGACTTTAAAATATTATTGTGCTTTGTGTTGAGAAAAATTGATTGATTTGGTTACTAGTAACAGGACAAAATTCAATTTCTAGAGTAAAGTAATAAATATTGGGTTTAGACACCACTCAGAGATCAGTGAAAATTAAATTGTACGGGTGTTCAGAGAGCTCCATTTTTCAGTATTTCCTCCCCAAAGGGCGAGGAATGTGCTTTTGCATTGGATTAGGGTAGCCACTCAACCTGAGGCACATTTAGTTGATTCACTCAGGTGACTGTAATTCCTTCTCCCTGAGCAACATCCTGTTCCCCACTTCATGACATGACTATTAGTTTTGTTCTTTATAGAACTATTAACAGAAATGAAAAAGAATCTATTACTCTGTTTAACTTCCTATTTCTACTTTGTTCTCCGGCTCCAATACAGTTTTCTCAAGTAATTTAATTCATTCTGTAAGGAATAGGGAGAAGTGGAATTTGCTCAGTGCGTCCATCTACTTTACTAAGAGGTGTGGGGTGAGATCTTATTTTAGTTTTTATTTTAGTCCCTTAGACCTGCATCCACACTGCACTTTCTCAGCATGAATTTCACACTGTTTTCCTTTCTGAAATTTACTGGGCATCCTTGGAGACAAATCTGGGTGCTCCTGGGTTTCTTGTTTCCACCAGGAGGAAAAGGGCTTGGAGTGATAGTTCTCTGGCTAAGGGGACACCAAGTATGGACATGAGACAGCCTCTCTCTCAGAAGAAACCCTACAACAAACTAAGTTAGTGATGTAGCTGCACTCACTGAGCTCACAAGCAGCTTAATTTAATTTTCCTGGATTTTTGGTTTGTGGTTTACTATTGTGTTCATTAGAGACTTCTGGAAAAAAGATTACCCTCCTTACTGCCACTCAAAGCCTGACAAATGCTGCATGTGTTTGTAATTAGGTGGTCAAGCTCAGCTAGATACACCTGGCAAACATGGTAAACAGCTTAGGAGAGAAGAAGTGAAAAGGATAAAGTGCCAGTGCCTTGCTGGATGTCAGTGGATAGGGGTGCACACATAGCTTAAGGAAGGAGGCTGTGACATGCCTCCGGGTGTCATGGGTGTGATGTGGGGAAGGACACAAAGGAGGGGATGCACAACAGCTCAGAAAAGTGTTGGGAGTTCAGGGATATTGTAAGGGAATCATCACCCACTAATTTTAATAAAGGGCAGTGTCTTGTCATTTTATGCTACTATAAATATAGATGTCACTACTGCTTGGTACTGAAAAGAGAAATATAACAATGTTCTAATGCTCTAACTAAGAGAGTACTTTTGTAGCCATGCTGAAACAACTTCCTTACTTTTCTTTCTTTGTAATCAGTTAATAATTGTGACGTTTTTCTTGGCTTTAGCTGTGTGTTCCTGAAGGCATGTTAAAGACCTCCTGTGATTACAGCAATGGGAATCATGTTCCTGAAATGATAGTAACAGAGACACTTACTAAAATTTGGCCCCTGCTGTTTTTAGTTTCTCAAGACTACACTTTGGCAAAATTTGAAACAGAATTACATGCTACCTGACAACTAGAAACTATGCTATAGCCCAAGTGCTGGGTGAGAATTAGAGAAGCAAGTATAATAAGGTCTGAAAACAGAAGCAATGCTGGATTGCTTGATGGTGCACTTAACAGATCGTTGGGTTTGTGGCTGGTGTAAAGCAGATCTCTTGGCATACTGCATACACAAAAAGATCACATGGTGCACTGTGCTATTTGAATGTTTGTAAGGCATTTGCAGGGTTTATCTGCTGTTCTCAAGTCTCTGGTGGAAATATGATGCCACTTTCTTTAAGCCTGTCCACCAGAACAGCATTATAAATGAATACTCAACTTGTCATGTATCAGAAGAGAACAAAATTGCTATTTGACTGCAACCGGTTTACACTGTCCCTTGAATCAGCAGCTTGTGTTTGTCTTGTAACTTACACAGCAATTCTGTTTTCACCTCTAGTGTTTATATCCCTTTCCCTTTCAGGCAACTGCAAAAGCCAGAAAATAGCCTTTGTGAAAACGCCGCTGAGATTTAGAGCATCAAAGCAATCTCATTATCAGTTTACATCCCCAGTAGGAAACCAGAGACTGTTCAGCACATCAAACAGTAGAGTGGGGGCATGTAATGTGCAGCCCAAGGGCCAGATGAGACCTGCTGAGTCATATGATGTGGTCTCCAGCTGCCCTCTCCCTGTATCTGAGGTATGGGGACAGAGCAGCAGAGCTGCTGGCTGGTGCTGCTAATGAACTTGAACCACCATACATTATTTTCCCTCTGCATGCCAAATACAGTTATCTGCACTTATAATAAATGTCTCTCATTTATATGCAAACTGATCGTGGCCTTTGGGGTCCTGACAAGGAACCTGTATAAGCTTCAGGACTGCAGAAGGTAATCTTCTTGCTAAGGCTGAGATGAGTGCACAGAGTTAGGGGCTTCCTTGCAGTGTGAGCCTGGGCTGCTCTTTGCTTAATAGCAATGGTGGAGGACTAATAGAAACCCCTTTAGCTCATCTGTCATGCTCAGCTCCTGGGTTCATGAGCAAGAAGGGAGGGAAAGAATATTCTCCCTGTATAGGTTCTCACTGCCTCAACTCTTTGATTTCAGCAGACATGTGCATGTAAAACCCCCACTACATCACCGAGGCCTTCATGGTGGATCTGCAAATGACATTACGCTTGTCGAATTTTTATGCTGTTGAAAGAATTTTAATTATTTTAATTACTGTCTCTGAGTTACTGGGAAATACACTCAGAATCTTTCATTAGTGCATCCAGCTGTGCAAATGAAATATATAATCAATATAAAATGGTTTTGTCATATTCTGTTTGAACAACGATCTATGATAGTTTAAAATTCAGAGGGTTCTTCTGTGATAAAGTTCTATTAATGCTTTCATTAACAAGAAATTACATTACAATGTCTGTGGGGCTTACTTCAGTGAAAGGACAATTTCTTTGTTGGTAATTTCATCTTGACGTTACTCCCCTCTATTCAGCTTCCCCCAAATGACATTTTTCTAAAAATCAGCACTAATGCAGTAGTTAACCTTTCTCAATATTATTTAAGAAGATAATGCAGAGATACAGTCACACAAATAATTAAACCTTGAAAGCCTCCATTTTACCCACTGCTGCAAAAGTACAGCACAACTTCCACCATACTCTTTATTTCACAGATAGTACTTTTATAATGGGGATAATGACCTTGAAATTATTAAAGAGGGTTGGCTGGCTGACTGACATGCAGAGTGTGAAGATTACCTTTTGTGTGAAAAGGAAGCACATAAAGATATTGTCAAAGCATTTGTACCAATTTCATTTAGTTTTAGAAAGGGACAGAATTCAAATGTCCTTTACATGATTTCTTTTACGATAAAACTAATATTGAACAAGATATGAGGGAGGGGTTTTGTGACTCTGCGAGACCGAAAGGTGCACAAATAGTTTACTCAAGATAGCCCTCAATTTTCATTTATTTAATGTATTTATTGCCACAAAAAATTCCTCAAAAGAAATGTCTTTTTGCTTTTTGGGGGATAAAATCTGAGTGTGACCCCTCTCATGCAAATTATGTCTTTGCCGGGGGAAAGCAAAGTCTCTGTGTTGTGCTGTGATCCATTGGGGAATTATGAATGACAGGTACCGGAAACTGAACTTCTGCAGTGTAAAACACAGGGAATATGCTTCAATCTTGACTTGCAGCGTCACTTCAAAAATGAGGTGAAAGTGCAGGGGTTTTGGTGTCCTGGCAGATTTCATTGCCATAAGTCACTTCTCCAGTGTCTCACAAAAGTGCAGCATTCTTGAAAATGGACACCTATAAAATGATTAATTCATGTTATGTCTTATTCTAGTTTCCATTTATGAGGTTAGGGTGTTTTATTTGCTAGCTGTTGTTGACAGTCATGGGGGATAAAATCTTTCAATTTCGTTCACATGAAAGCTGAAATTCTAATCCAGTCACTGGATTCTAAGAGCTCTGATCAACTACAGGGAGACACTTAATAATCAAATCCCTAGAACTTATATGGCTGCTTCTGTTACAGGGTTTTCAGTAAGAAGGAAAATAGTTCTGGTGCATTATGGCCAGTGAATGAGAATAGACTCTGTGCTGTCCTAAATCCCTTTTGATCTGCTCATAACAACAGATCTTAATGCTATATGAATGAACGAGCTGGGGATTCCTTTCCTCTAGATAAATCCTAGTGTCACAGAAGGATGTTGGCACCGAAATCGGTCAAGTAGAAACTTTCTAACACAGTTTTGAGCATAGAAAGCAGGCATTCCTTATTGCAGCATGCTGGGCACTTGGAGGATACTTCCTCTAATCAAGTGAGCCAAGCATCTGGTAAAAAGTTTTTATCATACATACAGGAGCACTGAAGGAAGCATCCTAGGAATGTTCCCTAGTAACTTTCACGTGGTTACAAGCTACAGAAGACCAGGTAATGAGGGAATAATACTGTTCCTGAAAGGCTATGTACCACCATCTCTCATTAAAATTCTGGTAGAGAAGTATCATGTCACTGAAAGTTTTTGGTCTAAAGCATGCAGTTTGCAGCACACAGAGAGGTCAGATGGCCAGCTTCCTGCCAGCAGTACTCTGCACTATTTTCACTCACATTCTTAAAAAGCTGAAGTGCACTGCACGGTTCTCAGTTAATTTTCAAAAGGTGGAAAAAAATTGGCAAAACATAAAAGGCTCAAGTGTCTGCATATCAACCACACAACAGCACAGTGTAAAAAAGCAGAAAAATATTTTATTAATGCTTCAAGAAGTTCTTGCTCTGCTGTTCCATGAGACTATCCTTTGTTTAACCTTTATTGATGTTAGAGATCTTGAGAAGTGCCAAATACAGGTGGACGCTTTTCATTGTGTTTAGCAGTCATGGATGTCATAGAATGAAGGTAAGTATTAGGAATTGGCATACTCTAAAAGCCACTCAAATTAAAAATAAAGAATGCATAATTTTTGTAGAGGATCGTGCCAGGAAAGTATCATTGGGAAATAATGTCTGTGTCTGAACACAGTGAACTCTTTGAAAGCAAAAATAAAGAGATACAGCAAAGCAATGAATACAATGAATACATCAAAAGAACCCAACAAGAATGATTAGATCAAATTAAAAAAAAATTAAATATTCTAAGGTCCAAGACAGATCAAAGCTTCTTAAAGGTATCAAAATCGTGAGGCCTATAAGGGAATTAGGATGCTAAGAAGCAAAGACAAGTTAATGAAAATGTGCATACCACCATTTAAAGTGGAAAATTAAATACAGTGTTCTAGGGTAAGCCAAAATATTTAGTACTAATAATCCTTTCATCTTTCATTAGGTGAAATTAAAATATACATAACATGTGAAAATTTATGATATTATTAAATTTGCCATCATGGTTATGCAGAATAAAAAGGCTAACTTATAATTACTTAAACTTCCTTGAACATGAAAATAAAAGTGTTTGAGAAAAAGAAATCAAGGGCAAGATAAACAGTGAGAAAGCTTCTGACATGGATTCAGGAGAGTGGAATTAAGCATTTTACTGGAGGATTTATATTGATGCCAGTGCTAGAGCTAGCTCAAACGGAACTAGGCTAGAGGAATATTTTATGATGTAATCAGAGTGGTGAAAAAATCCACATTTATGAACCATCTGTTCTGTGAAAATATTTTGGTTCACTGAGGTGATTCTACAGAGCTTTTTTTACAAAATTATCATTTTCTCCTGCTGCTTCTTACCTCAGCATCAGCCTAAGTTGTGTTCATCCAGGAAATAAGAAAGATATACAAATATTTGCTTTAGAAGGGGTTTTTAAACAAAAATTGTCCTTTATTTTTGTGTAAAAACCAGGAATTAGAAAACAAAGGGATACAATTTTAAGCTTATAAAGTAAGGTTAATATGACCTTTTTTCAGTTAGGTTATCTAGACTAAGCTTCCAAATCATTCTCTTGTCCAATCCTCAGGAACACAACACTTGAGGGTCCTGAAGACATCACTTAGTCCCTTTGAACCTGGGTCATGACAGGATCCTGCTTCATATTTATCACCAGGACAATATGTGTGGATTCCATGTTTCTCTCTCCTTCTTGGCACCCTCTCTTTTGCTTCACTGTGCATGTGGTTGCTCAGCATGTGACGAAACACTGTCTTCTGCAAGGATAACTAAGCATCTCTAAAAAACGCCTCTAAACTAAACAGCGTAATTCATCAAACAAATTGGGGGAGGGGGACACATGACGTGAAGGAAGGAATTAGTTTTATTCTGTTTTGAAGGTATTAAGAGTACACGTGTGTTTCACAGACCAAGAAACTGCAATAGAGGCACCTGAGAGACACTTGTAGAGGCGATGCAGTCTCTAATGCTCTGTTGGATAATAACCAGATTATAGCTCCACCATTCCAAGAAAGAAACACAAGCAGTGTGAAAGCATAGTGTGTATCCATTTGTCCATTATCTCTAATGAAATTAAATAATGCATATGGGATCACACGTTCGAAGAATAAATACACATTAAAATTCTCAACGGTGTGAAGATTAAGACAATACGGTTTTGTCTAAAGCTTTCATCCAGGGAGAAAGAGCTTCCTGCTTCCTTTAAGCAAGATTAGCTGGAAAAATCCTATCATGTACCTGGAATAAAGTCTGAGTGGCAACAGGCAAACATTTTAACGTGGAAAGATTTTTATTGGTTTTAATTAAACAATGGCATTTTTATTGAATGTGTTAAATCTTTAATTACCACCCAAAAGCACTAAACATGACATGAGTTATTTATTGAGTCACTGAGAAATACATTTCAAGATTTTCTTATGAATACTTCATACAGAAAAAACAGGTCCTCACTGGAAACAACATGATTTTAAGCAATATAGGTGTTTCGAGTCCTGGTTTGAACCACAAGGAAGGCAACTGAAAGAATCCCAGTGGCTTCCATGGGAGTTGGCTCATGTCTTTAACGAGTATTAGAGCTTATAGTAGCTAGAAAAATGTCATATTATGACTTATAATGTCCCAAAACCTCAAAATCTGTCACGAGAGAGCAGTCCTGAGTATGTGTCTGAGGGCTTTTGTGATTCATGTAGGAACTAGATTTATGATGATGAGAGCCCAGAGCAGCAGGAATTGGGACAGGAGCCCAGAGTTGAGGAGAGTTAGTGCTCAGGCAGCTGAGAGCAGCCTCAGGGTGATGTTGGTGCTGGGGGCTCTGTGCACCATCCACAGTTTGCCAGGTGGACTCCTCCAAAAGGGTCATCAGTGAACCCAGGTGTGAGAACCTGTCTCTGCCATCCCCTTTCTCTGAATATCACTTCTGATAAAATGCAGACTTTTTATCTGTAGGAAGGGGAATTTATTCTGTAATCAACTGCTTCTACTTCTGTTGGCATAAGACCAGGTGGTAGGCCCTCTAAGCCGAAAATCTGCCAACTGGGAAGTTATAATAGGAAAAAAACAGCTGCTGTTTTTCATGCTAAAATCCTGGGCATACTGTGGAGCCCAAACTGTGATCTTAAGTTTTCTTCTCCCAGCAGAAGGCTTAAAGATGCTTGAGAGTATCAATACTGCTTGATCACCGCACAGAGATTATACCTCCAAAAACATACAGGCTTTATTTAAGACTCAAAGATACTTCTCATATGTGGTCCAGGTATGCAATTGTATCCTCTAGATAGTGTTTACCAACTCTTGCATGAGAGAAATCATCAGTCAGAAAGAAGGAACTTTACCCACACTCCAGTGAAGTGTAGTTTTCTTTATTTAGGTCTTGTTTACCGAGTTTTCAAGAAAGAACGAAAAAACACTTAAAACTTGATGAAAACAGGATGTGAAACATTTCAGAGGTAAGAAACTTGTCTCTATATCTGCAGGGCTTATTCACAAGGGTTCTCATCTGACCCTCGCTGCTGGAGTCAGTAACATATATGATAGATCTGGCATATTCAGCCCAATTCTAGCTAGTAACTTCTGTGAAGAAAACCACCTTATCAAAAGCCTTAAAAATTACCTAGTTCTGTTTAGCATCCTTCATCATTTTCAAGCAGTGACTCCTGCAGAACAGAAACAAGAAAAACAGTTATTTGAGTTATTAAAAGCCTGCTGTGTAAAAGCTTTCAATGTGTTTTGAACTCTCTGGCTCTACTTCCGTTCAGGATTTTCAGCTTTTTACAAGATCGGGTCCAAGGCATAAGACAAAGCACTGACTCTGTGCCTACTTCCTTTAAAGTTAAAGTAAAAAGAACCATCTAGAAATCCTGATAACGTTAACACAGGGGAAACCAAGATGGAAGTGTTACCTTGGATTGCTTGTGCCTTGTGCTGCTAGAGATAACACCTTCCTATTTTAAGTGATAATATGCCATTTTTTCCTTCCATGGGGAAAATGTTACCACATTGCTCTGTGAGTAGCTTGTCCCCAACCAATTTCCAGAACAATGTCTAACACTGGCCTGTGGAAGCTTCCTCCCATTGAAATTCAGCATGAAGTTTACTGCAGGAACGATATCTATGGTCTAATTCCTTGTCTGCTGAAATTAAATGATAGCCTTCTATTCTGTTCATTATGCATGAAATTAAGATACAATCCAAGAAAGATAGTGGAGTTTCAAACATGTGGGAGAGCTGGGGAGTGGGAACCCAAGGTAGAGGATATTGTGGCAAGAATTTGGGAAAGGAAGCTTGTACCCATAAAACCTTTTGGAGTGAGACACAAGTTTTTGTGCCTCATTTCTAAATTGGCCAGGCATTGCATTCAGTGTGTCATTATGCTTCAGCTAATAAATCCTGCTGCAAAATAGATGAGAGCTAATTGGGCAGGATATCTTAGATCAGATAAACCAGGTCTGGCACCTAGGGAACTTAGTTTATCAGGATAATGGGCTAAGATAACAGGCAGTAAGGTTTTAAGAGGTTCTAGAAAATAAAGTGAAAATGGAATTAAACACTGTTATATAGTCAGGAATTCTAAATGGAAATATTTCTGACGTTAATCAGTATCTCAGTGTTTAAGTTTGCAATACAACCTTTGTCTTTTAACACTGGATGTACAAGTACTTATATATATATGTCCCTGTCTTGGTTTGAGACAATTTAAGAAGAACACTCTTTTAAAGTAAAAAGCAGATTTATAGAGTATCATATAATTCAGGATGGCAAGTATATGACAATGGACATATGACAAGTATACGACAGATGGAAGTGCTGTAAAATCTGCCTTTATCATCCTTTCACTTCGTTGTGCTATGGAACCGCTTGGTTTTATTTCCTCTGCTTGGCACAATTTATTTAATTTCCATGATTCTTCTGTCTTCAGGTAGTGGCTCCTTTTTGAGGAAGCAAAGACACAGAATTTCACTGGAGAGAGAGACATATATGGCTCTTTACTGAGCAATTTACTTTTGCCCTTAAGTTTTAGGATGGTTATGATTAAAAGAATACACTTCTCCCTTATGTACAAAAACTGTCTTTGTAGAAGCATACACATATATGCATTTTTGTGGGGTTAATCAAGAAGCAGTGTATGAGTTAATTACTCAAAATATTCTAATTGGCTATCCCAAGAAAGATGGTTAATCTCTGATTAGACTTCCTACTAACGGTTTAGAATAGGGACCATATACTTCATGATATATAGGATAAATCTATATTTAGGGTGCAAACATTAGCTCTATTTCTAAAATTTTTAATTGGGTCTTAGATCCTTTGAGGAGGAGTTTAACATAAATAACCTCCTCATGTGTCTTTCAAATCTAAATCTTGATGAGTAGCACTCTCAGTCATTTTAACATGAGTATTCCTAGCCTACGAAAGGTAATGATAGAAATGCCATTCTGCATCTAAAGAAAGATAGCAGCTTTGCCAAAGTCCACAAGGAGATTTTAAAAAATATGTTTGTCAAAAATATCAGTACTGTACACATATGCTGTTATTACTGTATATTTGAATATTAATACACAATATTACATATTATTTTATTATGGTCACAGACTTCCACTTTAACTAAGTTATGAATACATTCTAAGACTTCAGTCTGTAATGCAGCTTATGCAGTGCAACATACTCAGGAGTAGTATTCCCATTAAATATTGATAATTCTGATATTCACCAGTCAGATATTCATAGGATGATGTCTCTATCTGTACAGCAGATGCTTACTTATGGCAGAAAAGTGGTGGTCAGCGCCAAGTTAAAAGTAATGTCGATTTTTAATTCTCAACCACTTGTCCATTTAGCACCCAACTATTTGGGAGCTGGATCTTTGCCATAATCTCTTACATTCTTATCAGAAGGGTGCCTTGGGGATGATATCGCCTAAAAAAGAAGAATTTTATGTAACTTACATCTATTAGAAATGTACCTCTATTTCTAATTTTTTTCTCTCTTCTTGGGGGCATGTTTGCCATGAGCTCTGAACTCTGTTGTTTCCACTTCAACACATTCATTACGTGTTCTTGTTTGAGTGCCTTCTGTACTGAGTCTGGGAGCATGACTGCTTGGGAGATTTATATATTCTAGAGTCTCCTTTCAGCTGCCATCATGTTAGTGGCTACAAGAAAAAGCCTGCTGGGCTGCTGGGTGTAGTGACATTTTGTGTTATTTGACAATAGTCACCACACTATTGCTGTTTCTTACTCAGGAACTGCAAAAACCTAATTAATATGAAGGATGCTCTTATAGTCATCCCAGTCCAGAAAGAAGCCTGGGGGTTTTGCCCCAAATTCTCATTTGTTCTGTGGATCTATATCCAAAATAGCAGCTTTGGATCCAAGATCGGGAACTGTGTTAGGGAATGAATGCTGCCAAGGAAAGCGCTGCCTGATTGTAATAATGTTTATAGGAAAAGACATTACAATTTCCACACAGTGCTCCCCATGACTCCCTGACTTAGCATGGTGGCACCTCTGTGAGACAAAGAAACTGCACAGTTTTCTTTCCCAGGGTCATTCAGGGAGTGAGTGCTAAAAATGGCACATAACTCTTCTGAGGCTAGAAGTCAATACACTAACTATTGTTCAAATGGTGCTGGGAGGATATTGCCTGGTCCTGGGGCGCCCAGTAGTAATTAGAGAGACAGAAAGCCTAGGCTCTTGTTTTTACAACAGGGATAAAATGGCCTCCATGGTGTTGTTAGAAAGATCCTCCTGAAAAGTTCAAATTTCATAAGATTTATACGTGCATTGGCTTATTCAGAACTTTAACTAAAAACTGTAGAAGGTCCTTTAGTTCATTAATTGAAGATGTTTGCCCGTAAATGAGAGATTAATTTATGCCTGCTTTTAATTGTTGGATGCCACCACAATTGGTGCTGCATAAAAATACATACAGTACATAAAATAAGAATTAAAACAAGTGAATAATTATAACCACATCAGCCTAAAGGCAAGAGGCATTTTAATATTGGAGTCTGGTAATGGTGCATGAATTTAGAAGGATTAATTTTTCTGAGACAGTTCAGAAGTATTTAGCCTTTATTCTGCCCTTATTTAAAATGCCTCATATAATACATCTCAGTATTTTACATAATTTAAACTTTCATAAGACATTTTGTTCTCACTCTATAAGGTCCTTCAACACACTGAAACACTGCTAAGATCTTAAGTCTACAAATCATAATCTTTCCAAACAGATCCTTTGTTCTGAGGCTTTGCATTGGTAATCAGTGGTATCAGTGCCTGTTATAGATCAGCTTCCTCATTTAGGGTGATGCTTCTGTTATGGAAATAGAAAGACACTTGGATATGTGGGTAGGTGTGTATATATAGATAAAGGCATTTTGCACTGGTCAGAACATCACAGTTACCAGACTGTTTAGCATGAAGGTGTCATGGAAAAATGCTTGTATTGCCCACACCACAGTATTATTTAATTAATTTGGGTGGCAAATACGCAGCAGGAAGCAGAGTTTGCTCCACTGACAGGCAAATCAGAGACAAGATTCTGTGGTGTTATGTTCTCAGGAAATAGATAACATGCATGAACTCAGTGCGTGTTTTAGGACACATACTACGGAGGGGCACTGGTTCAGCAGAGTATTTCACAATATGTATAATTTTGAATCTTGTTCCAGTGACTGGAATTAACTACATAGCTGAAAATAAGAGTGTCTAAGGCCTTTTCTAGGTTTGGCTCAGATATTTGCTGCAGGCTTTGTAGCAGTGAGGCCCTAGCTGGCCTGAGTGCATCACAGCAGATTGTATAGCTGTTACAGTAATGTGCTTGAGTAGCTACAGGGAGTTTTTAAGAAATTTAGCAATAGAAGGAGATGGGGTGAAATGAAGAAGATTCCTAAGGCGGAAAAAAAAAAAAAAAAAGAGAATCCTTACCAATTGTAAAAGTTTCACAAGAGAGCAGAGGTTGTATTACTGTAATAATTCCATTATTAAGTTTTTGATAGACACTTTACATATGAATATTAACAGGAGATAGCCTGGATTCAAGCTATTCACAGAGCATGGAAACATTATCTCAGGTTCCTGAATGCATCTGTCAGCATATCCTTTGATCCTGGTTTGTAACATGTCTTCTGTTTCAGTTCTGGGTTTCTGGGTCTTTCCTCTACAGAGCTTTCCGACTCTAACAGATTATTTTAAAATACATGGTAGCTTTGTGATGTGAGCAAATATCTACTGAGATCAGATTCTTTAAATTTTATATGAATAGTAAATTAGGTAGAAGGAACTCTTGTATGCCTGCACATCCCTCAGCATGTGAGTTTTCTCTACATTAGAAAGCAAATCACAATCAAAGAGCCTTACATGGATTTTAGATTTTGACCCTGGGCAAGTTGCTGAGGCCCTCTGAGGTTTGGTTTGAAGCTCAGATTCTTGCATGTGCAAAATGCTAATGTTCTGTTCATGAAGGTGTACATATTTTTTTTTCTGTGTAGAAACATATGAATCCTAGAGATGACTATTTCTTTTTTTTTAAACTTTTTTCTTTTTTTTCTTTCTCTTGGCCAGTGCTACACACACATACTCCATGCATATTTCCAATCTCTATGTGGATGTTTTATTCCTACCTGCTACTTCAGTAGCAGAAGTCACTCAGTTTGCAGAACAGAGGATCTGAGTTTTGCCTCTCTGTTTTAGCAGAACTCTTACTGGGTTTTAATCTTGGCTGCAGCAGCTGTTGTAACCTCGGAGTTCACAGTCTGCCTCTCATTTGCCTGTGAATGCTTCTCTTTCTCCTATGGGAGGAACAGTACACTTATTTTTCCCCCCTGGAAAATAATAGTATGACCTGAGAGGCTCTTTTTTATGGCAACTTTCTCACGCTTAAATCTGTAGCTGAGGATTTTGTGCACAGTTTTGCACCTCTTGTGATATTATGAGGAGATTCAACCACTGAACTACTGCCCATTTGACGATCCCCAGAGTCTCCCACTCCAGGCCCCTGTAGGATTTGTTGACTTTAGAAAGTGCCCTTGTTTATGTTTCTTTCAGTCTTCCCTTCCCCTGCTCACCCTGCAAAGTGGTTCTAATAGCAATTTTTTATTCTTTTTTTTTCCAAAATGTGATTTTAGGAATAGAAAAATTCTTTCTCCAATGAAATGATAAAGGCAGAGTTGTCTGCAGGCTCTGCTTAGCTAGCACTACCAGTCTCAGAGCCAGGCCAGCCTTCTGCCAGACAATGACTCTGAGATCTGAAGGAGCCAGGCTCAAAGAGAGGTACCCAAAAGGAAAACAGAAATCTGCTTTTCTTGACATGTCTGTCAGCAAGCAGCAGAAGCACATGACTCCGTTTCTTACGAGGATGTGGAGGAAAAGGTAAGTGGTTTTTGGCATGACAAAAACATGAGACCACAAAGCTGCTAAGCAGCTCCTGAGGACAGCCATGTGGCAGATGAAAGACCTAATCCTTTTCTGACTTTGCTGCAGAGCATTTGCAGGAATAAAAATGTTTCATCCTTTCCCCAAGAAATTATGCTGCTTGCTTAAAGAGCCTACTGGTTACGAACTCCAAGTCTTGCAAAGGTGAGTAGCTGTCTCTGAATATCCTGTTTCCAGTGTTAAAAGAGGAAAGGTAGCAGCTGTTTATTGGGTTTCTTTTGCTGAAGTTCTGATCTTTTCCTAAAAATTAAAGAAAACTGGGAAGAGAGGGCTATTGATATTTAAAAAGTTATGTATAGGGTTAATCAAGAACCCTTGTTAAAACAATGCATCCTTTTCCTTCCTCTCCTGGACAGGTTTCCTGGAATTTCTGGGTTAGCACCTTGACCTTTTCCCCTGTATTTTAAGATTTCCAAATATTATTCTGTGGTTTGGGGAGAGTTTTTAACGTTTGTAATAGACTTGTCTCAGCTGTGTCCATGCACAAAGGAAATAATTCTTGATCTTTCTGGAGAGCCTGTCCCAGCTAAGAAGATAAGTTGTGTCTGGGATCAAGAGTTCAGACTACAGCTATCCAGAGGAGCTGATTGGTGACACCGTGCCTTCTCTAAGAAGCTTGTTTTATATAGCCATGGCTTTCCTTATTAGCTCCTTTTAATTCCTCTGCCTCTCAATGCTTCTTAACTTTAGGTTGACTTTTCACTCAGTTCTTTTAGTTTGTTTCTGAATCCAGGGACAGATTCTAAATTGAGCAAAAGTGCTATTTTTTTTTTTTTTGTATTTGCTCAATGTCTCTGAAACACAGTTTTTATTGATGGAAAAAAGCAAGGCAAAGAATAAATTATGAGACATTGTGCTCTCCTTTAATGTCCTAAAAACAGTGGGTGATGAACAGATATATTTGCTTGTATTCAGAGGTACACTTTATTTCTTTTCATTCTTTCAGTAGGCAACACCTACTGATATGATTTAAAAAGCAGAAAAATACATATTATCCTGTGAAATAATACTGTTTTGCATCTAGGAAAAGTTGGCTTAGTTGTTTGTGGTTTTCTGAGGTAAACATAGGACTTTCTTGTGCTTTTTGCATTGAATGGAAAATTTATTTTAATTATTCTACCTTAGCTTGGATTGTCAGTTTAGATTCACCCTCCGAGTACTATCAACTGCTGTTGGCATCTGTATCCCTGCTTGAAGATGTCCATATTCATTACTGGATTTCTTTAGCTTAACAAAGCTTGGAATTAAATGCAGCCCACAGAGTGAGCATTTATCATTCTGTGATGCTCTGAGAGCTAGTGCTGCTAAAGGAAAGGATTGTTTCAGGCATTAAGAGTCCAGCCTGATTCTGAAACTCTGACCATTTCTGGTGGAACCACTGCAAAAACACCATCATTACCATCTGTGTCCTCATCAGAGGCTTCATAGCTGAATGTTTAGCATTTCAAAAATCCTACAGATGTTGATATTGCATTATTCATTTAGTTAGAAACTGCCACAGCTGTGTGCTTTCCTGCACATTCTTTCAAGCAATCTGGCAGCAGACCCTGGTTTGAGCAGGGCAGAGTACAGACTACAATTCTGATGGGCATGACTCTGGTACACATGATTTGTGCCTAGCTGGCAAACTTACAGTCTCTGAAGAAGAAAAACGGAGTATTGTCACTGCACCCCAGCAGTTTCAGTATTCCAATGACAGTGTAATGGATTGAAATTGAACATGCCTTGTGTACAATCTGAATGTTCCTGTAGTACTGAAATTATTTTAGAGATAAATCAAATCAATACAATACATCAACTTTCAAATTGACAGACTGATGGAGTGAAAGAAGTGAAGTATCAACTCCAAGAGAAATAGTGGAGGAAAAGGAAGAAGGAAAATTACAGGACAAAAAAGGAGCCAAGAAGGTGGAAGAAAGAGGAGGTGAAATGCACTGTATATTGAAAAAACTGAAAAGAAGGGAGCAAAATGGAACACATTAAAGAAAAAAAGGAAGAAAAATTAAATTATAAGAGGGAAAATAAAATCTCAAAAGGGTTCATGAAAAATATTTGGTGAGATATGGGACATCTGAGTTAGTTACTTGAAAAGGTAGCAGATTCATAAACACAGTTTCTAAAATATTTCTAGTGAGTAACTGGTTAAAAATACTCTGCTTTTCCTGTAAAAGCAAAGCAGGAAGAAAAGGGGATTGGAATCCAAATTGCCAAATATCCATTGAATAAGATTCTTCCCCAGGAATCAGTACAAAGCTCTGTTTGTTTATTTCTACTCATAGAATCTGATATTGGAAGTTATTCAATTGCTTGAAACCAATTTATTTTCATAACTTGTGACTGGCAAACCAAATCCCAAGAAGCTCTGCAAACTTTACTGAAAATACTTTAAATCCATTACAATGATAACAAAAGTGAAAGGTGACCTTAACTCAGTGATGTCTCTCAGAAAGAGGTTGGTGCTTTGTGAATTTTTGGGAGTCTGCTTATGGTGTTTTTATTTTGGGTTTTTTTTCACTAATTAAATCTCAATTATTGAAAATAACAAATTCACATATGAACATTGGATGATCCCCTTGCATAATCTATTCAAGGAAAGAGGTAAGGAGAAAGACCTATCATTTTATCTTTATGAGTTTATTGAGTGACAGCAATTGAAATCCATGTTCAAAATGCAATGAAAATAAAAATAGTCACCTCTCCCACTGTCCATCTAAACCAACTGTCTCAATTTAGAAAATATTAACCTCTTATAACATGGCAAAGTAGTAGGTAGTGGCATTACTTTATACCTCTGTTCTTATAGCTCTCCTTTTCTTAGGGAAAGACTGGTTTTCTGGCATGTTCTAGACTCTGAAAGGTTGCTTTTTCCAGGGTCAGAAAAAATGAATTTGTCACTGGACAAGACATATTTTTATGTTCAGCTCCTGCACAGCAGCTGGAGCACACAGGCAGTCTGAGAGGCAGAGATCATGTGTTGGTTTAAATTTTACTCACTCTGAGTGAGTGCCACTGGCTTTCTCATTCCTCATATGGAGAGATGAAGACCCCTGGGCACTTAATGCCACTGAATCCTTGCCCCAGCACTCTGCAGGGAAAGCTCAGTGTCATCACCCTACACTTGTGTGCAAATTCTGTAGTCTGACTGAACTGGACAATTTAAGTAACACTTTGTGATCACACTGTTCCACATCTCTTTGCTTTTCCTATGGGACTAGTTTAATAAAGCTCCCACCTGTCGGATGAAATCTATTCCACTTATCAGTGTCTTGCTTATCTAGAGAAAAAATTAACATATTTTGGGACAAGTGTAATGAAACACCTGTTCAAGTGCCCAGTAACAGCCAAGCCAGGTAGAGTTCAGTTTGCATGAAGAACTGGAGGAAGCACAGTCAGTCAATAGTGAAATAGAACAATTTTATAAAATCAGCAGTGTTTTCACCTTGAACTCCCTGTCCTATTTGGATTACTCAGGTGGAAGGGTGACAAATTATTTGCAGCATTCTGTATTATTGCAGAGGTAAACAAAATTTTTATATTAAATTTAGAGGACTGGACTTGCTGGACTAAGGAAAAACACAGAAGAGTAAGCCAAGTACTCATTTAGTTTTGATGCAAGAACACACTCAAATTAAAAATGGCTGTTTAAACATGTAGGAGGAACCACACCTTACACAGCAGAGTTTTATAAATAAAAAGCAAATAAAGTATTTTAAGCAAATGTTTATAGCTAAAGAGGTTTTTTTGTAAAGTTCTTGTTGTTCTTGAAAAGGAGACCGTAGTTTTTCCGTATTTTACAAGTAATTTAACTATGAAGTATTATGGCATCAAATGTAAATATTGTGCCTTCGTTCAGAAGATATCCTCATTGATCACTACCAATATTATTAATCTACGGAATTTCAAATCTGCTTTCCAATACTTTATCTGTAAACCAATATGAAAATGAAAAAATGAAATTAGATAATGATGTGTAACATCTTTCCCTGCTGTCCTTCTAAAACCAAATTTTTCTTCCTTCCTCTGTTTTTTCAAAAATATTTCTACCCTGATTTTTAATGTTTCCCCTCAATCCTTAACCATCCATGATTCTTTGATGAAGTCTAATTTTGCCAGCATTTTGAGCAGTAATTTTTGCTGAGTTTTATTAACCAGAAGTGTACTTTGATCTTTTCTTTACATGTCCATACTTCTCAACATCAAACAGCAAAAATCCTGGAAGCGATAGCAGTTAAAAGAAGAAAAAAAAAAGTTTTAAACAACCATTAAAATTCATGGGGCAAGTTCAGTTTTTACTCATGACATTATGAGAAATCAGAAGTTTCAGAGCCTAAAGATAGCTGAGGTAGGGTAGAAGGGAGTAGCAATGATACCTATTGTGGTTATTAGGAGACAGGGAAAAGCATCAGATGCTACATAAACAAGAATCCCTCTGAAAAAACAGTGAAATAAAACTGAAGAGGGGGCTTTAGGAAATCAGTGACTATATCCACTCATTCTGATCCTTACCCTACCAAAGTCTGTTTTTCAATGAGGATATCAAAAAGGACACAGCCCTGTAAAAGGATCTGTGTAGGGATCTAGCCACATAAATGCAATCTCAAGTTGTGTTCGAATTGTCCATTTCAGCCCATTTTATCTATTTTCAAACTATTACTTTTTCAAAACCCCCATTGCTTCTCTATGAATTACACTAACCAGAAAGTCAAGGATGGCAACTGTGGGGGGAAAAAAGCATTTTTAACTTTCTGGGAGCATTATTAATTTAACATTGGTGACTACACGGCACAAGCACTGTGCTAGATTTTCTGCAAAAGGCTGGTTCCTTCTCTAAAATAATTCATCTCGGTCATATTTCTGCCTCATTTAGGAGTGCTCTCTGCAGAAGTTCTCACACTCTGCATGACTAGAAGAACCTTTCAAAAGCAGTTTAGAGGGAAGAAAAAGCGGTCCTCTTTTCCCCCCTGCCCCTTGTTTAGAAAGAGATCAGTTTTACACTTAATAAATTCTGCCCTTTTTTGAGATTTTATGTGTAGAAGAGGGCTGATTCCTTTATAGAGGCCATGCAGTATCTGTCCATATACAACATTCTTGGGAATAGCTGTGAATTCTTCAACTAACTCATGCAAGTTTGTCCCTTGTTCTTGTGGTGTTCCCTAAGCCTATGGAGAAATGTCCATGCATTAAGAAAAGTGAGGAGGTCATAGAATCATGGATTGGTTTGGGCTGAAAAGGAACCTTTACAAGTCTTCTAGTCCAACCTGCCTGTCATGGGCAGGGCCACCTTCCATTAGACCTGGTTGCTCAAAGCTCCATCCAGCCTGGTCTTGGCTGTTTCCAGGGAGAGGACACCCACCACCTCTTTGGGCAACCTCTTCCAGTGTTTCACCACCCTCATCATAAAAAATGTCTTTCTTATGTCTAGTCTCAAATGACGATCTTGAAAATAAATTTTGGGTTTGTGCATAGCTTTGGGGAGTTCTGCCTTAATACCTTAATATCTTTTTTCATTCTCTCTCTATTGCTGAAAGTGGGAGAATATTCCCTTTCAGTTTTCATTTTTCAGAGAATAGATGCTGTTCTGCTTTACAGGTGACCGAAACATTCTAGACATTGGAGTTTTTTGCCAGTATGTCAAAAAGTAAGTCTACAAGTACTACGAAATTTCTTGAGCTCTGCAATGTTTCATTTATAAAAATCAAATTATGCATCTGATTTGCTTGTCAGGATTAGAAAGTAAACAAAAATTATAAAGAAATGCATTGTTATATAAAGAAAAATTGCCATAGGTGAGAATAACGATATAGCTGATAACACTGGTCCCCATGTCAGACGACACTTGGTTGTTCCTACAGTCATGTAGTATGCAATGCTTCAGAATCTTTGTGGCTCTACATCTCTAGCATCCCTTCAGATTTTTTCATGCATTATGGATTCTTCTCTTGTAGAAAACATCCCTGCTTTGATGTGTCAGAGTTTTATTTTTTTCACAATTGTTTTTAAAATTGTCGTATCTTGTTAGCCGAAATATTGACATTAAACCTTCTTTTCCTAACTACATGCAAATTGCAGCAGGGAGAAGAACTTTGTGTTAATGGACCAGACCTATGACCTCCTAAGGGACGAGAAGTAAATGAAAATGTGGCTAATGACTTCGTTATCATGTGTGTGAGTGGGTCAACATGAAAAATAGCAAGGGTGGTAAAATAGGTGACAAGGTAGGGAGCGGAATATTTATACAGCTTTTTCTCAATCTATGAAAGATGTTTTCTTAATTTTAGACTCTGACAAAGAACCTGTGTTGAAGTTTACCTCAGACTTCACTCAGTGGCTTGAAAAAGTCATCATTTTCTATTTGAAGTGTTTGGGTACTCTTAAAGCTGGGCATTAAGACCTTGCCTTCACTAATTTTCCCCAAGACTTTTGTTTTAAAATAAAAATAAAAAAAATTACATCACGAAATATTCAACCCAGAATCTCCTTGCTGTAGTTTCAGTATGTAATAAATGTATGTGGCTTTAATAAAGATAGTAAAGCTTTTGTAGTTCCATTAAAGTTCAACTATAAATTAGCATTAAATGGAATGCTAAAGTTTGAGCAGGTTATATCCTTTGAACTTAATGGCCCAGATCCTTGGCTGCTGGTAAGAAACACACAAGGCAACTCAGGTGAAGGGCATTCAAGAGTGTATTTCAGCATTCTTTACCAAACTGCTTCTCCATATAGGACAGGGAACCCAGAGAACTCTAAAATCTGGCCACTGCTAGTTACAGTTGCAGCCATTGCTGTTGAAAGGTGGATGGTAGGCTTCATGGCTTTTTCCTGCCTGTATTTTAAGATGATCAGACGTCTTTGTGGGAGTAACTCCAAAAATTACTGCTAGGAGATAGCCATGATCTCAAGAAATCATATTTGAATGTGAAGCTATTGAACACTCATGCTATTCCGGCTATTTCTTGCTATCGAGTGATTTTTCTTTTTTCATCTGTTTTTATACTGCTTCTAAAATTTCCTTGCATGAGTTTTCATAGGTAGTCAGCTTCAGGTCATCTTTATGGCAGCACAGGGCTGTGAATGATTGGGTCACACATCTTTTTAGAGGAGAAGCACATCATGAGACACTGATCATTACCAGAATTACATAAAAGGAAATCAATGTTTAGCTCCTCCACTTATTTTCATTTATTTCCTCACATACCTTATGTTTAATGTGCCAGTGGTAGGCTTTGTTATTAGCGTCAAAAAAAAAGTTAAATAGAACACTACTGATGTGTTATAACATATCACAAAATATATCCCCTAACCCACACTTTTTCCCACTTTTCTTTCTCTTGAATGATTGTGTGGTTGATTTGTTCAAAAGGAAACTCACAGGAACCAGCAAAATGCATGCACGTGGTATTTCACAGGTGAATGCCCTAAAGTCAGAACTATTTCCATTCCTCACATGTTGTACTCTTAGTGCACCTTGCTGTAAGCATGCCGTTCTAGGAATTTGCAAAATGCACCTTATCTAGACAAAAAAATCCCGTCTACCAATGCTGGTAAATTTATATTTAGTTGCTAACGACAACTTTATTCTCACCTTTTTCTTTCAAAATCTGGGAGAGTAAATGGCTCTGTCAAACCCTCAAACTGGACTATTTCTTTTAACATTTTGCTCAGATAGGTCTGTTGTGGGCAGGAAGTGAATGGGGTGAGAAGGCCGGAAATCTGTGTAGTATTTTTCTTGTTAAAACCACATGTTTTATGAAGGGACTTTTCCACCTTGACATATCCGTGTGCCTTTGTCTTCCACTTGAAGTATAGGTTCACTGCAACAGTATTACCAAATACTCAGTATTTACAATGCTGAGAACAGGTACTCTCCCCGAAAATTTTAACAAAGCTTCTCTGAGGGCTTGATCCCCTTATTCTGCATAAGCCATTTTATTTTCCTAGCCTTGGTGACAGATCACACTGCACAAGAACCGCAGCACCTAGGAGAGTCCAATAAGGCTTCCACTGAAGCTGAAACTGTCTTTCCTATGAATATTACTAAAATGGGGTGCTTGCTCCCCTTGCTCTGAGGACTGTACTCAGGCCCCTCCTAGCCCTATCTCTGTGTGTGACTGCTGCCTGGGCAGGGAAGAGAGAGCAGCAACTGGTTGTCAGGTTTTCAGTACATCAGTCTTTATGTGAGGTCCAAATTTCAGCATGTAAATCTTTGTGAAGTGAAGCCTCAGTGTCCTGAGACAGGCGTAAAGGCTTCAGGAAGTAACTCTTTGTGCACTCAGGCGGCGAAGCGTGACCAGTGCCTCAAGACTTCTGGGCTGAAGTGAAACCTCTGGGGAGATGTTAGACCCCCAACAACTAATTATTTCCATTAATCAAATTATGGCTAATCAAGATATGATTGCTTGAAACATGCCAATTTCAGAGCAGTACATGGAAATTTGATATGGAGTCCCCAAAGGACAGATGTTGCCACCTGTGTAGGTTCCAACACACAGCTGAATCCCAGAGTCAGAAGCAAATTTTAAGGAGATGGATTTCACACTCTCTCTTCTCAGTCATAATCAAACTTCCCATTCAGCATCATATCCGCTGACTATTGATTTTCTTTTTTCATCTGCTTAGCTGATGGAATTAGGGCTGTGTCATGTCAATAGGATAAACAACAAGCTTTAGCCTTCTGGAACTTGGCTGCACCTTCTTCATAGATAAATAAAAAGAGAGGTTTTGATAAGGCTGAAATAAAAGCAAAGTAAAAGCAGTGGTTTATTTACCAACAGACCATGTAGTGCTACAGGCATCATTGAATGTTTCACATGGAGAGTGAATCTGTTGGTTATGTGAATTTTAATATCCTGCATAGACTGTTGAAAACTCTAAATGTTTTTCAAGTTGGATATTGAATTGTTTTATGCAGATTATAATGATCATTTGAATATTCTTACAGGCGAAAGTTATATGTACTGTCAGCTTCCAAAAATTTGCATTTTAATTTTTATTTTGATTGATGGAAGGATGAGGGATTAGAGAATTGTTTTTGTTTAATGACATTGTCTTCCAAAGCTAATATCTGGATATTAAATGGCTTATCACTCATTTTGGTATTCTTGGTATCCTAAACAGCTACTAAATCTTTCTACCTAGAACCACTACATGCATCATAGAGATATTGAGCACCATAAAGTTAATGGCTCTGCAAATGAATGATGATATAATTTGCAACTTTACCAATTCAGTTTTAAAGCAGTTTCAGAATTCCTTTAAAGGCTAGTTCACCCCGCTCAAGAAAACTTTTCCACTGAGACCAGTAGGTGCAGCATCCAGCCACTAAATGCATATCTATTAGAGGTGATTCAAATACATATAGTATCCCATTATTATTAGTTATTGATGAGAATAAAATATATTTTTCTCTTTCTTTCTCTTCCACCTCTCTCAATCCATGTGTGTTTTTAAACCAAAGAATCTTACATACAAGGGAAAAACAAATATATGATATATGGGAGGTGGGGAATGGGTGTGTTATATATATTATTACATTGCGCATTTTGCCTTTTACCTTAAAAAATAGGAATTTTGCTCTTGCCCTAATTCAAATTTTCTATCACTTATGAAAATAGACAGTTATAAATACTGCATCCTTTGAATCATTAGTAAGTTTGGGTTTAGTTCTTGTCAATCTTGTGAAAAGATTAATGTCAAATTGTCTCTTTTTTTTGTGCTACGCTTGTGTTCCATAAATTGACAGAAAACAATTTATTCAGTCTTTCTTCCAGTAATTGATTATGCAGATATTATTTATCGTGCTCTGCAAGCACATCTTTGCATAAATTGGATGTGCTTTATCATTCTGTGTTACACTGTATTTACAAATGCCCTATTTTCTGCTCATCATTGACGACTTTATTCCATGGTAAACTCATCTTCATTAGAAGGGCTTAAGCATTCCTGTTCATTTATCAGCAAGGGAATTTGTTGAAAATCCCCACCATGTTTTCTATCTTTAGCAAATTCTTTTCCCAACAAATATGCTTTCAAATCCTACAGCTGTTTTTTTCCGCATGAAAATACAGTAAATAGGAAGAATGATTTTCTCTTAGCACCCCACCCTCTAGGTATTTTTTTTAGCTGCTATTAAAGTTTGCAAGTGATTTCAGTTTTACTGTTTAACTAAAAGAGCCAACCGCATTAAAAAGGTGCAGCATCCCTGGTATTTTCTAGAGTGTTAATGGCTGTGTCGAGGTCATCCCAGTTAGGAATAATAAGTTTCCAGACTAGTAATTTACTTGGTTGAAGAAAGGGTTGTCTGGGTATCTACTCTGTTTATTGTCTTTTTCCTAGTCATGAACATTGCCCACGCATAATGTTTCAGAATTCGACTGAGTCTAGGGAATTTATTCACAAGTATGATTCATTTTCAGGTACAGAAAAACCTTTTCTCTTTATAGCTTTTTTTCTTCGTAGCTAAGAAAGTATTTTGTCATTGCTCTAGTGAGATGTAATTACAGTAATTCATCTGCAGTCAAAAAATTTCAGGCTTGAAAATCTCCTCTGTGATTGCACAGGCATAAATGTTATGTTAAAACATAAAAGCTAACATTAGTGTAAATAAAGGCTCAACGTCCTGTGGAGTACGAGGCATTGCCTACTTCCACGTGAATTAGCAGGCTGTGAAAGTGCTCATAAACTCACAGACTCAAGCCCCAGAATACATATGTCAAATCACAGCCCTCTCCTGCTCCTTCCTGCATGACAATGGAGGAGCCAGCTGCAATTCTTTCTGCTTGAGGAAGAGTTTGCAATGCCAGCACAGTCCTCGTTCTTTACCCACTACCGAGAAGGTTTGACACACGACCGAGGTGTCATCTGTAATGTTGAAGCATTGCTGCTGTTTCCAGTGATGTGACACATCCTGTAGGGGAGCAGTGAGAAGGAAGTGGCTCTCCCTCACCTGACCCTTCAAGCCTGATGTGTGCA
The DNA here is from genome assembly GCA_013398115.1 of Falcunculus frontatus. Taxonomy (NCBI): domain Eukaryota; kingdom Metazoa; phylum Chordata; class Aves; order Passeriformes; genus Falcunculus; species Falcunculus frontatus. The sequence goes on along the minus strand of VZRV01010999.1, from coordinate 251,175 downwards.
CATGCCTGGATGAGGTAAGGAGGTCTCGGTTTTAGAAGTACACCATCAGAAGATAATGGAATACCTATCCAGCACTCTATCCCTGAGCTGCTTCAGCAGAGATATTTTGTGACGAAAAAGGTAGAAAGCACGAGACTATTCCTCATGCTCGTGTGGCTGAGTGCAAGCTCATCATTGCTGGCAGCCTCAGAAATGCCTGTGGTACTATACAGGAGGAAAAAAGGGTGTGACACTGTGCAGTCCAGAGGTGAGTATTCACACAGCACACAGGACATCTGGATCGCCTACTCTGCCACATTAGCAGGAAGAGAAATAAAAGGAAGCTTTACTGTCTTATAATTTTTTTGTTTTTCTTTATTATTCCATGATTCTTCCTTGAAAAACCAGTGTCTGATGTATGTCTAAAGGAAATAGGCATCACTCTGTAGCCAGCAGTTATGTGTCTTATCTATCTTGGAATAATGAGCCTCGAGCTGTGGTGTCTCCTCTGAAATTTTCTATGTTCAACTGAGTCATCACTTTGTTTGCTGGTTTGTGAAGTTACTTTTGGGGGTGCTGATTCCACATGTGCCTCGCCTATCAAACTATTTTAAAAGTCTTTCCAGGCCTCTATACTCACCTGGACAATCTTGCTCGTATATATGTACAACTGCTTGTTAATACTGGCTTTTAATTGAAGCAGGTTTCAAAAATTCACAATCATTTTGAAATCCTCTTTTTAAGGAGAAAAAAACCTCCAGAAACTAAACAAGTCAACTGTTATAGGTCACCTTTAAAATAACAGGGAGACTTGCAGAATGTATATGTTATTTATACAGCTTTTATATATAGTTATGGACAGTTGTAATATATAGGACATATTTCTGTATATAAAGTAAATGTATTTTGGTTTCCTCAATGTCACATAGGACGGTTATACACACGCTTCTCTTACATAAGAATAATAGAATGGTGGGTGCTCACTTGCTCCTCTTGCAGGGCTCTGATAAGGTTTTACTGGAACATTTCCCCTTCTACCCCTTGCCATTTAAATTAGTTTCCCATTCCATAGAAAAAATATATCTTATGTGATATGAATATGGAACCTGTGTAGTTAAATTTTTATTTCTACAAGCAATGACTGCTTGCTTCAATGTTCACAGAAAGAGACTCTAAAAGAGGCCCAAGCGTAGCTGGAATGAATTAAGATTTGAATTTCAGCAAAGGTTTTTTCTTTAAAGGCATTGAGTTCTTCTGATGGCAAAGGATTCACCTAGCTCATTATTTGTAAAGGACTGTCTGGACTTTATTTCTAATTTTAAGTCACTGTGAAGGCTCACCAGCCGTACAAGGAAAAATCAAGTCCCTAACCATAGATCTTCTCTTTGTATCCCCTTCCTCAGGGCTTGCTTTGTTTCCAAACCCACAGACTCTAAACCAGAACAAATCAACTCAAACTGCTCAGTAATAATCACCTGAGGCCCTGCCAGCCTCAGCCAGCTGGGAGGTGACAGCAAGCAACCTCCTGTTATGAGATTTGCTTTTGTCCCAACCTTGTCAGTGCTTTCACGACTCCACCAGAAACACCATTATCAGCCCAGTAACCTCTAAGGTGCCAAAATGGCTTTAGCCAGTGACACGCTGCTCTTTTGCAAGGGCTGCCTATTTATGCCGATTTACCACATTTTTGTTCAGGTAACTCACATTCCAGACAAAAATGACATCACTTTGAAAAGAATCAATGCTTCAAAAATAGGGCCTTTTACAACCTGAAACTGCGAGGACTAATGCTGAAGGGAATTCAGGGAATTTCTGGGAAACAAGGAGATCTGCAGCAACCTGGAGTAGCTTTTGCCTTGATTAATTGACACAGGTAGTGGTTTTGAATTGCAATAAGTTTTTGGTTTTGTTTTTGAGGCTGACTAGTACATCATTTAATGTCATACGTGCTCATCTGACTACTCTATAGGTGGAAAATAAGACAGGATACAAGAGAATGTGTAATAATATACACATTGACATATATAAATACATTTATTTATAGATGTGAAACTTTCAGGATACGCAGAAATTCAAGTACAAGCACTTATACTTGTGTGGACATGTAAACCATTAATGATGTATTTTTCACAAATCCACGGGAAGCCTTTTTTTCCTGAAACTTTTCTTTCTTCCTAGAAAAGGAAACTTGCTGCAGTGTTTTAAGAACACTTGAAGGATCACACAAGTCGTTCTAGAGAAGAGAGCTAGCCTTTCTGTCAGATGGCAATATATAGCCTTCACAAACCAAATTTATTTAGCCTCTGTAGCCGCTGAACAAATATCACTTGTACTTCTATAACTTGTACTCTAATTTCTTTCAACAAACCAGATTAATTGAGCCAGCAGGTCAGTGCAAAGCATGTTTATGACAGTGTGCTATGAGTATGTTGAAAGTAAAAGCCAATAGCTTTCAAGATAGGTAAATTGCAGTGAAGGATTTGGGGATGCTCTATTGCCAGTACAGCATGTAAAACCTGACACCATTCTGCTTAGCAGCAGTTTAATTGTTACCTGTAAGGTAATTTTAAGGGGTAAAAAAATACAGACTAAGAAGCTCCTCTTAAATAAGAACCTTCTGAAAAATGAAACTCTAAGGAAAGATTAATGTCAGATAGAAAATTTAAAGCTGAATAAAAACCATTTAGGCAATGAATAAAATTAAGCTGTACTTGAAAATTGATTAAGTCTTGCTAACTAGCCAAAAGGGAACTACCAAGCAATCCTTACTGCTATAAACCATTAACTCTTACACTCAGGGCCCAACTCTCACTGTCTAAAGCAAGTCATTCTCTTCAGTCTGAAATCTGGGAGGTGTTTAGTCCTCTTGCCTTCTCCCTCTGCTCACCTTTTTTGTCTTCATCTCTATGGCTGATTCTTAAGTTGTGTTGAGAAATACTTTGTGCAGTGTTTAACAGCAGAGGAACTGGGGATGATGCAGGTCACCTGTGCCTCCCAAAGTGAAGGTGGAAGCAGAAAGCAGAAACACAGCTGACATCACTCAATGCAGCCTTTGATCTTCTTGATTGCTCTGTGCTGTCACTAAGATAGGAACTGAGGACTGGTGAAAAAAAAGCAAGGTTTTATGGCCCTGCCCCTCTTTCCACCTCTCTGCTTGGGGGAAGGAAAAGGATTGTCTGCCACGGGACAGGAGACAGTGTTTGGAGGAGGAGCAATATCACTTGTTATGTAACTACATTACGGTGCTAATCCTAGCTGCAACATTTTCTATAACCAGGTTTCCAAGGTACCAGGCTAATTTTATAGGCATAATATCTTTTCTTGGTGTTACATCTAATATAGCATGTGAAATGCAGCTTATGGCAGATATGGTGCCCTAGCAAGCTCTGAGATGCCAGTATGCTCACTGCCACTAAATTTAACCTGTGCTGGAGATCTTGTCAAAGAGAAGAAATTGGAATTAAGTGTTTTGAACACGAGTGTGATCACTTAAATGTAGGTGGCCCATTGATTTAAACAGGAACCTATTTAGGTACTAATGGCAGACTAAGGGTTTATTTCGACAAAGCAAGAAGAAAAGTAGATAAGAAAAGTAAGAAAATGTAATAAAGTAAGTTTTAAAACAGACTTTCTCCATTGTACTATTTTACTAAAAGTATTATTGATTTCACCAGCAAATTTTCCCATGTTTCTTGCAAATTGAGTGCAAGTAAAAGTCATACAGGTTTCAAAGCCAGGAGGGAGGTGAGTACAGGGTGTGGGCCCTTTGGAGGGTATGTGGCAGGTTTTGGAAGTCAGCACAGCCAGATACTAGACAAACAGGTAGTACTTTTTGCAGAATTCTGAACGGCAAGGAGTGCTCACATGGGTTTGTGTGGCAGAGACTGTCTCACTGCTGAACAACCTGCTGTATTTAAAATTTTAATGAAAATTGAAAGTTTAAGTGCCACCATTTTCCGTATCACTTTTCCCCTAAAATGATTTATTGACCACTTATACATGATACATTCCCCTGTCATGAGTAACACTCTATATATTTATTTTCATGAATAATGGCTACCATTCTAATTGATAGTTTCAAGCAGAGGAGTAGATTTATTTCTACAATGAATGAAACTGCCCTCAATATAGAGCCTGTATAAATTATTTTACGTATTTCAGTTTTCCTCTTGCAACCTGGTATGCTCCTAATCTTAACAGAAATCAATCAAATAAGATCTAATACATCACTAACCACCAGCTTCTCTAAAGTGTACTACGACATTTTTTTATAATGTTTGTAAAATTTGTCTTAAGCAGTACTGCCAGGAGCTTTTGGCTTGACTGTTATAAGTGTTTGTAAGATGTCTGTTTCATTCCCTGGTAGCTTATTTGTCAGCTTTTTTGGCACTCTACCTGTATACTCATAACATATCAATTACTTTACTCTAACACATCTCAATTACGTTACCCAATTTTAGATAAAAATTTAAATTCAACTATGTTAATAATTAAATATTGATTCCAGCAGTGCATGAGCTCGTGTGGGCAGATGATGTATTATGCATTCACTGCTGAGTGTGACACCTAGAAGTCAAGTCCACAAAGAATTCTCTTAGCTAAAGTGATCACAGTTCAGGACTGAAATCCCCATTACTTGCAAATGATCTCATTCTGATATAAACGTCCAAGTCAATAAATGCTGTGTGCTCACAAATATGCCTCAATCATATGCTGCAGAACTATTGAAGGAATAAGCCTCGTGTGTCTCGTATAAAACACTAAAGCTTGCTGTGAACCATTTCAAAATAGAATTAAAATGTTACAGAGCATGCACTGCCTTGCTTAAAAAAAAGTAAACAAACCCCCGAACAAACAGAAATTCCTGAAAAAATTCCATTGCAAAGCAATGACCCAAATGTCTTCATAATACATCCAGTTACCAGTAATTTTAGAGAGCTATTATTTATTCTTCAAAGTCAGGAATGATGCAGTTCTCTCTTCCTCTTTAACAAGGATTTCCTTGTTGTAGCCTGACTAGTGTTTTCTAAGGCATTACTCCAATCCCTATGTAAACATTTGCACAAGGGATTTTTCATACATTCAGAAATCCTACATTCATGCACCAGTACTGGGAAGTTTTGGTGGTGGTATTTTAATATTTTTCAGCATTTTAAGAGTTTGGGGATGGGAACACTGTCAGATATAATGAGTAAAGGGCAAAGGACAGAGTTTGTGAATGTACTACAAATGAAATGACCCAAAAATGAGCACCCAAAAGTGAATTTCAAAATGTAACAGTAGGTTTTGGGAAAGACAGAGAGGTAAAATCCACGTAAGAGAAAAATATATTTGGGGAGGTGCCTTGCCTTCAGTAAGACACTTTACCATCTACTGCTTTAGTTAATTAAATCCTAAACGGCAATAACATTAAGAGCCAGGTTCCACTTCCTATTTCTATTCATAAAGCAGTTTGCATTTTTTTTTAGTTGAAAGACGATGTTGTGTGGTAAAATATTAGAAGCATAATGTATCAAGATGTTTTAATCATAAGAGGTACTGCTTACAGATCTGGCATTCATGCCAGATGTGCTGTATAATGGATGTACAGCAATTTAGCATTTACTGTACTTTAGGTATAATGTTGTCTTTGCTTTCATATATATTGCCTTAGCTACAGCTATGGTATTTGAAAGAAAATGTAAGTACAGGACTGTATAGGAATTTGAATAGCTTTTATCCACATCTGCATTAACGTGCCATTCCTTTTCTCCCTCTAAAACAAATAAGCCATTTTCTTGAGAAAACAGAGACATGATTGCTGGAAAACGTAGCTTTGTATTCTGTTATTTGAGCTATGAAATCAAAATATGTTTTAATAAATTACTGCTGTCAATACATTCAGCTGTTAAGCTAAAGCAAAGACATAAAAGTTGATCAAAGACGCCACTCACTGCGGGGAGGCAAGTGAAGCAACAAAGAACTAAACCTAAAGCTACATAGTTCTTTTCGTTAGGTAACAGCAAAGTAATTTGCATTATTCATTTCACCCTGGGAAGACAAAAAGCCCCCCACCAAACCCCCCCAAATCCAACAACATGAATAGATTGAAAGGACTAGACGGAATCTAGCTGGCAAACAAAGCAGAGGTAAAGTAAGGGAAGCAAAGAAAGCTAAATCAAATGTAACAAGGCTGCAAAAGGGTTCTAGAAATATCTAGAGAGAATAGAAGGAGACTGCTGAAAAGTAACAAAGGGACCATGTAAGTGAAGGCTCCAAGATGGATGAAAAATGTTCAAAACTACTTTTTCTTAGTTTTCAGTATAAAGGAAAATGATGAAAGTGGAGAATATTATGTAGGAAGAGAGAAAACTATAGCAAGCAATGGGCCAGAATTGTACTTAACTTGCACACAAGGGCCTCGTTTTCTGTCCTTCTTTTCCTTTCTTCAACATAGTCTGTGATTCTGTGATATGTTGAATAAAGCTTATATTGCAAGTGGCCTCCTCTTCAAAAGAAGGGAAAAAAAAAGGAAGTGTTGGATGGTACAAGGATGACACACAGAGTTACAAGGCGTAATGGAAGCGCACTGCTCTTGGAGCATCCTACTCTCTCTTGCTAAAATCTCTTGCTAAAACATTATGAAAAATGTTACCTGAAATGAGTAGCTGTTCAAAATAATTTTTTCCTTAGTTCAGGTTGCAGACTGAAGCAGGAGACAGCCATTGTAGTGCATGGTACCTTTCACACTAACATACTATGCCATGTCACAGAAGGTTTAGGTTAGGTGTCAGGAAAGGTTTTTCAGCCAGAGGGTGGTCGGGCACTGGAACAGGCTCCCCAGGGAAGTGGTCACAGGAGAAAGCCTGACAGAGCTCAAGGAACATTTGGACAACACTCTTGGGCACATGGTGGGAATGTTGGAGTGTCCTGTGCCGGGCCAGGAGCTGGACCCAATGATCCTTGTGGGTCCCTTCTAAATCTGGACACATTATCATTCCAACACCCTAGCACAATGGAAAAAACACAAGAGACATGCTTTAGGATGTTAATGGGAGCCAAATGAGGCTCAGTCCATGCATTCATTTACATCCTACTTTGAAAATACTTAAAATATATTTTTATTTAAGAGACTAAGCAGATTGTGAAAGAGCATCTTGGAACAAATATGTGGATGCAAACAGCTTCACTCCCATACTCTTGATTCTGTAAAATTTCCATCCCCCCACAACTTGTTATTTTGCTTTTAAATACTTGGTGTGATCTTATGTACCCAGATACATGTGGTATTATAAGATTCAGGTAGAATCTTTTACTAAAAAGGTTTCAATGTCTTTCACTAAAAACATTTTGATGGGAAATGCCATTACTGTCTAATCGACACAAAGAGGGGAGAATATAAAATCTGCCTAAAATACAGAGTGTTTCGACAGGATGATAACACTCCATTTTGGCATTTTTGGCTCAATGGGATCTACCACTTTCAAATGACTTCTGAAAATGAAATTAATTCCAATACCAGCAAACAGCATGCAAAACTTAAATTCCAAACAAAATGTTTCTGTTTCACCTAAAAAGAATGTTTGGTTGACTTGAAACATTCTTTTCCTAATATAATTTTATGGAAGATTTGTACATTTTGCATTCTCATTTTAAGTTTGTAATGGGAAAAGAAAATCCATGTACTTTCATGAAATAAAAAAACCTGACCCAGTACAAAACTCCACTGTGGTGTTTTTTATGTGTCTGTGGTGCTGAGTAAAGAAACTAATAAAAAGGACAATGAAGCTGGCACTACTGAGCATTGATGAGGGACACTGACTGTTACTGACAGGTCACAAAACTGACTCAGTGTCTGTGTCTGTGAGAGTGCACTTTCTGCCCAAATTTTGGAACTGATCCTGAACCTGATTTCCTGTGAATAGATAAAGACTGCACATACACAGGCTGTTGTTAAAATGTGAAATTGATACAAGTGAAACCTAAATAAAACATTTACTGATTTTGACATGTTCATGCATAAAAATTGTAGGAAAAGATGCAGGTAGTTTTAAAAATTTGACGTGCTTTATAAGAAAAGGCAATAAAACCTAGTTGGATTTCATGCATATACACGTCATAGAATTTCATCAATTGAATCCTGCAACAGGACAGTAGCTCTTCACAGTCTATGGGCTGTCTCTTGATTTAAGTTCTTGTTAATTGAGAATGCTCTTTAAGCAAATATTTCCAAGGCTTTCTTGCCTTCTCTGGTAAAAAACACATAAGCTTTTTAATGTTAAACTCACAGTCATTAAATTTTTTTATACTATGGAGCCTGCTACTATGAAAAATTTTATCCTCATTTACATTCTTGCAGATCAGGACAATTCATCTGCTATCCTTCTCCGTGTTAACCAAAATAATCACTCAGTCTAAAATGGATATTTCGGATCTTGGATAACACTTGTGCCTTTTTTTCTGAACTCCTTCCAGTATGTCAACAGCCTTTCTAAGTGGAGGATAAAGACTTTAAATGTGAGCAATGTAATTGGTTTCCAAAGGAAACAGACTAAGGAATTAGTACTAGTCAATAAATGAGGAAATGTTTATTTTAGGAATGCCAGACACATGGCTTTTAGAGAGGAGGTTGCAATTAGATACTGTCAGAGGAGAAAAGGAAATGTGGCATAATCTGCATTCTGATGTCTCCACAGAGAGTCTGATATGTAACCCATGGTACCGAGTGGGACTCTTCCAATTGATTGGAACAGTTTCGGAGCAGGAGGTTTTATGTAAAGCTAGGGAATCAACTAAGGACTTTGCCAAGCTCTAGTGAAAACAGAATTACACGCTCTTTTTCACTGGTTGTGAAAGCTCTGAAGACAGGCAACAAGAATGGTGAAAGGATTAAAAGACATGGGTGTAAGGTCCCAAAAACTCACTTGACGAGGCTCTTGAAAGGGCTTATGTGTCCTAATCTAGGAGACAGAGGAGAAGAGAAAGAAGAAGAAAGTACATAAGAAATCAAATAACAGACAATTGCTATTTCAATAATCCTAAGTCTAGTTAATATAAAAATTTCCCCCTATGCAAGTCGTTGCTCCTCACCCTGTGAATCTCTAAAATTGCAGGCAAGTTGCGATGCAAAACAGGATTTGGGAAAAGAATTAATGAAACCAGTCTTTCAGCTACAGTGACCAAAGAGTCCGGCAGATTGGTTGGTGATTTCCTTCTTGTTTCTTAACACAGTATTCTTCTTCAGTGAAGTCTTGCCTTTTACATATTCTTTGCTCATTTATGAATGACATACCAAATGTTAGATAATTCAATAAAACCAGTTTTGACACTTGCTGGACTTGTAAGATGAGCCCCAAAAGAGCATGGCAAGTTCAATTTAGATTCTTTATTGCTCACCGATATTGCAATGCATTGCACACCTTGTTAAAAAATTAAAACTTTAAGGATAAGCCAATTTTCAATAGTTAGGTATCCTTGCCTCTTGGAGTCTGTAACCTTACAGGTCCAGGCATCATTATAACCCAAACATATATACATGTCCTAGATTACCATCCTTACTCCCACCAACAAGGGTTCCGTGGAATCCCCAGGAACCATACCTAGGGAAAGAGGAAAAAGTCAGCCCACATCTCTGTGTTTGGGGCTGGATAAACTTTAAAAGCTTTTAGCAACTCCATCAGTGGAGAACAGTTCAGGTCAATTTTTACCTGGGTTTCCAGGGCCTTTCTGGAGGAGACTATCAGTTTAGACCAAACATTCATTTTTCCTTTATTCTGCAACTAGAAGTTACTGCCCTATAAAATACCCCTTCATCACCTGAAGAGCACCCTTACCATGGTGCCAATTAAAATGTAAGGCCCCAAAAACTTGCTCCTAAAAGGGATTACAGATTTTTTATATACTCTGAGGTGGATGCACAGGAGAAATACTGACAAGATATTCTCAAGAGATCAAAACAACAAAAAACTTTACTGGTAATTTCAGAAAATCAGAGGACTTTGTCAGAAGTTTACAGTAGCATTTAATCAACGTAAGACACTTCACAAAGCATTAACTTAGTCCATTCAACTTAGCAAACTCCAAGCCCATCTGGTTTTAAGTTATTCAAAACTCCGAGAAGAGGGAATTAGAAGAAGGAGAAGAAAGGGAAAGAAAGAATACAGAAAATAACAAATATAGCTACCATCCTGAGTTCCAGCAGTGTTCAGCTGATATAAAATCCAAGGCAAGGTAGGGTCAAGACATGTGCTCACCTTGTGTCCTGCATTAAATACCCTTTGGCCTTCCTGGGTCCTTCTCCCAGGTGGGACTTCTGGTCATCTGGCCACTTTGGGGCTGGATTGGGGTTCCCGGAGTGGGGTGTGGAGCATTGTCTCTGGTGTGCCAGGGATTGGCAGCCACTGCAGGGCTGGGATATGGGCTCTGGGGGGTGTGGAGCATGGCATCATCTCACCAGAACAAGACCTGACCCGTCCCTTTTCCCCACACATGCACCCAAAATATTTTGAGCCAGCAATCCTTCCAGTCTCTCACAGTGGGGTACCTGAAAGAGCCAAATGCATGCAGTTTAAAAAGAGGAAAGCTTAAGAGATGCACAGCTACTCTGTAAATTCCTTCCAGAAACTAATGTATCATTCTACAGTCTCTCTGTGAATTAACTCTCTGCAACTTGTTAAAATGCAAGGTGTACACAAAGGAAATAACGTGATGTACGCTCTAATGCACAACTGCTGTTCTTTTTTATGAGAAAATTCCTGCCATTCCTTCTTGTAATCTATTTCTCAGCTGGGTCACTTTCAACTCAGCTCGTAGCTTTGCAATTGAGTTCAGTAGGAGAGAAGTATTTGCAAGTTATAAGGATTAGTTTCTTTGAACTCTGGGTACCAGTATTCCTGCAGTACAGAAGAAAAAGAAGAATGTGTGTGAATTGGAGAATAATAAAACATCTTTACTCTTCTTTGTACCTTCCCATGATAAAAAATAGAGCTGAAATGAAGAGTATGACAGAATTCCCCCTGAATTCAGTAGTGTCTATTATTGAATTTTTCATTAACATTTATCATTTTTTCCCCTCAGCAATTCAACAATGGCAAAATAGCCCGTGCAATTAATTGCACATACAAAATATGTATATAGAGCACTTGGTAGAACAAGCTCTTGCATAACATAAAAGCCACATAATTCATTTATATAATGCAGTCAGGGATGGGCAGCATATGTGCATATATGCATATATACATACATACAGACACCCCTTGTGGGTATCCAAAGCTACAAGATGTTCTGGGGAAGGGAAAGAGCCTAAAGCCAGAAATTTAGCAACTCATGTGTTGATGCATTATTACTTATTTCCACGACATATGCATATTTTCTCAAAAGTTCACTACTTTTATTCATGATAAAATATGCATTCTTATTTCCTCTATTTATTTTTCTTGACCTTCCCATTAAGAGAGTAGATTGTTTAAGAGACTAGAAATTATAAAAAATTATCACCAGCTGTTCAGCTCAGCTACCAGGCACACGTATGTCTACCTATGTATATATAAATACATACCCATCTTGAAGTATTAGTAATATTTGACAGTCTTGGTGTTCTGTGACTGCTTTGAATTTCCCATGTACAGTCACAGGGAAAGAGCCCCTGGACTGCTGGTTTGACATGTCTTAGATCTGATCCTGGGGGCTTTAATCTGTTTGTGAAATATTGTACACGCTCTTTTTTTTTCCCAGAGAGGATAATCAGCTATAGCTCTTTGGGAACCCAGTGAATGCCACTTTCAAAAGAATGTCCCACTGCATTTTTCTCTATTTTATCCCAAGCAGGTATGCAAACTCCTGCTAACCTTCTGTACCCTTTTGTATCCACGACTATGAGAAGAGAAAATATATCTCCATAAATATAAAAATATCTACTTCATTGCAAAGTCTAATATATTAATCTTGGCTTTACTTCTCATAACAGAAGTCATTGAATTCTTGATGAAGACAGCCAAACCTCTGTTGATAACACAGTTGTGCTTTGTAACTAAAACAAATCCAAAAGCAACTCTAAGTACAATTTTTAAAAATTGCTTCTTATCTTTTATTACATCAATGATTTCTAGGTTAAGTGGTATTTGAACATTCATTAATTAAATCAGTCGACTGTAGGAAAGATACTTCACATACTTTAGAACAATACCTAAAAATAGTCAAGTCGGATGTTCGTTACTAAACTTATCCATGACGTGAGTTCCAGAGCAGTCATTAGGATCTTTTATAACCATTGTGAGTCATTCTGGGTATTTCTTTAACTTTCCAAGATGCAATTTATTAATTTCTGTTTGCAATAATTTTCCTTAGAAAAAACTGGACATTGGTTGAGTAGGACCAGCTATTCCTTTTGTGCTTGCCCAAAATTTTCAATTACTTTGAACAAGGCACTGAATTCTTCATAAATCTTCTCACTTGCGAAGAAACAGTAGCCCACACGTAGTTTTCTTAGAAAGCAGCAGTGGTAAGTAGCCTTAATATCTGTTGTAGGAGTGTTTCAAAGCTTCCATTATCCCAGGAAAGCCAGACTTCATCAAGGAGAGCACCACTGAGTGCATCAGAGACACCAGAGGCAGGCTGTGAGAATGATGAGGCACTGATCTTGAAATTTGAAATACGCTATATAAAAATCTGAGCTGATATCTGTGTAGAAAATTTATTAGTCAGCTGCTTTTCACCTATCTAGAATCGTAAATGCCAAGAGTAGCTCCGACCACCAGATATATTGATCCTAATGTAGCTGCCATACTCAATCAAGAATGTCTGAAAGGACTAAAAAGGCATCTGTAGATTGATTCCCCTCTAAGGATTCTCCAGTTGCATACACTGGTAGACATTACATAATAATTACTTCCCAAACAAACAGCTGATGATGACTCATGGTGAATATTCTGAACTCTTCAAACGGCATCACTGAAGCTCAAAGCAGAAAATACGCAGCATGATAAAATTGCGAAGAATAGAACTGTATGCCTATTTCCTCAAGTAACTGATCTACTGAAAGATTAACACTTATTTTGGAAAATAAAATGCCTAGACAAGTATTAGACTCGTGAAGTGGACTAACGAAAGTGGGGTGCACCAGAGTGTTTATGATCTCTTTTAACAGGAAGTTTAGTAGCAAGATGTGACAGTGGCATTTCTCTTTCTTGCTAATAAGCATTATATCCTGCCCTGAAACACATTTTTGTAGCTACTTAGAGCTGTAAGGTATTGGGAAGAAGTTCTGCACTGAAATTGTGGTCAGGCATTTGAACAGGCTGCCCAGGGAAACGGTAGAATTATCATCCCTGGAAGTGTTTGAAAAAAATGGGTGCATGCTTCATTTGGGGATATGCTTTAGTGGTGGAACACAGTGGTGCTGGTTTGACAGATTCCGTGATCTTAGAGGTCTTTTCCAACCTTAACACTTCTATTATCCATATCTTATAAGCCTGCCAGGGGCCATCAGTAGAATTCACTTATAATAATCAGGAAATTAGTTGAAAAGGTGCATACAATACCACATTTTATTTTTTATTGATTTCTAGCAGCACTTCTAAACTAATAAAAGTTTACATTGTCATTGTGTGTTTACATTTCTCTTAACAGAAAAAATATGTAGGTGTTTCAAATTTTCAGCTTGCCAGAGGAGGAACCAAGTCTGTCAGTCGAGGTATTGTAATGGCTGTGTCTCAACAAACCCCTTCTGCCAGCAGCGTCTTGTGGATTACCATCCTTACTCCCTGTCTTTCCAATCTGACTACCTCACAGTTCAACAAGCAGTGGCTGCTACCAGCTTGACCCACCTGAAAGTACGTGTGTGCTTCAGCAGAAAGTGGCACGCCAGAGCATATATCACCTGTTGCACTTCTTTTATAGTTTAATGAACAGATCTCACACTATATCATTTTTTGCAGATTCTGCAAGGGATTTTGCATAGCTCTCTCCTGGGTAAATGGAAAACTCTTTCTCTGAACTTATTAAAAGCAGGGCTGAATATTTTTCTCTCCAATGAAAAAGAAAAAGGTGGCATTACAAAAAAAGAAGGGAGGCAGCACAAAGATATACAGGATATTTTACTGAATGTGTTAAATTAAATATTGATTTCCCATAATGTGCCATGGTAGCTTTGAAAGAAAGGGAATTCAGTTGTATGTATGAAACCCAATATCAGCACAAAACTTGCCCTAATGTGATAGAGATCTTAAACTGACTGGAGGACTCTACTGAGCCACAGGCTTACCTAAAACTCAGGCAAAACTTGAGGGAATTTCAGAGGGAATTTCACATAACAGAACTTGTCTCTATTTCTCATGATTCTCTGATATCTCTGAAATGTTATTGCTACATTTTACTGGAAACCAAAGTTCACGTCAAAATGTTCATTTCACTGTAAAATCAAGACAGAAAGAACTGCAAAGTGCCATCTGCATAATCATATTATCAAACCATCACATTTCCTTTTTTGAGTGGGGAATGCCTATAAATCATCAGCCCAAGGTACAGAACCTGTGTTAGTCCAAGTGAGTCAAGTTTCGAGTGAAGGGACAGTGAATTTGGTTACTTGGAAGAAGAAGTATGAATACACTGATGACACAGGAAGTAGATGGTGAAAGATGCTGTCATTTCAGTGATTTGCAGTTATGTACTATGAGCATCAGAAATTACAGAAGAGAAAGCTATTAAATTATTATTTACATTTATGGTCCATATATAAATATTATTTTCACATGGCATATAGGTTTTGTTTTGCTTCTTCTTTCTTTTCTGTCAGTTTTCTTCCAAAAAACTGTGATAATAATACTAGCAGCAAACAGAATAAATAGTACAACAAAATAATTTTAAAACAAATAAACCAAACCCTTTCTAGTGACAGAAATACTATCAGACATGGCAAAACATGCAAATTTAATTTGCTTCATAGGAGCCACTACTATATGAGTGTTTCGATAGCTGACCCAGTGTATCTTGACTAAATAGCTGTTTGAAGATACAAGTAGCTAGATGGAAGCAGCTGTCCTCAAGGTAGCCTAAATATCTCATGCTGTGTTCATTAAGAACATCACTCAGAGTGCTGTGTTAGAATTCACGGGGTTCTTTGCTCAATTTGATCATCTTTAGAAGTGCACAAGATCACAGGCCAGATTCATCAAAGCAAGGGATTAAAGAGATTTTCCTTTGTACAGCTTGAATATGGAGCTATTTTAAATTTACCTATTTTAATAAATTTAGTTTTCACTTCATTAATAGTTTTGCATTTTTTAGGGGATGACTGGTAAAGCAAGAATGACATAAAAAGTTCTGTACTTGTTTATATATAATTTTCAATTGTATACTGGAATTTTTCTGCTATTATCTGGTAGAAAGTGTTGCTAATTTGTGACTCTTTTAATGCAATAATATCAGGACCTCTGTAGAAATCCAATTATTAAAATTATCAGAGAGATGCCACTGCCCAAATTAAAGAGCAAACGAGACCATATGCTGAAGTCAATAGAATGGATTTTTATTTAGCAGTAAATGTGAGGAAGAGAGAGAGAAAGGGAGAAGGAAAGTGGTGAGAGAAAGTGGCAGAGAAGCCGAGAAAAAATACCACCACTCTGTAGATTCCAACGACATTCTGCCAGTCCTCCTCTTCTGGTCTTCTCAGTGATTGCAGTTTTCTGGAGGTGGTGGTTGCAGACTGCATCCATCAAGCAGTGGGGGAACAAACCCAAAGAACACAAACTCCATTGGGTTTATACTCAATCAGGTTCACGTGGGAATGCCCAGGGAAGGGGAGTTTCACACTGGGTAATGCAATATAAATCACAAGACACCTGAATGATGTAATGTTGTGGATCACAGGGACACTTAAAGGGTCTTGACACCTTGTAAGGTGTCGCAGCTATCTCTTAGTCAGCACAGTTGAATCAGTCATGGCCCATCACCCAAATGAGTCCCTTCATCCTACATGTGGATGTCCCATACTCTGGATTGGAGTTTTCACACCTGGAGTAATGAGATAAGGGAGGACAATGGCATGATAAGAAAGACTTACCCACCTCACAGGATTTGTCTCTCATCAGCCTTATCTGGGAGCCCAGTTTGCAGCTTCAGGTGTGCACGACCTTCTGCACCTGGGAGGCCACTCTCAGGTGCATCCCTAGCGAAGCACCTAGCCCACTGAGCCATTAGCACCAGTATTCCAGTCTCTTACAGCACCTGGGTGGTTACAGCAAATGGTCGAACATTTGACTCATTAATCACTAGCAGTCACTCTCACAGCCTCTTAATACCAATTTTTTTCCATCCATGATGTAATTTGCATAAGATGATAGACAGAAGTTTGGGCTGTTAAATTAGTAAAAGGAAAAGATTACTCAAATTAGAGCTCATTTTAGGATTCTGTCATCTCAGTTTATAATTGTTTAGACCCAGGGAACTAAAAATGTGAAGGAAAATTACAACTGTCAAAGTTTTAATGGGAATACAGTACAAGGAATAAGATTTGGAGTTGGAGCATACTTGGAAATGTCAGGACCCAATAAAACCTGGGAGTGTCTGCACTGAAAATCACTTCTCTTTCAGAACCCATTTATCTGGGTGACATCTAGAGTTTATTATAAAAGGTGATTTACTCACACAAGAGACGGCCAATCTATTTTTTCTCCGTACTTATTCTTCCTTGGACTATAGCATGTTTTGGGATCCCCTAACAACAGGATATTATCAACAATATTGGCTCAGAGGGACCAGTCAGGGAGGTGTGGCTATGGTCAGGCTGAACTCTGCACTGTCTCATTTGTAAAGTGTTTTTATTAATATTGTTGCTCTTACTGTTTGTTTTCTTATCTCACTGCTGTTTCCAGCAAATTGTTCTTATCTCAAGCTGTGATTTTTGTCTTTTGTTCCTCCAATTCTCCTTTTCAGTTGCTGCACTGGGGAGGGAAAAAAGGTGGGAGAGAGAGAGAGTAGTGTGTGGATTTTAGTTAGTGGGATTTTAGTTTCAGTGGGAACACTAAACTGTGGAGTACTATTCCTAAACCATGACAACAACACAGTCCATGAAGGAGACTGGGGGCAATCAAATACGTTTTATACTTAGGAAATATCTTAATTTTTCCCAATTCCAAACACTGAAAATTCTACAGAAAGATGTCATATGCTCTTCCTCCAAAAGTGATGGTTGATTAAAAACTTATCAGAAACTTATCAGAAAAAAAAAAAAAATTCTATCAATTTTTTTGAAAACTCTAAAAGTAATATCAGGACCAAGTCTTCTAAACTTGAGATGGAGAATCAAGTTAGAGTATTCCTGTTACAAGCACAGAAGACTCAAAAAATAAAGAATAATAAGGAAATAATTCAAGATTTTCTTTAAACTGCTTTTTACTAGTGTGTAATTAGACATATATTTACTAATTGCTGACTATTCCCAAATTTATTGATGCTTAAATTACAATCTGATATGTCAGTATGTTTATGTCACACTAAAATCCCCTCTGCTCAATTAACATCTATTCTATACACTTTTCAGGCAAGTGCAACAAGTACCAAGGAGCAGCAATTAATTGTAAATGTTTTCAGTCGAATCAGAGAAAACCACTGAAGATATTTGTCTGTCAGCTGACACGAACTTCGAAAGGAATGCTCACCCACATGCTTCACTGCCTCAGAACACATGTAAATTAATCTGTTACAACTGCCAGTTAAGCACATTTGTGCACAGAGAAGTCTCTAAGTGTCTTCCAGCATTTTAAAGAGAAAACGCCAGGATTCCTGTCCATCAGAGGAGAACAATCCTGTTTGTTTATCTAATTGAGACAGAGCATTACTGTGGAAAAAAGATGAGAGAGCAAGATGTAACTTTGCTCGAGACACCTCAGCACTATGTCCACTTCTTTCCAGAAGCAAGGCTTCACCCAGAACAAGGGCCAGGCGTGTAATGGCATTAGCACCTTCATTCAATGCTTGCACATTCAAAAGAAAATATGAATGGCCAGATTGGGATAAACCAATTTCCTATGATAGCCTTTCTCTAATAGAGATCATAGATGAGTGTATGTGGAAAAGTACATGAAACAACATATTTAAGTATCCAGGAACAAGACAAGAGGGTGCACGGGAAAGACAAGAAAGTAAGAAGACACTAAATGTCATCACCTCTTTTGTCTTTTGATAAACTAAAAGCAAGTGGAGGTTTTTCTCCTCTGGTGAATACGATGGTTATGGCAAATTTCCTTTTTTTCAACCTGCTCAGAAAACTGATGATCTGAAATCAAAACCTTGTTTGTGGGGATGCTACTTTGAAGGTTGGAAACAGTGAAAAGACAAACTTTAGTAAATAAATTTACAATAAAATGTCTTTAATAGAAAGTCTCTTTCCCCAGTCAAACTACTTTCCTCAGCCTTTAGAAGACACTACTGGTACTGAATAAGTCTAGGAACAATACGCAATATTATGAACCCCAGGGTTTAGTACTCAAAAATCATTAATTCTGGTCTATCCTGGTCATTTTCTTGCTTTTGAGCCTCTAAATCATACCTTGAACATTAGTTTAACCAAGAGGCTATTTGATTTATATACAAGGCACACAGTTCACCGCACTCTTAAAGCTCATCAGTTTACTGCCAAAAATTTTTATTTTAAAATGCAGCTTACTTGGGATCTAGGTTTTGAATCAAGCACTGGTTTTATGGCTGCAACCTCTTAAAGGGGTAAATGTAAATTCATATTCCTCATATTTCCTTTCTCACAATTTCTTTTTTTTTTCTCTTGCATCAAGCAAAAATTGCCTTCTATAAAGCCTTTTGGTAGCACAACTTTCTCAGTTTCTGCAGCATTGCATAGCATGACTAGTCCTCACTTACATAGCTGAAGTTAAATTTTCCTTCTTTATTTGTGTTCGAAGCCAGTGGGAGCTATGTCCATACACACAATGACATTATTTAGTTATTAGACATTAAAGCAAAGAGCTGTGGGAAAAGCAACAAGCTCTCTACGAAATTTCGAAGTTTCTTAGAGAATTCACAGCAGACATTTTCAGCAATTGAGACATAATGGAGAGATTATTCTTCAGAGGCCACCAACGATTTACAGCTGCAGAAAGGGAGGAGGTGAAAACAATTCTGTTCATCTCAGCCTCTGCCCAGCCAGGATTTCCCATGTTTTCTTTGAATACCTGTGTAGTTCATGTGCACACTTTTGCTGGTCACTCCAAACCAATGCCCAGCAGAAGGAGGCAGTTTTATGGCAGTAATCAGCAAGAGCCTGGAGCAAATGTTTGCTGGCAGTGAGCTGATGACAATGCACCAAGGTATCTGGAAATGTTTACCAAATAAATTTCACAACTTTCTGAGATATCACACTGAAGTAGATTCCTCAGACAGGGGAGGACAGAAGAACCACAGAATATTTTGAGTTGGAAGGGTCGCACAAGGATCATCAAGTCCAGCTCCTGGCTCTGCACATATAATGACAGCAGGATAGAATACAGACTATGTTTCTAGAGGAAGCAAAGAATTGGTCTCATACAATGCGAGTATGCCAAAATCACTACAAATCCACTGACTCCAATCAAACGTTTACTGGTGAATAGTTACCATGTTTAATAACTTTATTCCTAATCTTACTAATAAATTTTGTGGTGGTCTGGTATTACAATAAATTCTACATATTAACTCAATCCTTCTCCCATAGTATGAACTGGTTTGTGGTTTCTTTTGTGCTGCTCTCTTACCTAAGTTACTGACAGATGGTTTTTTGACTTACCTTCTGGTCCTTTTCCACAGCTTGAGGTCTTTAGGTTATTGAACCACGCTTGGTAGCTCTGGAAGCTGCAATTGCTTTTGCTTATGTCATGATGCTGTTTAAATCCTGTCTCTTGAGACTGCTTTTATTGCCAGATAGGTCATCATGGTCACGAGAACACGTTGTATAATGACCTGACAAGTAGCTTATATTTGCTTTGACCGGACTGAAATAGGCCAAATGCCAAAGTATGTTGAGCCTAAACATTTTGCTCCATAAAATGCTGAAGGGAACAAAGGATTCTGACAAAAGCAACTAATTTCTTCTCCTAAGGGGTCCTCCTTGGATTTCTTATAAAGTCTGTAAACAGATTTTGATTGAACTCAGTGGGTCAGGGGTCAGTAAATGGTAATACAGTAGAGCGACAAACACTTAATTTTCCTCGATGCATCTTGAAAGAAGTATGTTTCAAGAAAAGAAAGACACAAGTTAAACACATAGTCCTTAATGTCTTGATTATCAAAGGCTTGTGATCAGAGAAAACAGAATTAGGTAAACATGAAGTGAGGAAATAACAGGAGAAGAAGCCCATAATAAAAAAGGTCTATTGAAATAAGACTTTATGGACATTTGCTATGTGTGTTTATGGCACTGTATCAATAAAATAGTAATATAGAAAGAGCTGCCTCACATTTGCAAGAAATACAGAAACAGTGCTCTAAAGAGACTTGGGTGTATAGTAAGAGATAATCTGTGATGGCAGACAATATGTTGAAAAGAAAGGCTAGTAATAAATCCCAATACCATTATTTTGTTTTTCAGCATTTGTCTGCACATTTATGAATACTATTAAAAAGAGGTATCAAATTTTTTATTTATTTCCCTACAAGTCAGCTGGAGTAGTAATGAAATTCATGTTCTTTTCCCAGCTGTTCCTACAAATGGCATGAGGAGGAGATGTGGATATGTCTGATGTGCTTTACATTGAAGTACAGCGGGCTCCAGTGCTCTGACTGGGCCTCCTGGGTCTCTGGAAGGACATACACCATAACAATAGGAAAGCTCAGCAGATGCTCAGAAGCAGGGTTTCTTTTCTTCTGCCTGATGATGTGGCCTGCCGGTCGAGGCACTGCTGACAGGGCTGTGACTCTTCTTTACATCTCTCTTTTCAGGGCAGGGTTTGTGAATGAGGTTCTGCATGCAACTACTTTTCTCCCTTGGTTTAATTATTTTGAGGTTAAAGCTCACATCTGTCATTTCCATGTTGAGTAAGAATTACTGAAAACTCCTAGTCTGTGTCATACATCAAGAGGGACAAGCTTCTGCTCCAGGGAAATCTGGAAGGCAAAATCATCTACCACATCATGGAGGCCCTCCTAAGTTCTCTGTGACATTGGTATTTTTACATTACATACACTGTCAGGACCTTTGAGAGACTGATTATTTTCTAAAGTATGGTCTTTTTATCTCTGTATATTTGGATGTAGCAGTTATGTGATACAGCATAACATCTGGCTTTATTGCAGTGAATATAGACTTACAAAAGCATTAATGATTTTATTACTACCTTCCCATGTCAAAAAGTTTCTAGATATCTACCCAGTTTTTTAAAGAGATGTGTTTCTGAACCGTCATGTGACAGCTGACCTAAAAAAACCTCTAAAAACAAGTAGAACCCAGGTTATAAAGAGGTACGGTGATTTCAAAAAACACATCTGTCAAATCAGGAACAGCTGGGACCCACAGCCATCTGTCCTGTCCAGTGAGAAATTCTGACTTTCTCTGGCTTGAGTTTGTTGAATTTACTGCTTCTGGCATTGGGAATTGCCTCACCTACAAAAATAATTTTCTGGTGTGGATTTCTACTGTGCTGGACATATGAAGCCAAGTTGCATATCAAATTCAGAAGGAAAAAAACCCAAACAACTTAAAATGAAAAGCATCCTACTGCATATTGGATTAATGCGCTGTCAGCAACATTATGTGTCACTGCATCAGAAATGGAGAAGATAGAAACAGAGTTTGAAAAAATCAGCCTGTGGAATTTTCCTTTTTCTGACTCTACTGCAGACTCTTCAGTCACAGAGAGCTGATCAGTCTGTTTCCATGTTTCAGCAGAATTATCAGTACGTGTGGACCTTCCTTCAGTGCTGGAAACCTAAAATGGGCTTCCAGCAAAGCACAATATTGTCCTTGCTTGACTGTGCAGGGAGTCACTGATAGATAAAAGAAAGTGTCAGTCCTCTGAAAATCACTACTATTTGTTACAACAGAGTGGTCTGTCCAAAAAATACTAAAAGCCATGATACAGCTATAGGAAAAGTCCACCAGTTTCTGGAGGCATAAATCAAGTGCCTGGATGTATGGACACCATGATAGCTCTAATTTTGAAGTGTGGGCAATTCCTTGTCTCCATTGCCTTCAATGTAAGAGGAATGACACAAGAAAGAAGAAAATTCCTGAGGCATCCAACTGTCTATAGAAGGATTCAAGAGCCAATTCTCCAAGGGGAGGGAAGAATCTCCTAATGTTGGAATGATATCTGGTTGAACACCACTTGGTAGATCTTCAAAAACCTAAAAATATGCTTGCTCAACCCATATGTTTTTCTGGAATCATTATGATGGTCTGGTTGACCTGCTATTTTCCACCCATAACTTCTACAAATAAGATTATGTTCATCTCAGTTACAAAGTTCCAAACTTCAGAAGGAGTTTTTGCTGTTTGTTTTTTTTGTTTGTTTGTTTGTTTTAAACCTAATTTGAAAACGGGATTAAATTTTGCTTTTATGGGATGGATCCCACTTAACCTCAAAGAAGACAATTTTTTTTCCCCTGAATAAATAGTAATAATTAATAAAACATTTCTTCAGGCAGAAAACATGCATGGAAAATCTTTATGATGAACATTTAGGTTGTTAGCATAGTAAAACATGGTAATATGACTGAAATATTGCCAGCTCTTACATAATTAATGCTATTGAATGTATCCTACTACTGTATCTGTCTTTGTATTTATTCATACCCCCAGGCTTGTAAGACATAATTCTTTAGGCATGTAAGTATATATGTTTATGATATACACATTTTTTACCTTCTGCATTTTAAATATTACAAACTCTTTAATGAGAGAAGGTATCTCACTGCACACCACAATAACTCTTTCTGTCATACTTTTTCACCAGTGCACAATTTTATAGGTGAAGTTCGTGGAAATAGTGAACAACCTCTCAAGAAATCTCTATCTGTTTTTGTCACTGACACAGCAGAGGATTTCAGCTTCATCCTAGAATGACACATAAACACTATTATTTACAAAAAAACAGAGAGAAGTAACAGAAGAACCTCTCTGATGCCGATCAATTATATGGCATGTAGTTTAACAACAGAATAATATTCTGGAATGGGGAAGCTTATTAGTAGGCAAAAAAAAATTGGTTCCCTACTAAGGCTGCTGTTAAAGTATGTAAAGCATAACAAAAGGAGCCTTCCTGAAAAAATAACAACAGCTTCTTCAGCATGCACAGAGAAATTACTTGTAGTTACCTCTATCAGCAGATGCTGCCATTTCAAAATGTCATTCATTGTTCTTCTACCTCTAGTAAATAATTACTGCATTTTGCACTCATAAAATTTGTTTTGTCTCTCAGTCTCTACATGGAGAGCTTTTTCCTCTCTCTTAGCGATGAAAGTTTAAATAATTTAAAATAGTAGAAGTGAGAAGGAATCAAACCTATGCATGTCTTTTCTAATGCAGAGCTGCAGTGCTAAACATCCCAGCAGTACCACTGAAGCTAACAGAAAATCTGTGGGACAAGGAGATCAAGAGTGATACCTACCAGAGAATGTAACAAAAGAAGCCTTTAGCAAAGAAATTTTTGGAAGAGCAGGAATCCCCATCTGACTGCACGTTTTTCAGTCATCTATTTTTTTTGTAACCATCACCCATCTAACATCCAGAGTGTTTTCTGCTGATTCTGCCATCACTTTTGACCTCATCTTAGCCAGTTAAAGTATTTTTTACTTGCCAGTACTAGAGGTGCTGTTTCAGGACATTTGTCTTATCCTCAAACCCCACTGAAATCCCATGCTAAAAGTTGTGGATTTACTGAGCTACCACCTTCCTCGAGAATCAGAGATGAATCAGAGCCAGATGAAGGGGCTGAACAGCTGGGTTTCAGTCTTTCCAACACGCAAAGCAGATTTTCCTATATAAAATTCAGCCCACCATACACCTTGTTGCTTAGTGAGAGGTGTAACTCTTCAGTCATTATTGAGATTTGCACATGCAATAGGTTAATAGCAAGATTAGAAATTATTTTTGAAAGTTAATCTCACATAGCGTGAAGAAATGCTGTGTTTTAGCAGACATTGCAGTCAGACAAACAGCTGATTTTGCAAGCACCAGGTTGGAAGTACAGTATTGACAGTTACAAAAATCTTGTTTTGACTTCCAAAATGAGAGACTTGCTGTGGATATCATTAGGAGACAAGAAATACAGTAAACCAAGATATGATTTCTTTAATGGCACTTCTCTGACCATAGCCTAACATTAGAAATGAGACTTCAGAATAAAGAACATCCAAAATATTACGTGAAGTGAAACATCTACAAATGATTACAAGGAAAAATTTACTTTATTGGAAAGATATGTGCTTTGATCAGTGCTAATGAACTGTACATGAAAGGTATGGATTTCAAAGAAATGATGGAAAGTACAATGTTGGAGGAATGTAATAATGTGTCAGGCTTTTTGCCACACACTCCTTGCTTAGTAGAAAATTAATGACTTATATGGCTGGAAACTGCTATTTTAGGATTATTACTTTTGAAGCACTGTTAATTATTCCTTATAAAATTACTTTATTGTGGACACAAGCATACAAACTGCTTCATTCACTTTGTGTTTATATTGCTCCCTGAGCTCTGAAACCTGCAATCCACCTACAGTACATCACTCCCAGAGTACCAGGTAAATGAGTCTTCCCATAAATATGTACTGATCAATTAATCAGTTTTCCCGATAATCACTTGCTTTTACTATAACCACAGTGTTTGAAAGCAAGCAGTCTGGGGACAGTGGATTAAATTCGCCTCTCTGAGGGCATGAAAGTGATGGCTCATTTTGTGGAGAGAGCATTTGCCACAGAAAAAAGAAAAGTGGATGAGTGGATGCTAATACTGGTCTATCTTTCCTTATGTGTTTTCCAGTAAATGCAAAATTTAAATATATTTCCAGCTCCATGACGAAAAATACGACACACAAAAAGGATTTCTGGACCTCAAGAAACCCTACTTTTTTCTGTTTATGTATCATACACACCAACTAACATTTACATCATTTTTATTCAAAACCTTTGACAGGGCTGGTTTCTGTGAGAAGGTGCTGGAAGCTTCCTCCACGTCCGGCAGAGTCAGTACCTGGCAGGTCCAAAGACAGATGTGCCGCTGGTCAAGGCTGGGCCAACTAGAAATGGTGATAATGCCTTTGTGATAACAAATTTAAGATGAAGTAAAAAAAAAAAAAAGTGTTTGCACAGTTGTAATTGCAGCCAGAGAAGAACAGAGTGAGAACACATGAGAGGAGCAACTCTGCAGACACCCAGGTCAGTGGAGGAGGCACAGGAGATGCTGCAGGCACCAGAGCTGGGATTTCCTTGCAGCCCTGTGGTGATGACCCTGGTGAAGCAGCTGTGCCCTTGCAGCCCATGGAGATCCATGGGGATGCAGAGATCCACCTGCAGCCTCTGGAGACCCACGATGACCCATGCTGGAGCAGGGGGATGCCTGAGAAGATGCTGCAAACCTGTGGAAGACCTGTGTAGCAGGAGGGTCCTGGCAGGGACCTGCAGACCCCTGGAGAGAGGAACACATGCTGGAGCAGGTTTCCTTGCAGGACTTGAGACCCCACGGGGGAGCCATTCTGGAGCAGGCTGTCCCTGAAGGACTGCACCCCGTGGAAGGGTGACTCACATTGCAACAGTTCACAGAAAGCTGTTGCCAATGGGATGAACCCACGATGGAGAAGTTCATTGAGAGCTGTCTTCTGTGGGAGGGACCCCATGATGGAGTAGGAGAAGGACTCCTTTCCCTGAGCAGCAGTAGAAACAATATGTGACAAATTGACCATAACCCTCATTCCCTCTCTCCCTGCACCACTTGGGAAGGAGGAAGTCCTGAGCAGGAGGGAGGGGTGGGAGAAGATGTTTTCAAGGTCTTATTTTACTTCTCATTATTCTGCTCTGATTTTGTTAGTAATAAATTCAATTAATATTTATAATTCAAGTCTGTTTTGCCCATGATGGTATTTGGTGAATGATCTCTCTCGGTCCTTAACTCATGAATCTTTTGTTGTATTTTCTGTCCCCTGTCCAGCTGCAGAAGGAAATGAGAGAGGCTTTGGTGGGTGCCTGGCACCCAGACAGGGTCAATCCACCACTGTACACAAAGTTACTGACCTCAGGATGTGCCTCTGCAGCTTTGTAGAACAGAAGTAGGAACATTACCAGGGGCCGATGCCCTAATTATTCCAGAGTTCAGCACCACCACTGTGAGCAAAATAAAAGTCTGCAGTGAATTCACTGCAAAAATGTTTCTAAACTCCTGGCAAGCCTTATGGCAAAAAAGGTTTTTTAACAGTGAAATGCAAAGCTTAAGGAAACAGCTGTTGTCTCTGAAGATAGAGACTGACAAATGAATTGGTGAAACATAGTTATCTTCCATTTGGCTTTGAGGAGAGTTCTTCATGCCTTTTGGGTAATACATTTTTTAAATTTTAGTTCTACATGAAAGCTGATCTAATTTAACAGCCTTCCAGTAAAATCCTGTTGTCCCCCTTCCTTTACTCACTTTTTCTTCCTCTCCTGTTTTTTGGCACTAGCGTTCTGCCTTCTTCCCTCCTACTGGCTGGGCTGCACAGCTGAGCCTGAGTCAGCTCACCAAAGCTATCAGCAGAAGTGAATCACTTCCATATGAAGCTGATAAGAGAAGTAAAAGTCTTGGCTCTATCAGCACAAGATATTTGCTTTAATTCTTCGCACTTTCACTTATTTTTAGATACATATGTATGTATGTATATATAATGCTAAAGTAATTCCATATTTACTTGTCATTGATCAGTCAGCTTAACCATCACAGAAAAGCCTATTGCAACACAAAAGGGTCTCTTTGTGTTATTCTTGTCTTCTCCCTTCTGGAAATCTCCGTATCTATCAGATAATGTAGTTAACTATCCATATCCCTGCTATTAACCATATAATATAAAAGGTCCTTAATGCATCCTGTCATTTTTCGTGAAATAAAACTGTTTACCTGCCCTACTAGCCCGGTTTAGTTGGAAGTGGGCATTTTAAAAACACAATTTTTGAATAGTGGATGGTGATAACAAATACCAACAGACATGGAATAGAGGAACAGCCTTTTGTATGAATCAACACAGAAGTGTGAATTCCTGCTGATTGGGTTTACTGCTTGTGTGCTACTTATCAGCACATGATTTTCACGGTGGGCATCAAAGAGCACTGGAAATTCAGGCTCAGAGGGTCAACCTTTTTTCGTGCTGTAATACACAATGTCATTCATCAGCCGTCACTTTTAATTGCTGGGTGTTGGTCACTTAGACACATAGTGAACAGTAAGAAAGAAACCTGTCAACAAAATCCATCAGGAATGTTACTCTGGTAGAAGAGTTTAAGTGTTACTGTTGTCTGTTAAGTACAACAAGAAATCTTCAGACATAAAGGAGAAGGAAAACCTACAGTTGCATACAGTGGCTGATTACTCTTACTGCAAGGAAAACTCTTTTAAAAACTAGGCTTTTACCTCTATTTTTTCCCATAAACACCTGTGTATCAGAGTGGGAAGAAAAATGAACAAAAACACAGGGCTCAACTAACAAGAAGAAATTTAAAATGCCACAGACCAGTTCTGCAAGAGCATTCCAAAACGTAGACACGGATAGTCATGGCTACTTCAAGAAAATGTTGTTTACCATTCTGAGGGGAAAAAAAAGGGAAGAGCACCTTGCTTCTTCTTTTTTTCAGGGTTTTCAGTACGAGACGCTTGACCATTTACTCTCCATTTCCTGCAGAGAAAAGGAGTACCAGAAATACCCAGAGCAGAGAGCTAGAACTGGGACAACAGGACACGAACTGGACCATGGATGGTGCTTCATGGGAAGAAGCATCTATAACTACTGGGTAAATTGTAGAACTGCAAAATTTTAAAATCACATCTTATCCGCAAACATTTTACCTCTTTTTCTGCTAAAAAAAAAGGAGGCATCTCAAAGTAAGTGCCAACAGGTAAGAACAAAGTTAGAAAGTGATAATTTTATAAATTACACTTTTTTTCCCCTAGCTGACAAGATTGTTGAAAAGCGGTACTTTCAGGTAGGATGTAAGTAGGCAGTAAATCATTGTTTCAGCTCAATTCATTGGTGAAGGAGCAAATCTGCACAGCAAAATAGTTGAAACCACTGGTTAAAAGTCCTGTAATTTAGTAAAGATTATCAGATTTTGTTATTTTTGAAGGGACAGGTTACAGAGAGAGAGAGATATTCCTCTTCTCTTATCTCTGTTAAATCATGTAAGCAGGTATCAGTGACATGGCCTCTATCTCCCCTCTCATTAAAATATGACTACTAAGGCTGTAGCATAGTTGGGAAAAAATCTCAGAACCCGAGGAAAATAAGAGACAAAATAACACTGAAGACTTGCATTGGGATAAAATGTCTGTATGCCCTAAAAGCACTATTCACAGGAAGAAATGCAAATTGTTTTTGAACAACTTTAACAAATTCTAATGCCAAAATAATGTAGAAAATCACACGTTGGTCATTCTGTAAAGGAAAAAATTCCTCTGTCATCCCTCCACTCCTAGATGAACGCTAATGGCAGTTGGTTGATGTTAATTTCACATTACTTTGCTGCTCATTGTTTAGGCAATTAATCTAAGGTAGTCATCTGGATTTCCTCTGTGGACAGTGAAGAGGGACCAGAACCCTTACTGCACAATGTATCCCATCCTAAAATTTATATCTATAATGGGTCAGAGGAATAACAGAGGCAAACAATAATTACTTTCAGATGGACACACCTTGGAAGGAGATGCCCAAAAAGGTTTTTTTACCTTGATGACTAAATACAGGTTTCAAGCTTTTACTTAGTAGTATCTTTTACAGCTTTTCCAGCTTTGGTGTTTCAACATTCCTCAGAATTTTAAAGTATTTACTTAATCCTTGAGGCACAAAATGCAATAGGATGATAAATAGTTCAATCTGGGCATTTTACTTTTCGTACGGGGTGGATAGTAACAGCAGAAAAGAGGAGCTTAGTACATAAAATGAGCAGAAGCTTCTGAAAGCTATCACCTGTGCTCCCTTTAACCCTCAGGAAAATCACTGGAGACTGATTTTCTCCACTAGGACTTAGCCATAAACCATTTTAAACATGAATAGTAAGCAGAATGTAGTTGTCCCTTGATTTCTGGCATTCCAAGTGGTTTTAACGTTTTCCAATGGCTCAACATGAGGATATTTGCATTTTCTATTTTATTTGTTTTTAAATAAAACCAAATTGTGAAGTATAAACTTTAGAAAAATACAGATTTAAGATTGTCTTTGCCCATTTTGAATTATCTACATACAGATTTTCACAGGTTTTTGCTTTATTTTTTTCACAGCCCAACTTTTATTAGTTTCAGTTGGAGCTGCATTTTTTGCAAATGAAATCTTTGCTGTGACAAGATAAGCACGAAGAAAATGAGGAACATCTTTCCTCTCAAAAGTCTGGTTTAAGTGACTTCCTGTGAATCATACGGTAATCTTGTGACAGATGATGATATAAAATGCATTTTCTAAGCTGGCATTACATTGCCTTAACTGTAAGAATAAAGCCCACTGAAAACCAGATTGCTGCTTCAGTGTTGGTATATAAGTGAAATTATAAACTTGCATGATGAATTGCTGAGTGGCTCAGAACAAAAGATTCCAACTACATCAGAAAGAAAACGTACTCCCTGAATTTATTATCCAAGTGTTCCATAAAGGTAATTATCTTACAAGAAATATATTTTGTCAAATAAACAAGTTTTGTGCAAAGCACAAATAATTTTAACTAGCTTGGCCTTTTAATTGCCTCGAGTCCCACGTTTTTTAATTTTATAACTTGAAAAAGTAAGACGAAGGTCTTAGTCATATTATGACTAAGTTGACATCCACAACTATTTTCTGCACATCTTGTTCACTGTCTGAACATAAAAATGCAGGTTAGGATCATATAATTAATGACTTTATTATAAGGCCTATAGAAAAGAACTCTGAGTTAATATTAAACAGTCAGATTTATTTATGGTATTTCCCAATTTTAAGTTGTGCTTTTTCAACATTAGTATCTAATTTTTTTTGTCCCTGTGAAAAAGTAAAATAAGTAACCACTTAAATCTTCTTTTTCTACTTAAATGTATTCATTAACACCCTGATAATAAGGGCCTGCTTTCTCTCTTATTTCACAAAGAACTGATGAGTAATGAGGAATTATTAGTAATATGGTAATATGTATAATTCTGTAATACAAAGAAATTATAGGCTTTTATAATTACACTTCGATGTTGTACAAATCATCACAATAACAAACTTTTGTTGAGCATTATAAACTCGATAAGCTCACTGACATACGGTAATGGATTAAATATGTGTTAGAAGCAATGTAAGGCAGTTGCACTGTTTCTGATTGATATATTAATATATCATTACAAATATTCCCCCCAGTTCTCATTTGGATTAGATAATGAGCATTGTGGCAGACAGCAAGAAACTTCAGTTAGCCAAACAGTGTTGAGAACAATTGACTGACTCGAACTTAGGGGCTAACACAGTCAGTGCTGTACTACTACAAACTACGAAGTGAGTATTGCATGGAAGAGTAGAATCACTTCTGATGACAGCAATATATATAACATAACAGCTCAAGGGAAAATTTAAGCTTAAATTTGGACTAAAAGTCATTACTTGGGCAATACTCCTACTGATCTGAAGTTTTCACAAGTCATTCGTTTCTTGTTACAATAAATAGGTCAACTCCAGTTTTATCTCCAGGACTCCATGGATCATATACAGTCAAGGATAATGTATATGATCTAGACCTCTCATATGCAGTCTTATTTATGGCAACTACATACTTAAAAAATGTAGAGATACAAAAAGAGATACTTAATTGGGCTACGAGGAGATGTGGTTAAAGCTAGCTTATTGCACAAATTAATAATTGGTAATTAAGGAATACTTACAGGAAGAATATGGGAACATGAGTGTTGTTACTCTGTCTGGTGTCTCAAGACCAATAATTCTGGCGATTTGCAAAGATAGGCATGTTTATTCCTATTTGTAACTTCTAGCAAATTAAAGTTCTTTAAAAAACATTCTCAAATGAAATCTTACAGAACTCCTTTGGCCTCCTGACCTACAAGAAATGTTTCAGAAGCCTTGCTACCTGCATTTTTGTAATTTCCTAATGTATCTTACTTACCATTTTCAGTGAAAGATACGCAAAATGTTTTCTTCGCTGCTTTGAATACAGGGCTGCTTCAGCTGTGTATTTCCTCCTCATATGGTTTCTTAAACTTAGAATTAAGATTTTGGTTTCAACTTCAAAACATTACAGGTTCCAAAAGAAAGTGATGATGGCTAGCAACTGGCTTTAATGTGGCTCAAGCATGTTCGAAAGTCTTTATTGAATAAGCTCAGGGACCTAGACTTCTTGCTACTTGAAAGCTTCACAGGGCTTAATTCTCCTAGCCTTTCATTGTCACCTTATTTCTGTTATAAATCCCAGCACTTCTTTGTAATTAATTGTGCAAATGAATAATATCAATGTAGAGATAGTGTTCTTGGCCCAAAAGCAATGGCTGTATTTCATGCACTCCTCAGAAGTGGCTATCCACCACCACAAGAACAAAGAAAATGAGGTCAACAAAAATCCCTCATTTCCACTTCAAATGAGAGCTAGCTATAAAGAACAACTTTAGCCCGCAGTTTCATTCCTACTTTTAAAATTCATCAAAGAGAGTTCTGTTAAAATACTGTGCAATGATATTAACAGTATTAATAGGAAATAATTATGAAGAGAAATAATACCTTTTCTTAAATGGGTCCTGATATAAAGTATCAATGCTGCTAATGTAAAAGCTTAGCTCTCTTGGTATTCAGTGCTTTATTAAAAGAATTTTTATTAACTAATTCAAGAAAGAAATATGATGAATGTCTCCTTCCGAGTTCCATCCCTATCTTTCTTTACAGTAGTATCTGGTAATAGAAAGTGCTTCTGGCAATACTTATCTGCATATAATGCATAAAATTTTTAAGATATAGAAAGGTCTGTATGGAGGATGGCTACTTGATACACACCACGAATATCATAACATTTTCTGCCTCAATTTAAAACTAAACCTAATAGTTCTTCAAGTTCTTTTGATCTTATAATCATGAACTTATATGGGACAAGTTCTCAGCAGACGAAATTGTCATAGCTCCATCAATGACAATTTACAACTCATCTGCCAATCTGACCCTGTACTTTAATCTATCATTACAGTCTCAGACATTTGTGTCTCAGAGTTCTCTTTATCACCTTTGTCTTCCTTTTACAATTAAATGTAAAATAAAGAATTTCATTTAGTTGACATCATTTTTGTAGCTAACCCCTGCAAACCTGTTGAGTTCCTGGGTACTCTTATGATTCCTTGATGAGTATGTTGTCAGCACACATTCCATGATAGCACGCTTGTACTACCAATGTCTATTTTCCTATCACTATTTACTTTTCAGCCTACAGGGTTTTTTTCCCAGCCCCAACCAGGATCAAAGCACTCTCAGCCTAGGTAAAAATCTGATCTAAAGCACATACAGTTTAAGAAATGCAATGGGTGGGATGTTGCTCATATGAATTACAAATTGCAGCATTATCCATCTGCATCCTGGTGACAAGTAACTCCAGAAAACAAGTCTTGGCATAGACTTAAATTTCCTATGTTAAATAGAGAATTTGGGAGCTAAACCAGGTTGAGGCAGCATCAGAGAACAGATGCTTTCTGATAGCTAGCTATGGCTCTGATTCAGGAGCATATTTAAACACAGATATGTTTAAGGGTTTAACTGCACAGGGGTGAATGTAAAGCTGTGCTTAGAGCTAAACATTGGCTGAAGAATCCTGCTAAACTGTGTGTCTATGAACGAGACCTCTCTGCAATCACATTTTGAGGACTGCACTAGGGACAGCAGGTGGGGTATATTCTGTTTTGATTATCTGACCATTATCTGTCAGGATGGGAAGGTCCATCAGATAGGAAATAAAAATCTTTTGATTTTGCTATATTGTGACTGTGTTAAAGGCAGACAATCTCTGATCCTGGCAGTAAACTAAGACAGAAATCACCCTAGACATAAGACTAGCAAGGGGATTTGTTTCTCTTTTCAAACTACCCTGTATCTGTGGAACAATTATGCCAACTGAACCAGCTTCCAAAAATTCGAAATTGAGCTGCACATGGATATGTCTGAAAACAGCCCATTATTATACTGTTCTACTTTCTTTAGGATGGGCCAAGAGCACTCACCTTGGAATTACAATTACTGGTCAATATTAATGAAAATTTTAAATGGTTTAGTGTGTAGCCATTCTCTTGAAAATGGCCTACAGCTATCTCACATACCTTTGCTAACCCTTTCAGACCTCTGGTCTGAGAGCACGTGAAGATGAATATCTGCTATTGCAGTAGTGTTCACTGAAATTCATCCAGGTTTCATGCATTTCAACAGCACGTATCAGTCACTCTTTTCTTTTTCTCATCAGTTCTGCTTACTGGCATGAGAAGAATCATGTTTTAGAAGATTCAATTATCAGGTTGCCATGAGATATTTCAGTATAATTATATTTCATTGTCAACTACAAATTATTTGAGGTGCTTTTCTCATATACTTTTGGAATGATAATCTAATACCACTCGGAGTGAAATAGTAGAATATACATAAAAGCACAGAAATGTTGAAACCCAGAAATCTTATTTCAAAATTTTTTTTGCTATCTGCTAAAGTGATGTTCTTACAAGTCTTCTGTCATTCAAAGCATATGTAAATGAGAGAAAAGTTCATAGAGAAGCACATGAGAGCATATGTTTGAAGACATGGCATTTTTATGTGTGCCTGAAAATCCCAGGAATCTACCTACCCTCTACCCCTAGTCATGACTTAACTGATAATCCAAATTTCGTGTAACCTCTGTAAACAGCTCAGCTCCATGCTTGAGTATTTCTATTATCATAAGTACTAGCAACTGATTTAAAAGTCTAAATTCTTCTTTGTGATGGGACGAGAAACTTTTGCTTCCAACCTTTGAACATTGGGCTGGGGCAGCCTACAGACATTAAAACCCTTTCTAGGGCTCTTGACAAATTTAATATGCCAGGTAGAAAAGAGTTAACTGTTAGAGCCAGAAAGATATCTGGAGCTCATCAAGCAGTCAGATTCAGATGCTTCCTATACAAGAAAGAAAAAAGGACTAGTGAGTAGTGAAGGGAAGAAGCTGCCTTCATCTCAGGAAATGCAGCTGTCGTGTAAACTCCGAGTGTGTAGTGCCATCTGCTTAATGCTTGAAGTCGCTTTTGAATCGCAGAATGGAAGAATCTTAATTTGAAAATTTTGAGAGCTTCTCTAAAGAAGTAAAAAAGGAGGAGCAGCCCTAATTCTTGTACTCTGTGCTGTTGTTTGCACCACTTCATTTTTAAATTCCAAAGGAAGGGGAGATGTATGGATTCTGCATAAAATATGGAGACTTAAAAGAACAACGTAGTAAAGATGAAAAATGATCCGGGGAAAAAAGCAGTAGTGACAACTCCCTGTGCTCAGCAGTGGTTTCCAAAGCTGCATAGAAAACCTCCAGACAGAACGAGGCTGCCCAAGCCTGATGTCTGAGATGAGCAGAGGTTAAAATCTGTGAGTGAAAGGCAGTGTTGTGGGCACTTCTTAATGCAGGAGCTGTACTTGAATACAGACTGCCTTTGCCCTCTTGCCAAAAGTTATTTCCCACCAGGTTTCAACCCCCAGACTGGAATACTGCTAACTGCAAGCCTTGTTCTGCAAGCTACATAAGGATTTTCCCTTTGTGGGAAGGACTAATGCATCATTTCTTGTTAGTGCAGTCAGCTGTGGGGCAGATTTAAAATTCACCAGCTACTCTAAACTACCTTTGTGTGTGCAGTCAGTACTCTTTAAAGCCCTACCCCAGCTGTCTCTGTGCCAACTTTCTGGAGTCAAAAAGCCTGAAGAAGTGATTGTTCTTGTCAAATGCTGAAGAATTCAATATCTTTTATGGCCCCATTAGGGCAGAATGATAAAGCATCTCTGAAAAATAAAAAAAGTAGAAGCAAAGAGGTTTACTGCTGTATATTAAAGCATAGTAACTTTTTAATTTTGGAACCCAATTTAGAAAAACATGGTCTCCTCATTTTTCCTCTAATGTGAGAAAATCCCAATGAATTTATTATCTTTATTTGAAAGCAAATTTAAGAAAAGATACCAAATGCTGTATTAAATCTTTATTGATAAAAATTGTATGGTATTGTCTCTGAAATTCACTGGGAAGAATTACTAATCCCTGTGTTCAAGATATTGCATGTGACAGCCATGAAATTTAAAGCTGGGCAGTAATTTTTGAAGGGATAATACTCTGTCTTGTGCCCTAACAGAATTGAGCTGATATGGGGGGGGATGGTTATAACAGAGTTACACGGATATAGCATCCTAAAGTAAGAACAGGAACTGCCAGTAGCTAAAGTGTGACATTAACATGTCTCCTTATTGGAAAAGGAAGCTTGGGGAGCCTTCCTAGGGAGTCATTAAGTATTCCTGCAGTATGAAAGTTTTTTTTTTTTTTTAGAAGAACGATAGGATAGAAGTAGGTATGTAGTGAAAATGTTGGGGATTTTTACTATAAACAAGTTGTAAACATGCATAACAAAAGCAAAACTTTTTCAAAAGCCATTTTTAAGGCCAGTGCTGTGAAACGTACATCATTTTAGCAAACTGCTGCTAAATGGTGGATGTGGTTTGATCTTAAACCTAATGTAGTGGTAGAGCTCTAGGCTGTGTTCTATGATGTTGTCAAATTCACCTTACTAAAGGTCTTTTTAATGCCCTCTTTCTCTAATATGTATTTATTTATAATATTCTCAAAGTTTTAAGGATTATCTCTAGCATGCTTAACTCATTTAAGGCAGAAGAATCAAGACTTGCTATTAATTGTGGGTGCCTCTAGCCCGTGACTAGTGACTGAACTTGGAAGTTACTCTAACTTGCCTTGATGTCCTGTAGTCCCAAGCATCCTCCACAGAATGAGGATTAAAAAAAAAGGATAGCAACGCCTCATCCTCTCCCTTCCTCTTTCCTTCCTAAAATATGCACAAGTACTGTGGTAAAAGAGCTTTACACTCACACCTGAGCACAATACACCTCAGAAATTCTGAGTTTGGAAATGTCTATGACAGTCCCTGACACTGTTGGTATCAGACTAACCATATTCTTTATCCTCACTCAGCAAACCTTGCCAAGTGTAGGAATCAAATACTTTTTTCAGCATGTTTAAACAGCCACACCCCCTTAAATTAGCTGGTGTACATGCTCACTGAATTTTGTTGTTACAGTAGAAAAGTCCTTTATATTCACCTGAAAGAGAACAAATATTTCATTGTTAGGGACAGAGGTCTTGAAGTTAGTTTTCTTCTGTTGGAGGCAATGACACTACAACAACAAACAAAATGAACAAGCTCCAGCTGAAAGCCAGCAATGTCTTCTGATCCTTCTATTTGTAAATAGAAAGGCTGGCACAGAAACTCCATGCTCTGGTATTTGGGAACTATCTAACTATCTAACTACCAGCACATACACATATATACATAATAGTTCATTGATCTGCCAGTGCTGCTTTTCATGCAGTTTGATTCCCATTGTGACACTCTCACTCCTGATATACACATAGAAAACAACAATATTAACTTTTAGATTATGATGCCAACTACATCAAGCTTCCTCAGTCTCCTCTCAAAACTTAGGACACCTATTCTTGCTGTAGTAGTACTTCTTCAACACTGCACTTTCTGCTTTAAAACTGATGCAGGGAATACCATCTGCTTTTTCTGGGCGTGCTATTCAGCCTTCCTGTGTATTGGCAACTTTGAATAATCCAATAATTTCATTGCCGTTCTCATGCTTTTTGTGCTTGAGCTACCAATAAAAATTTTAGATTGGGTCAGTTCACAAGATGGAGCCTGGAGAAACCCCAGAATTAATCTTTTCTGCCCAAACCCACTATCATCTTTCTCTCTCATAAAACCATACTTTGATAACTGGTCTTTCACTTCTTTTAACTAAAAATAGTCAATCACCAGACTATTAGTAACTGCATAGTAACTTAAGTAACATCTCCACCTGTCATAATACAGTATTTAGTGAAGCACAGACATATCAAATGCACTGGCATAACTCTTAAGAGTAATAAAGTTTGTGTCTTAGTATAAAAATCTCTCCATTGAGAGAAAATAAAGACCAGCTGGATAAACAGGCCTATGCTTATGGGACACATGTGAAGGTGACTAATTATCAGAATGAGAGAAGAATTTGCTTCTCAGTTATTTTTTTGTGATTGTCTAATTTTTCTCCTCCCCCTAATACATTAAAACTATCTGCTTTCACAGGTAGAGGCACCTGACTAGAAACTTTACTCTGCCCTACACTTCAATGAATGTGATTAATTTTTCTGGGTGGATTCTAATTAATAATTACTCTCATCTGTGAGTCTGACTCCAGCCTCCCGGCAAACACAGCTGCCTCTTCAGAGAGCTGCCAAATTCATGTGAGTTTTAAACAGTAAAATGAAAGATAGTTGTGAAAGAGAGAGTACAAGAGTGAGAATGAGTAACATAAAGACTGGTGTGCTGTATCTGCTTTGTGGTTTCTTATTTCATGTGAACGTAAATCAACTTTCAGAACACAGCTTTGTAAAGACGGTGTGACTTCAGAACCTTTGCTTTTTTGCAATAGTTCTGTAGTTTATATTCCCATTGTAACTGTGTTATTCCATAACTTTTGTTCCAAAGCAACTGTTGCTATAAAGAGATTTGTGATTTTTCTGAGTTCTGATTGGAATTTTGGTATCAGTAACCCTAGTGATTTTTTCATCAGGCTGCCTAATGATTTTCCTTTGAAGGCTTGTGATCCCATATTTTAAAGTAACTAGATTTATATTTTATTACAGAACTTGGTTTGTTGGCAGATTTAGTCAAATTTTCTGAGCATACGTTTGATGGGTTGAACAGGATAAAAGAGTTTCATAGATGTCTTTGTAGAGGATAAAGGGCAGAGGCTCAGCATCATTTTTATTCATGAAGTTTCACTGACAAGAAATGAGGTTCTAATCCTGCAACAGGAGTGAGCACAGGGAATCATTTTGCTTGTGGAGCTTCTCACTGAAATCTGTGTCCAGCTCAGAGAAGTGATGAAAAATGAGTGCTTTCTTTTTCCCTCAGCTTCACAACTTTCATTCTTCTGATGTTCCAGGCAAACCCCTAATGCTTCCCGTAACACAGTAACTGCTGACTTGGAGGTATGAAAGGAGCATTTTTAAAATATAGAGTAAATATTGTTGAATAATAAAACCTGAAAAAATCTGAAGAATGTACAGAGATGTAAGGCAAAGGTTTATCTGACTTAGGCCTGTGCAGTTAGATTCTGTCTCTCGAAATTTTTCCCTAACAAAGGTTAAGCAATTGCACACAGTTCAAGTGCTGCTGAATTACCTCTGGAGTAAGAATTGCTCTGCATTGGAAGTCTGAAAAATGGCAGTATTTGGTGGAAACAGTTTTCACCTTGCATTCTCATCCCAGTGTTTCCCACCAGAAATGGGGAACTGGGATGGCTACCTGTGCGTTTATAGGCAGGCAGAACACAAATGTGTTCATTGTGTACATTGGTTCAGAGCCCAGAAAAAAACCCCAGATAGATGTCGTCATTTAGGAATGGATTACTGCATTATTTTAGACACTACTTGTGATGCAGGGAAAATATTCTTACTGCTGTTGAATATTTCCCAAAACTCTTGAGTGTAAAGCCCTATGGATTTTCTTGTTCCCTATTTGTTAAATTTACATTGGCCTGCACTATTTGCATTAAACTTGCATTTTTCTAGAAAAAACTTGCTCAAAATTCTGTTTTAGTAAGGAACATCATTATCTGAATTGGGTTTATGCAGTAAAGGTAAGGAATTTTTTAAGGGGGAGGGCAAAGAAGTGGCAGGGTTGGCCTCTGTGAGAGGTTGGGGCTGATCAAACCCAGCTGGTTCCAGCCAACTCTAAAGGTGACCCATCAGAGGACACAGAGCTGAGCTTGGAAAATGGGGTGCAAAGGTGTTTTTCTGAAGCTTGTAAATGTTTGTTCCTTTTTTGTATTGGTTTGCCTCTTACCCATGTCAGGAACTAAATATTTATTGTAACTCGCAATAACTTAATTTCTCTTCAAGTCCAGTTTGTTTAGCCCGTGACATTGGTTGTTAAGCGACTTTCCTGTCTTTGTATAGCTCTGAGCTTTCTTGCTCCTGTTCCTATTTTCTAACTTCCGTCTCACAAAAGAAATAAATTGACTGACCAAATGCAGCTTTGAGATTTGTTCTAGTTGTGATTGAGGCCAGTTCAATTCTTGGTCCTGCTGGGCAGGAGTACAGGTGTGCTTTTCATCATTGATCTCTACTGAGTAGCAACTGAGCAACAATATCTTAATAGCACAGTATGTTTCCTCTAACTTGTTTAGAGCAATACTCAGAGTTACCCAGAAGTCACGCAAAAAATATATCCTAGCACTGAAAAGCTATTCCCCATCTGTGAGAGAATCAACATACATAAGGGAAAACATCAAAAAGACTGTACATTTTTAGTAGTAGTGAAGAATTACTCATTTCCAATTAACTTGGAAATTATTTCATAATGAAGCCACAGACCAAGCCTTTGTGATGACCAGCAGAGCTGTGGTTGTGAGTAGCTGACACGCAACCTGTATGATATTAACCACTTCATCCAGGTCTGCATTTGCAACAGAGATGATGATATACGTTATAACACACTTTTTCTTTGACTCATGATGCTGTCCCTCTTACCAGCTGTTTTCTTATACTTCCCTAAGGTGACCTTGCTTTGTATTTTATTCCTTGAAAGAACATTAATTAGAAAAGGTTAACAAATGGCAGATGAATTCAGTTAATTAGTTCACTGAATAGTTTGAACACTTGTACTTGCTGGAGAATTTAATATTGCTAGAGATATTAATGCAGAATTTGCACAATGACTGCTTCTCCGAACTTTTTTGAATAAACTTTTCTCCAAAGCAAACCTGAGCATGGAAAATGCCAGTGCTCAGCTATTAACTTTGGACAGTCTTAGTATACTACCTTTCTGTGCAGTCATGAAATATGAATGCAAGGCAGAGAGGTGAGCCCCCGAATAGAAAGAAGCATGGACCATCCTGATGCTTCCTCACCCCATAAAAACTTATGCTCAGAAATGTGCTATTTTTTTCTGTGCTTTTGAGAACTGGAAGTTGCTTAGATGCTGAAATTTGTGGTTTTTTAGATGTAATTTTTTTTCCTTTTCTGACTTCTCTGATGATCAGAGAATTTTATCCACCATCCAGAACTTTCAGGACAAACCAAAGAAACTCTAGTTGCTTAGCAATATCAACTCATTTGTTGGTGTTCACTGTCTTACTATGACATGTTTTGTCTGAGATACCAAATGGAGTCCAATCTTATCTGAAAACAAATTTTCTTCTTCTTCTCTCCTACCTGCCTCAAAACATAGTTGGTTCAGCCTTGGTTTATCCATTTCTATGCTCCTTTTTAATATTTAGCATTGGCAAATATATTCATATAGTTTAATTTTTGCATGGAGTACTGTATTCTATTTTCTATAGTAATTTCATAATTGGTTGCCTCTGGCTGAGTTAATTGAGAACTATTAAGCATATAAAGCACTACAAAACTAGAAACTGTCCGAAACAATACTGCTGGATGGTTGTATTCTCTGTTGCTAGTAAACTTTTTTTTCCCCATGAAAAAAAGAATGAAGGAAAGCCTTTAGCTTTTTCTGTTTTCCAAAGACTTCATAATGATGGGGATTTTAATATTGGAATACATTTTCTCCTTAAGGCTTTTTTGTTTACTATATTCATGACACCAGATGCTGTTCAGAAAATAGCTCAGAGGCAAGAGAGAACGCTTCATTCATTGTCTACTCTTGACAGATAAATGGTGTTACCTGATCCCTTTGTGAAGACAATCACTTCCAATCTCGATTGGATTTTGTAGGGACTCTGTGCATACTTATCTATTGCATTTTTAAGATAAAATACTTGAGCACTCCGAAGAGTAAGGACTCTTCTCCAAAGAGAGAACCTTTGCTACTTGACTGAATTTCCTCAAAGTGGCTGTAGCAGAATGTATAAGCTAGAAAGGGAAAGATTTAGATTTGACCCTCCCTAGCTGGAGAGGGAAATTGGCTAATACATTAATTCAGTGTTTGGGAGGCCCAGGTTCAAAGAGCCTACTTCTATTTCTCTGTCTTTATACAATCTGTAGAACTGACTGAAGTGCTCGATTTTGGTTTTGATTGGGAGAGAGAAAGCTAGTGTTTGGATACAAGTAAATTGGTTTCAGCACAGAACTGAAACAGCTTTCTTTTTAATTTCT
This sequence comes from Falcunculus frontatus, assembly GCA_013398115.1. Classification (NCBI taxonomy): domain Eukaryota; kingdom Metazoa; phylum Chordata; class Aves; order Passeriformes; genus Falcunculus; species Falcunculus frontatus. The sequence goes on along the minus strand of VZRV01010999.1, from coordinate 209,688 downwards.
CTCTCCCTGCCCCTTTCTGTTTTTAGCTAACATCAGTCACTAATTGACCTTTTGCCCTTACTGGTTGTATGGGACATGATGTCAATACAGTTATAAGCTCTGCCTGTAGAAGAAACATTTGTGGAATAACAATATAACAGTGGTATGACATATGAAAAAATTTGGGAATCTGACACTTGTCTTGCGCCATAGAGAAATGAAGCACTTGATACAGGGTTGCTGAGCCTAAAAGTTGGGAATAGTAATACATCATCTGTCCCTAAAATATTGAAGTTCCGAAGTTCCTACAAAGGTATTTAGAATAGCAAGGAATTGGATTTTTTTTTTTTCCCATGGTGGTTAATCCCTTACGGTACAAGATTTGATTTTTTTTTTAATGTTGTGTTTTTCCCAGCTGATCATTTGCACTCCATTTCTTTTCATCCCAAAAGCTAAAATTTCACTTCTGTCCTGTAAGGTGCTAAACACTGCTTGAAAAATGTGGTAAATGCCTCACACTGTCAAGGCTGATGACAACATAATGATGATGTTAAACATTTCTTTGGGCACAACATTATTAAGAATTTCTCAGGAGAAGGTTAATCTGACTCTAAGTCAATCCTGTAAATCAGAATTAGCATCTTATAAATTCTTACAGCAGTGGTCATATGACATTTGCATCGGTACTGGGCACCCAAGGGAAAAAGTTTAATCTTGTGATACCTGAAAGACTCTCAATTTGAGTTCAACTTTCTGAAAATTTCTGAAATTCTTTCAAAGTATTGTTTCTGCGGGACGGTCGTACTGCCATTGGATAAATAAAATTAAGTCTTCTTCAACCACAGAATAAGGTGTGGTGTTACTATTTGGGCCAAAAGTAAAAGATTCCTTCAAAATACTTATTTTAAAAAATAAAACAGAAAGTCTCACAGTCTCAAGTACTGTGAGTTGGAGAAAAAATAATTGCCTACGCAAAATTGCATTTGGAAATCAAATTTGTTGGGAACTTCTTAGTTCTTAAGAAGGATGTGCCTAGTCATTTTCTTTTAAGAAGAAACTTGGCCTTTCTTGGAATTAAGAAAATCCTTCCTGCAGCTTTTCTTCATCAACTAAAACTTCTCTGTTTTGACCTCCTATCTTGCCATAAATAACAGAGAAGAGGGTTCAGAGAGTCAGAGAATGACTTTATGAATGTGCATTTCTGTTTGATCATCCTATTTTATCAGACTACCACTAAAACCAAAACAATAAAAAAGCCTGTCAGCCTGGCTGTCTCCATAGCTGTCTGTATGCCTTTCCCAGCAGTGCTGGCGGTCAAGCTCATTATTCTTCCCCCGAGTTGGTTTGACCCACTCTTGTGCACTTCTTCTAGGCTGATAAAGTTTGTGGGATCTTGTCTCTTGGGAAATACATTTAGAAGAGTAAGTTAATTCTGCTTCTCTCCAGTAAGCATTTCTGCCTGACTTCTCCAGGGCCAGTATGTCTGAGTAGTCTAAATTGCTTATCCTGTAGGTAATGAGGTTTGCAAGGCTGCAGCTGAAACCTTCCCCTTTCTCTACTTATCCTGCTCTCTACTGTGAGAGATGAGGTAATATTTTGCTGAAGCCAAGAGGTTGCCAAGCGTAAGGGTGAAAGTTGTTGGTTCCGTGTGTTGCTGTTTGTGGTTTGGGTTTATTCTGGTTGGTTTGTTGGGTGTTGCTGTGAGCTGGGAGAGGGGCAGGGTTGAAGACCTGACCAAAAGGAAGAAGGATGAGAGGGGAGGGGACAGAAGAGTAGGTGGTCAGGTAGGAGGGAGTGTAAGTTCCTAAATACCCATCCAATGGGAAAGGGGACAGGGACCACCCCCGGCTAGGAAAGGGTATAAAACGTAGCCATTGTGTTGGAGGGGGTGTGTGTTCAGCTGTCGGGGGAGACAGACACCCGGCTCAGCTGAATTATTACTAACAAGCAGGTTCCTTTTGTTTTGATGAATTTGTCCCCATTTAATTGTATCTGAAAGTCAGTTCATTTGTAACACTACCGTCGCATTTTGGTTTGAGGGATGAGTGCTTAAGAGTCTAGAAAGCAGAGAACAGCTAAATCAAGACGAGGTCTAAAAGACCTGTTGTTGTCCTTGACTTAAAATGTAAAACAAAAAATCTTTATAGCAGTTCATACAATATGTAGGTTTGCAGAGAGGGGTTTGCAGCTTATGACCACAAGTCCAGCTTCCCCTAGTCCATCCGTGTTGGGAGAGGGAGGGCCTGCTCTCCCTCTCTGAGTTCCAGCCACTGAGGTAAGTCAGCCATGCAATTGCTGGGAAGGTTCTTCCAGCACTTCTNGGTTTTTTTGTTTGTTTGTTGGTTCAGCAGTTCTGTGTCTAGTGGTTACTGCCATTATATTGGTTGTTGCTCTTTTCCTTTCAGTAAACTGTTATTTTTTCACTCACATCTCTTCCCATTTTTCTCTCTATATTGGCAGAGGGCAAGAGGTTGAAAACTNTCGCCCAGTGGCCACCGTCTTGGTTTTTTTGTTTGTTTGTTGGTTCAGCAGTTCTGTGTCTAGTGGTTACTGCCATTATATTGGTTGTTGCTCTTTTCCTTTCAGTAAACTGTTATTTTTTCACTCACATCTCTTCCCATTTTTCTCTCTATATTGGCAGAGGGCAAGAGGTTGAAAACTTAAGGGGGAGGTAACTCATTTTGGAGATTCCGCTCCATAAATTGTCAAAAACTATAGTATTGTAATAAATGGGTAAAAGATAAATGTTGACTTTCACATATTTGAATTTAACATTTACCAATTATGTTATACAGAAATAGAGTTAAGATAGAATGTAGTTAAGTAGAAACAGATTAAAGTGAATTGTATCATTGAGATAGTTATGTGTTGAGGATGTAGTTATGCACACATAGTAATAAATGTCTTAAGCTGATGAACCACAGAACCAAAGAACAGGATATCTTAAAGAAACGAAGATAAACCACAGGCATCCCAGGAAGCCTGTTATCTTATCAGAACTCACATGCATCTTATCTCCTCAGAACTGTCACCTCCCAGAAGAAACTGTCCGCCACAAATTAAGCTGGAACTGGGAGGCGCTGGGAGGGATTTCTGCTCCCATCTCTAAGATGGACCCCAAGACCTGAAACAGTGCCTCACTGGTGGAAGGGGGCAGGGAGCGGGAGGGGGGAGTTGAGTGAAGTGGAAATTATCTCCTGAACTTAATGAATATGTAACAGTTTGAAAGGTACTTAAGTTAACAGTAACATGAATGAAATCGCGCCTCTGGCAATAGGGCCAAGCGCCCAGCGCTGTCTTTGCCTTTACTCCACTAATAAATGTTCAATACTATGCTAAAATTTTCAGCTCGAGACTTCATTTTTAACAGTATCCTTGTATTAGAATATGAAGGGACTGATACTAGAATACAAACTGATGAATTCTGATATAGTAATTGCTGTAGCTCATGTTTTTTAACTATTCCTAGGACTTGAGCACTGCTCAGAGATATGGCTTAGCTGTTTGAGAGAATGACTTTATTACAAAAACTGAGTGTCTTGATTTGTGGTCTGTTCTTTAAGTGTGTATGGTCTGTGTCTGACTAGGTAAGGGAAATCCATGTTTGGCAATCAGAACTGGAAACTAGATGAGGCACCAATAAATGGCTCTTAGGAATGGTAACTTTTTTTTCATTACACTCATTCAGTTCCCTAAACAAAAATAAATTTCCAGTTCACTGAGCTTCAGTGTTTAACTACTTTTTTCATAAACTTTTAAAAACGTCTCAGCAATATAAATCTTAAAAACATCTCTCTGGAAAAAAAAAAAAAGAAGTTCTGTTTTCATGAGGAGTGACATGTTAATTGCCTGCAGACATCTTGTTGGACTAATGAGTAAAATAACCTAATAACTAATTGAAACTCCATTGAAATAAAGTCATTAAGAAAGTAGTATCATATCTAAGTAAATTAACTCCATTTTCTATCCTGAATTATCTAGCTGTTGTGCTTTGATCACAGCTGAATTGGATCATTAACTAACTAAAAGTGAAGCCTATTAGTAATTGCAAGCTCTTGTATAAAGATTTTTTTTTCCCTCTTTTTATGAGACATTTCAATAAGGGGTCCTGGCTCTTTGAAAACTTTCTTCTGCAAATGTTTAAGGATATGGGAATGACAGAACTCATGAAACTCTTTTCAGGAACAGATCCTTTAAACTACAGCTCGTTATGGAACTGTGCAGCAAAACAAGACTTTTGTTGTGAAATATCTTTTTTATTACTTTAAATGCCTCGCAAAACCGTGACTATTTAAAAATAAAATACAGCAAATCCCACTGGCTTCTTAACTGTTCTCATGTTTGTTCTGTTGGAAATCTGGGCTTTTAAAGATTTAGGCAGTCTTTTCAGAAGAAGGTTGTGGTCATTCAGCTCTCCTCTGTCCACTAGGTCTCAAGTTCCCTACCACGGTAATGCAGTTGACTTTACCCAAGAGCTGGGGTTCCCTGAACCTCTCAGGTCCCTGTCACAGGATTGATGGTCTTGGGTATGTAATAATGGATCAGGTTTCCAAGATATTCTCTAGGGGACTTGAGATCTCTGTATTTCCAGATCCCTTGGTGGAAACTGGGAACTCTTATCTTGAAGCTTCGATTTCTGCTTTTTGAGATTCAGTGACAGAGAAGGAGCTGAGGACCTACAAATCTTGTGAGAGAAAAATAAAGGCTTAAAGGTGACTGAGACATCTGTGAATTGTGAATTTCAAACTTATTAATGTTTTCTCTCTATTTTATTTATTTCATATTTTAAGATTAGCAAAGTTTTGGTGGTTTTTTTTTTTTTTTTTTGGTCTGATATCTAATAATAATCTATAAGTCAGTAAATCCAAACTTTAAAAATTCAATCTGGCTTCCTAACTCTTTAGCTTTTAATGGAATACCATACTTTTTAGGTAATGTCAGGTGGTGATTCTATGTTTGGAGTAAGCTCCTGTAGAGTGAAATGCCCAAAGGTTTGCGTGCTAAGGTGAGCTCTACCTAGGCCTCACAAAAGAAAATTATGCAAGAACAGGTATGTCAAACAGTTCTCCTGGTCTACAGGGAGGCATGTCCTTCCATGGAAGAGTCATAGTTTGGATTCCTGTCTGAAAACTGTGTTCCTAAATAAGCTGTTTCTCATGAGAGACTGAATCCTTTCAGTGCTCTTAGGGTGAAGGATGCAGGGCATTAAGAACTTGAGTGGTATCTATTTCAACTTTGTTATTTTGCCCAGGAAGGAGCTGATTACTGGGTTTAAAGTACTGGAGTCTTTCTGTTATGTGTTAAAACAGATGTGTTTTTGCATGGGCTAATTATTATTTGGTCAGAAAACATGGTTCTGTATTTAAGGTTACAGAAATTTCCATTTCATAATATTTCAAATATCAGTCAAAACTTTTAAAACTGAAGTCCCATATTTTTAATCAACTTGTCTGTTCATACCCTCCTAGGGTACAGGAAAGAAATACTCAAAGAAATGAGGGAAAAGAATCCTGTTGAGAGCCTTCTAACAGCACCATGTCTCAGTCTCCCTCTTCATGAAATACGTAACTTCAGGATGCCTACACCTGAAACCGAAACCTTGGAAAGATAGAAGTATGTCTAAGATGATCTGCAAGAATGTGGAAGCCTTAATTAAAAGATTCTTTTGCTCAAAAGCCTTGTGAATTTCCCACATTTCACATTCTCCTCTCTGATAGCATAACTTCTGTGGTAAACCAAAGAGTTAATTAATCTTCTGGCTTTGTTTCTATAAAATTTGCTTGCAATCTACTCTCCTTCCAAATCTGAACTAAGCACCTTGACTATTTACAGGCAGTTGATCCTGTAATATGGTGACAATTCTCTTTCTACATTTAATGCTGGACGTTGACTGGATTTGGAAAACACATTCTGATCCTGTAGCACTAAAACTAATGCCAAAATAGTGAATTACATGAAACAAGATATTATTGAATGTGTAAGGATAAGGCATGAACTGAATCTTCGTGTAAAATGAAAACATCCATTAATGACATACTTAGCTGCAGTCTATTCTCAAAATGAGTCAAAACCAGCACCTAAGTGGTAGGTGAGATTTGTGCTGGCCCACTGCCCAGAGGTGGATTCTGATTTAATTGTTAGTGTTGCTTAATTGGTCGGTCAACAAACGAAGGGCTGGTTCCATTATAAATGCTGTCAAAATGCCAGAAACAGATGACTTGACAATGAGGTATGGGAGAAATTAAAGAAATCCCTTGAAATAAGCACTTGCCCTGTGAAATTCCTTCCTTGTGAAAAAATACTTCTACATGTTTTGTTTTGGTTTCTTTTTTCTCTTCTTTTGAATTGCTTTGAAGCATTCTTTAAAATATATGAGTCTACATTGTGACCTCTGTGAAAAACGCTGGTTTTAAACAGAGCTGTTGTAAAGTAGGTAGGCAGTTAGGATTTAACATATGTCAGAAATAATCCACACTTAGCAGAAAAAAAAGTTAATTTAATAAGAAAACACTCTCGTATGCCCAGTAAGGCTTCTTTAGTATAAAATGCTTTACAAGAACAAACTACAACTTAAACTGGCACATATTTCTTCCATAATTCCAAAATAATTTCCCGAGGCAGCAATTTATGTTCATTGTTTAAAATGCAGCATGAATGATTATGAGGTGACAAAGACTAACGAGACTTCATTGTTACTCAGTTGGGACTTACAAGATTATGCATTATGTGAAAGACTATTTAAAGGAAATTTTATTTAAGAAAATTGGAAAGAAATCAGTGTGGTAAAGCTCATTAATTTTAAATCTGAATTAGCTATTAATTCACGTGGTTCTGCTTTCAAAGTTGTGAGAACAAAATATTGTTGTCTTGTTAATAAAACTATTGGAATGATAAAACGTAAAGCTGAATTTTTTTTGGCAGGAAATAATTGTTTTTACTTCTATTTACTACTGAGTAGCAGTTTCCACAGCAGAGAAACTTATAATTATTGGGACTTATTTTATGCCTGCCATCTTTTCTTAAAAATATTCCATGATTTTGGAAGCCCAGAAAATATTTTTTCTGCCCATAAATACTCTATGTGCTTATATTTTTTGTGTTTATAATTTTCTCAGTTTAAGAATTATAATTTTACTAATGGTATGTAGAAACTTGAACAGTTAGCATTTTAAAAGTTTTTCCCAGATTTTTCCCATAGATTTTTTCTTCTAAGTTTCCTACTTTTTCATAACTTCCTTTTCAATCTTTTTCTTTTTTTTGACAGATTTATTTCCCCTAAAATTTTGCTGTATTATTGTTGGGCTTCTCATAAGTGCAAGGTTGTCGACAGAAATGAAAAAAATAAGTTAATTTTTCTCCAGGTAATTGTTGCAAATTTGTTTAATGTTCTAAAGCATAGAGACTTTTGCTTTGCTTAGTCATCCAATTCTATGAAACTGTTTTAATTTACATTTATAATCAGGTCCAAGTGGAAATTCTTTTGGTACAAGATGTTCCATCAGAAAAACTGTGAAAAAACAGATTTTATTTTTTCTTCTAGTGACTGTATGGGTGATTTTGGTAGACAATATTATTTCTGATCAAAAACTAGAGGATGCAAAAGAAGTTATCCCTTAATAGCTGTTTTACCTGAAGCTGTTTTCAGACCTAGTAGTTTGAAAGATAAACCTCAGTTGAAGTATAAATAAATACTGGTCAAGAGAAAATGGAGGGGAAAAAAAAGGGAACTGTTGCCCTGAAAATATTACTGGCAAAAGGGAAGACTCCTTGTTTCTCTGGTTTTGTCTGGGTCATCCCTGTGATGTCCTCACATGAGGATGATAATGCTGATCTTTCAAGGAGTAGCAACAGTTGCTTGAAACAATTTGAAAGAAGTTTTGAAATAAGCGTTTGTTTTTTAAATATCAATGGCATTTCAAGAATGGCAAAGTATATTGTGGTGTGGTGGCCTTTCACATGAATAATCTCAGTAACAGAGTTGTGAGTTAAAACCTCATCAAAATCACAGCTGCAAAAATGCTGATGTTGAAAGAGTGGCTACCGGGATTGGGAAAGAAAAAAAGTGGCATTCCATGAAATATTTTCGTCAAATAAAATTTTGAACAAAACCCCTGAAGATGGGAGATAGAAAGAGGAATTTCAACACTACAGAATGTTCCATTTTTTTTACATCAAGTTACTGGCACAAGACATTTTGGCTTTATTCTAACTGTTAATTATAACAGTTAACTATTAATAGTTACGTTACTTATTAATTTTAAATGGTACCATTTTCCCTGTTTGTGTTGTGAAATGACTGTAGTGAGAAGACTACTTAGAGGATATTTCAAATCATTAAAATCCTTTTCAGTTCACAAAGTCACTTTCTGCATCCCAGTCCTTTGCAAAACCATTTTTTGTCCTTACGCAGTGCTAATTACGTCTTTAACTAGAAAATAGTAGCCTAAATTTCTCACAGAAGAAGCAATTCTAAAATATAACTTGGAAAAGCTGTGTATAAATACAGATCTAAGAAAAACAGTTTTCAAAGCTTTTGGTGTATCTGAACAGCTCTTGGAAGTGTACTTGGAATCTTGTCTTCTGGCAATTTGCAATCACTCGGTATACTACATTCGTTCCATGAGGCAGTTTTAAACTTGAAGAGCGTTGAGTGAGGGGAAAAAATGTAACCTGTGTTCTGCACTTAAAAGTAGCCTGTATTGGTCAGATCTGAATGTTGTCTGGAAACAGAATAGTTTAGCTCCAGCAAAGACTGGCATAGCCAGTAGTGCTCAAATGTGCTGTGTTCTGGTTAGCTCGGTTTTAGAGTTCTTCTGTATTATGTCACTACAAAAAGTAGCACATAAAAATGAAAAACCACAAAATACAGGGCTGTGTGTAGACACACATTGGATAAACTATCTGCTACATTTTCTTAACTGTATTGATTGGAGGAATTTTCACTTGTTTCTGCAGTTAAGATGATAAAAGCTATAGGCAGCATCAGCTGCTGTAGACAATTAAGTGTACCGCTAATTGCTTAGAAGAAAAGAACTTCCACTCTACAGGAATTTTCTCTCTTCTTTCTTATCTCTTTTTTGTTGTTTTTGTTTTGTTTTCTTTGAGTCCTTTAATAAAAAGAGATCTGTTTTAAGATATATCACTCCTAGAAGTTTGCTCATTGTCACTGGATGTTAGAATATTTTTGTAAGTCCATTTACAATTATCTTTGTTATTCTCATGAATTGTCTCTGAATGAGTTCTGACCAAAGACAGGGAAACCTTGCTTGACAGAGATACTCTCTTAGTGCTCTGCCTTTGTGGGTTGGTTTGAAATATGATAACCCAGTTCCTGGTAATAATAAATAAATAATATAAATAAATATAATGAAGCTTGGTGAGAGAAAGCCCCAGTTGCCTGATTTGACTTGGGGTTCCCAGCATATCAACTAATTTCACACTTCTGTCATCTTGGAAGTTGAACGACAGCAACTTTCCAAAGATGAGAAGAAATCACTGGGTAAGATTACTGATTTTTTTAGGGTTGGTTTTTAATCCCTTCTGAAATCTGTTATCCCAGAGGCACTACCACTGCTTCTGCTGGGCTCAGACTTGGCCAGCACGGGGTCCATCTGGGAGCTCTCTGGCATTTGTTCCATGGGACACAGAGGTAACTTCTCGCAGCTTCCAGAGAAATCATCCCTGTAACCACCCCATTACTAAAACCTTGCCACACAAACCCAATATGGTGCCAAAGAAGGTAGAAAGTAGTGATACAATTAACTTCCCTGACTGAGGAAGCAGAGATTCATGTCTCTTGTTTTTCAGTAAAGAGTATTAGGTGGCAATTATAGATGGTTTCAGTAAGAAAATTACATCTTTTTTGGTCAATCTTTGTATGTGCAGCAAATAATTCATTTACGATGCAAAAAAAGGAGCAGATTTATAAAAGGAGAGATAGTATAACTTGTTAGGCTAGCAATTGGCTGTAGTCAGGGAGTCCTGAGTTTCAGATATTGTTTTAAGAAGCTTGTATTCTATTCAGTTATTGTTTAATGTAAAATACGTGACTAAAAGCCTTTAAAAATGGAAATTTTAGTGATGTGTGTTCAGTTTCCCTCAAAGAGTTTTGAGTTTTAACTTGATCATTAACCTTTCAGTGAACGTGGTTTGGCTTTAGAAACAAAACATAGGACAAGGAAGCGAGTGGTATAACTTTATCATTTACCTCCCAGACTTGGTAGTCAGTACAGAATGGAAAATCTACAGGTGCAATTTGTGCTGTGCAAAGCAGGTGAGATAAGTATGCATATGAGAGAAGGGAAGGTAATAGATATGGAATCCACCTTTCACATTTGATGTCAGTGCCAGCAGAAAGCAGGAGCCCTGTTGTCTCTGTTTCATGGATATGCTGGAACAGTGAGAAGTCACCAGGTTGGTATTCTGAATTGTGGACACTATGGTCCTGGTCTTGCAACTGTAAGAAAGTCTCTTGTCTCATTCCTTAGCCTTTTCCAGTCTCTCTTAAGCAACTTTCTTTGTCTGCCTGTGGAATGAAATAAGACATGGCTTTTCTGGCATGCAGGGATTGTGGGAACTCTCTGATACACTCCTCCATATGCTGTACTCATCTAATTCTTACATGGGGTGCTTGTCATGTTTAAAGGCATCACTTGATCTCTTCATGGATTGGGAAGGGAGTTTTGCTGAAAGGAGGATGTTTGTCTAACGTCACTTTTGTTTTTATGACTTTAGAATACGCATACAATACATTTGTCCTTTCAGAGAACTTCTCTAAAAATGGTACAGTTTTGCTATCTGTCACATTTTTGTCTGAGTTTCAGAGATTTCATCACTACCTTCCATTCAGCAAAGGGGAAGAGAGTCCATGCCTGCTTATGTGGTATTTTTTAAAGCCTGTTTCTAAAGAAACCGTGTTGGAATAAAAAAAAAAAATTAGGTCAAGAAGAAAAAAACGTTACAGCATTTGTTAAAATAATTATGGGAGTAAAATCTGCAAGAAAGCGATCTTGTAAGCAGTGGTTCTAATATTGGAGCACAGAACTATAAAACATTGTTCCACAAGAGATGGCTGTAAAAGGTGATGCATCCATCACGTGTGTGGGGAAGGGTGGAAATATTTGCATGTCTTTGTCAGAGCGCATGGAGTATTTCGACTAACTAAAGGTGAAACCAAGAAAAAAAAAGACATTAAATGAAATAATTTGTTGCTATTGCTAGTAGCCTGTAAACTGTGGTTTTATCACAGATTTTATAAAAATTACTCGTTATCCAGGTGACTATGTCGATATTTAATTCTTACCAGTGTACTTATATATGTGTGCATATATATGTGTCCTAAATGCTCACTGGGTAATTTTCCACTCAAACTTCAAGGATGGTGTTTAAATACTTCCAAATGAGATAGGAAACTGTCAAGTTTCTTGAAAAACATAGACCCTTAGGATGTATAGTATGAGTGGCCCCATTTTCTTTGTAGGTGCTGTCCCTCTGATGCTGCTTCAGCTGTTAACTCCACAGATATGCTACGTTTAAAATCTGTGGCTAAGGTGTATGTGTCTGTGTGTGTTTTAAGTGAAACCTTTTCCATTAGGGAAATCTCAGTACTTACTGTGGAGCCTGTGCAACTGCTTTGTAAATACATTTTCGGATAACATCACCCATTAAACTCTTAACAAAAATGTGTTGTTCTCCACTGGAAAGGACCTTGGGAACATTCGGGTTGAACAGTTTCCCATGATTTCATGGTTGTCCCCCTTATGGGGAACTGATATCTATTAATAACATGTATTTGTGTATGTACTTAATTGTTGGGTTTTTTTAGCTGTCATTTAGGAATCTGAAAATGGAGATTGAATTCCATGTTTTAAGTACTATACTAATTAAAAATTTCTAAGCAGAAGAATGTGTTCATAAACACTGCAGCTTTTGGGGAAAAAATGAAAGCAAGTGAACGATTATATGATGTAATGATTTTATGATTTTCCTGTTCTGATGATGTAAAACATTGTTAGAATAGTTTGGTGATACTTCAGTAACCTTTAGGTAGTCTAATGTCTTTTACACATTTCACTATGTGTGCAAGGCTAATTAACATTATCATCCATGTCATAATTTCAAATTAGACACATCATTATGTTTAGTTATTACAGAAATATTTTTTAATCTCTGATGGGTATTAAATACAAGTTTATGAAACTGCAATCACAGTTGTTTGGCATATTAGTAGCACTTTGTTTTAATAGCATTGATTGTAATGAACTCATTAGGGATTCGTGTAGAACTAACATTTATTTCCATAAAGCATTTCACAGTAATTGAACATTAGTTCAGTTATGAATGCTGGATTGCTGCCAGAGTATTTATTTCTTTCTATTTTTCTTCTGTTTCCTCAGTGTGGATTTTGTAAACCTATCTTTCTGCTTCATTGCCAATTGGATGATTAAATCTAAGGCTGAATTCTTAGATAGCATAAATCTGACCTCAATGGAAGTATCCTGATTAACACTGATTGATGAGCTGGATGTTAGTTTTTGCTGTATTTTAGTAAAACGTGGACTTTTTAATCCAAGAATCTTTTGTGACTAAGTTGGCTTTTTATATTATTTTTGTAGACATGCAACTGAAGCATTGTTCTATATACAAATCAGAAAAAGAAAATGAAAATGTGTTTATGCACTGTCAATGAGATGTGTTTCAGGTTATATTTGATTTTACTGAAAATATCCCAAGTAAGAGGATCTGAAGCCATTCCTAGGACTGCTTTCACACTTAAATCACCTTTCATGATGGGAATTATTTCAGTAATAGCATTACTGTTCTACAGTAATTTATTAAACAGTTATTGAAACCTCCTATGTCCCTGTGCTTAGGAGAAAAATGGGTTATTCAGAAGACAAGTATAAATACAGTCTAACTTTGATTCAGTAGTAATATGGAAATTATAGTCCAAGTTTGAAGTGCAAGGAAGAACCTATACATGTTTGATGGACAAATTTTTCACATGTTGCACAAGATATTTTTGACATTGGATAATATCTCTTGCAAGTAGCTTTCAGGGTACCTCAAACATTTTCAAGAATGTTTTATGCATTTGTGATAAAAGCACACAGATTGAAAAATGGATGCCATTTTTCACTACTGCACTAGTTATTTTGCATGTAAATTATCTTCTTGCATCTATTTCATACAGTAAATGGATAATTGATTGTTACATAGAGGTCCTTAAAAAGGATGGTTTTGTTCTATCAAAGCAGTTATTCAGAGTTTGTTGGGCGTTTTTGAAAAAACTCCTCATGCCTCAAATACAAAGTTAAATACAGATTTCATGATGGATTCTACAATAGCAATTTCTGTAAAAATTAAATATCTATTTCACATTTCTAAATAAGAAAAAGAAAAACAAGAGGGGGAGATTAAAGCATTGGATATCTGCATAAACTATGAAAATACCCCAGGAATGAAATAAAAAGGTAGGAAATCAGTGTAATAGACTGTGACATCATCAGAGGCTTGCTATTTACCACATGTAGTAAATTCCAAGTATTTTCAATTCTTGAAATGAGTATTTAGCAAACATTAAGTCACTAGAATGAGACTTCATGAATTGCAGGTTTGCACTAACTGTCTGAATAAAACTTCCATGGTACATCTGCCACAAAATAAAAAGAATATTAGATGTTATTTTAAATATTCTCAAAGTCTATCTTGAAAATTTTACAAAAAAGTTGAAGTAACCAGTTGTGATAGATTCTCCAGGTGAACCAGGGAAAGCCTTGGTTTACAGCTTGAAGATCTGAAGTTCCCCGATTATGAAAGAGCAGAAAGCTTAGCTTGGTCTTGGGTATGAGTTAGATGCCTCTCACAAAAATATGTTTCATCTCATATAGCATTTACTAGCAAAATAGCAACATTAAACACTCTATATTGCTGTTGATTTTTTTCCTTAAGATAATAATGAGAGATGTGAACAGTTGGATTAATAAAATATTGGACTAAAAAAAGTTGCAATCTTTTAATTCTGTGGCTTCATAAAAATCTGGAGGTTTTGTTACTCTGTCCTTCAGTAAATGGAGTAATAAAATAATAATTTTCAATCAAAAAGGGAAAAAACCCCACTTTCTCTTCAAAATGCAATTGTGATTTGAGCCCTGAGGAGGTTTGGTGGTTTTATGGGTTTTTTTTCTGGATTTTCTTTTTTTTCTTCTTCTCACTGTAAATAACTGTAAAAATCTAGTCAAATACTGAAAATAACTGTAAATATCTAGTCAAATAAGAGAAACACTCATGGAAATAAAATTTTGGACAGGTCAGTAGACTTGAATGATCACTGTGTTCAAAACTCGTGTAATAGAGTCATTACGGAAATCTTGAAGTGGCCAGTAAGAAAAGGTGTTTACCAGTACTGAAGAGTTTTTTGACTGACTGAACTAAAAGAAAACCATACATGGAGGTTAGAAAGTAAGTTTATTAACTCAAATTAAATTTCCAAAACCAAAATACGTGTCAAAAGCTAATTTGTTATAGTTGTGCATCTATCTCTTTGCTAAGGTTGTGGTCTTTATAGTCCTGGAAGTTTTTTCTTTCCTTTCTTTGCTACCATCAGATTGTTTGCCTGCATGTTTGTTGGTACTTCAGTTTGGGGTAACTGTTTTTTTGAAGCATTATCTCCTGGCAGTTGTTGATTTACACCAAGCATATAAACTAGAAGATACTTTGTGGAGAATGTCAGACTGGTAGCTCACTTACTGCTCTTCTTTAATGGAACTGTGAGAGTCCAAACCCACCGATCCTTCGGACAGCTTTGAACTGTGTGTTTGGGATGCTCGCTCCAGAAGACACATAGTCTAAAGTGTAGCTCTGAAACTTTCAAAGCAGGGTTGGCAATTCAAGATGCTCAGCACCATCTACTTTGATCTACTGATCTCCTGTTCTGCTGAATTTTGAATATCAGGACAGCCTTTGTAAACAAAAAGGTGGAAAGCAGAATGCCAAAAGTGATTAGTACCACTGGAACAAAAAGCTTGTGGAGCTTTTTTTTAAGATTGAATACCAGAACCATACTGAGTAGTAATGGAGGGAGAACTCACAAATAACTGAGCAATCGCCTTTGCGGAAAGAAAAAAATCTTTGCAGGCAAATAAGATAAAAGATCATAGTTGTGATCTGGTTATTAAAATTGTTAGAGTGATAGATAAAATTATTGGTGTGTTAGTTTGCCTGAATTAAGGTGCAAACAAGACTATACACCAAGATAATACTATGTGTTAATGTCGCTGTAGCTCCCGAGTGGGTAAAGAACGACACAGTCCAAGCGCCAAAGATGATCCGAAGTAAGGAAGGAAGTTTAATGGAAAATTGAACAGCTTTTATATGTTAATACGCAGAAGCATGTTGAATGGCATAAAGTAATTGGTCCCTTGGCCATCCACCCCTCGAGGTGATTGGCCAAGTTCTGAACCATCCATTTCTAGATGTTTTTCTGGTTAAAACCATAACAATCCTTGAAAAACAACTGCAGGTGTAGAAGTTTACAAAACTGTAACATTGTTTTAAATTCTTTACATGGGAAAGACAAAGCTTTCACAAAATGCTGCAAAGGCTGAAGAAATTCCCTGCTGAGGCCTTTTTCGTATCCATATGTTAATACCATACACCTGTTAATACTATTAACAGGAAATGAGAGGACACAGAAACGTACTTGCAGGGGAGAGAAAGAGAGTGAAAGAGACAGATTAATAAGAAAAACCTCACCACTCCGTGGATGCCAAAGGCATCCTGTGGATACTCTCTGTCAGATCTTCTTGGTGCTGAGGGTTCCCAGCAAACATGGAGTTCAGTGGATTGATATTCACTTGGGCTGGGTGAGAAGGCCCAGGGACCTGCCCTGGCGGGGGGCAAGTTTGGCACAGTCTCTCGCAACAGACTGTGGATCTGTTGCATCCCTTTGCATCACGAGCAGTGCTCTGCTGCAAGGCCTCAGCAATGGGTCTGGGGAGCGCTTTGGGGGTCTTTGATGGATTAGGGCACCTCCTCAGCTGCCCCTCATGTGAGTGTGCCGTGGATGCGGCCTTCCCGGGCTGGGGGGGTTTAAGAGCTGAGCCGGTTTGTGTGAGGGAGGCTGGGTGTTCACTGCCTGTGAGCAGAGGTTATGCCACGGCCCCAAAACTCTCCTCCTGCCTTCTTGGCTGTGGGGGAGTGTGTGCAAACGTGGCCTCAGCAGATGAGCCTGTGGGCTACGGCCTCCCCCAGGCCGAGCCTGGCCCAAGCTGATTTTCAGGACAGCTGCTGGCTTTGGCTTTCTTGTGGATACATTCTCCTCCCTTTGTCTCGTTTCCTTGTCCCTAGAGCAGAGGTAATTGAACGCCAGTGTCACTTTTAGGGTATCTGAAAGTTCTGTGAGGCAGCTTAAGTCCCGGCCCAAAGTTGCAGTCAGGTGAAGGAGGGCTGGGCGTGGGTGGTCTCAGCCTCTTTACACACTTTTGCTGTAATGGGCAAAACTGCTTCCTAGCAGTGTTTAAGCCATGACTGATAACATTTCATTCTCTCACAGTCAGTTCATATGGATATGAAGAATACACTCCTCTTGACAGTGAGTTTGTCTAGTACGTGTAACAAATTTCCTATTGCGATTT
Organism: Falcunculus frontatus; assembly: GCA_013398115.1. Lineage (NCBI taxonomy): Eukaryota > Metazoa > Chordata > Aves > Passeriformes > Falcunculus > Falcunculus frontatus. Next base: position 193,075 of record VZRV01010999.1, on the reverse strand, counting down.
TGCTCGCTCAGTCTAGACAGTAAACATGAAAGTAAGTATGAAGCAAATCTTTTACTCTCATAGGATAACATGTGGTTTTTCGTATTTTTGTGTAGTTTCATGTAAAGAGTTGAAAATTCTTACTGACATAACTGATGCATTTGGGAAGAATTCATGTGCCTCCAAATTAGTTACACTGGTTTAATCTGACCACAGTTCTCAACCCTTTAATATCAAGTTCTTGGAAAAAATTAAAATGTTTTAGAGGTTTAGGATCATAAAGCTCTTTTGCTGTAAAGATGACAACATAAAAAGCAATTAGAAAACTGTCAAATGAATATATGTCTTGTAAAGCTCTGATGCACTTAAAAGAACTAATTGCAAAAAATTCTCTGTGCTGAATATAATTATTAGCAATATGCAAATCACAGAGAAATTTAGGCAAAGGTCTACAGAGACCAGCCATTTGCCAAATTACTTACAAATGTAGCCCACGATGGTTTAATATGGTATGTGGCTGTTTTCCTGGAGCTAATGCTGATAGTGGACATTATAAAAGGGAAATGGGAAATGCTAATGTTCACTTGCTTCTGCCATTCCATGCTCAGCAGCATCTAAGACTTTCTTAATGATAAGACACCATTTCTACCAACAGATTACTGGGTTTTACAGAAATATTAATTTTTTTTTTTATTTTTAATTTCTCATCTGCCTATGCCTTCTCTTAATAAATACAAGATGAAAGAAAATCTCCATATCAAAAAAGAGAACAGAAGTTTAGAACCTTTCTGATGCAGCTGGACAGTGTTAAATATATCTTTGGACAATGTTATAGTACTCAAACATTTCACCAGTAAGCTGGAACCCAAATGTTGTTCCGCTGCTTTGAGTAAAAAGGTAACTGCAAAATAGGATCATTTTGAGGATCAAGGTCAGTGGGCACTTAAAGTAGTGAGTTTTGATGTGGAGAGCTATGCTGAGAACTAGTTATCTAGAGAGCCAGTGGTAACTCTCAATAAACTGATGTCTACTAAACTATACTATACAAGGAAATAAAGCTTATTTTTGAGTCATTTTATACTGATCTGCTCCAAAATGGCTTGCTCACCTTCCTTCAAGCTCAAAGAGCTCTATAACCATGATGTTCTATTCCATTTTAGAAACTTTAGTCCTTAGAAATGTAGCTGATACCACAATACAAACTCTGGGAAAATACTTGGTATTATCTGATATGTTGTTGTTTGAAGTAAACATTTTGTAAATGTAGGAATATCTCTTTTCAATGTAAGTCTCGCTTTATGTTCTTTGAAGAAAGGACACAATGGAAATGCTGTGATTGTGGGAGGGGTAGTTTATTCCCCTTGATCCTTGAGATGAATAAGCTTATATCAATGACAAGGGGATAAGGGTTACGTGTAGAAATAGCTGGCACATCCCTTTTAGATGATAAGCACATGTTCATTTTTATTTTATTAATTTTGTAATTAGAAGGGAGGCAGGACCCAGGTTTCTAATGGAAAATTTAACCAGATAAATGTAGAGACTTCATTTTGGTATAGATGTTCGTAGGCATACTAGTTCCTACACAGAGTGCAGAGCTCTTTCCAATAACCCATCATGAGCTGACAATTCTTCTGTAAAACTGACCAATTGTCTTCTGCTTCCCAGTGAGATTTCCCAGAGGAAGGAGATAAAGGAATACTTGATTTTTTGCCCATGTTTCTGAGGTATATGTTGAAATCAAAAGTGAAAATTTTTACTAGCTAAATTAGGTCTGTGGTTATTTTCTTCTTGTATATTTAGCTCTGCATCAGTGAAGAAGTAACATTAAAGTTTATAAATTTTCATCAGTCATTAAAGCAAAAGATTAAAAGTATGGGTCACTTGTTATCTTAATTAATATCTACTTGGTGTTTTCCAAATGAAGTGTCAAGAAGTAAAGGGCACATTTGTGTTCAATTAATGCATTTGCAGTATTTCTCCCATAACGCTTCCTAATCCTCTTTAGAAATTCTGTGTTCATCTGGGGAAGAAATAATTTTCCCTGATAAATATTCAATGTGATTTTTTTTTTTTTTGCATATTGTACTGATTCAGGGTTCTATTCTGTATCCTTTCTGAAGTCTAAACAATCTCAATTTAATATAAAATAGGTCACACTACATATGAGAGAGGGAATCATATTTTACATTCTGAATAAATTTAACCTGGTCAAATACATTCTGCAAGTTGAATTGTATTGGTTTTTTAATAAAAATTGTCACTTTTAACCGAATTGAATAACATGTCTGTCTAGAGAATGTTTCATATAATTAATAGAACAAGATCCATCATTTAATGAACAAATCATAGTTCAGCATAACTATTGCTCAGTGCTGTTCTTTGCAACACAAAAATACATTACTGACATGACTATTTGTTATATGCCTTAGAGATTTAATAGCATCTTAGCTCTTTGGTTGCTTTTCTTTGTAACGAGTGAAAATTACATGCTTTCCTAGCTGTATAATTATGGTACAAATTTAGCATATTGAGCTTCTCTGTTTAGATTCTTTGGTGGACCACGGCCATGCAACATGATAAAGCAGAAAGATTTTTGATGGGTGACAATTGGATATAAACAGAAGAATTATCAGATGGCCTCTGCTTTTGCATCTGTTGTAAGATAAATCTTCACTGAAAATGGTGGTCTTATCCCTGGGTACATGAGACACCTGCAGGAAAATCATGATGCCTTTATACTTTTCATCCCTTTTGCCTTCATTAGATCAAGAATTCCTGTTCTGTATTTGCAACACCACCATTTTTGCACCTCTTTCTCTCTCCTAATATTCCTTTAGACCTGAAATTATGTTTTTGATGTCAGCTGTTAGACACTTGTGCTGAACTTATCAAGTACAGGCCTAAAGTATATTTTAAAGCATGTATGTATGTGTTCCCATATCACGTCCCTGTCCCATTCCACCCTCCTCTCCCCACCCTGATATTGTTGCATTAATTAATAAATTAAAAAATTATACTTAACTCAAACTTATCAACTTGTGTTTGACGTGAGTGGAAAGACAAACAATCACACTCCTAAAAAATGTCCCTATATTTAGTTTTTTTAAGAGGTATTTCTCCTTCACACACCTGAAAAGGTGTAAAACCTTTTAGCCTTCAAGAAGAAGTCAGCAGTGGAAGTCTGGAAGTCGAGATGGGCAGACTCAGTAGGTCAATGGTAGAGACAAGCAAATGATCAGTCCTGGTGCAATTGAAGCAGAACTTGATGATCTTAAAGATACTTACCAACCTAAATGATTCTACATAAAAGTTCTGTGATTTTTAAACAGTTACCTCCACAATATTGTTCAAGATTGTATTCAAATGTCACATAAGTTGGCAGAAAGACTTTCATTACCTCTGCTTAGGGACACAGGTAACATGTACAAACTTTCTTCTATGTATATTCTTTTCAGGTGCTGGTTTTGCTGTTCATTCTGCATTAAAATCACAGAAATCAGTCTACTTTTTTTTAATGATGCTGGGACCACAAATGTTTGTACTCTAGCAATGAAAGGTGCACAGAGAAGGGAAATCTCAATAGTTCTGCAGAGTGAGATCGGATCTCCGGCTAAAACTACACAGTGTGTTGTAATATTATTCAGGAAAGAAAACAGGTTGAATAACAAGTAGTCTTCAAGTTGAGCAAAATCTTAATTGTACTTGAAAGTAGAGGATTGTTCTGGGAGACAAACAGTATCATAATGTAGAAATTATGACTAACTGCATTGGTTCATACTATTTTTAGAATAATCTCATAGTTTAATCAATGAAACAGTAAAATTCTAATTGTTTAACTAAAGCATGGGAAGAGTGTCTTTCAATTCTTGGGTAGAGTGAGAAGGCAGCTGGAGCAGCACTGGAGGAGGGGGAACATAGGAATTAAAAAGTCAAAGAAGGTATTGCCTAAAATTACTTGTAAACTGCTTATACTGCTAAACACTTGCGTGAGAATGACTGACTCTAACTTGGTACAGAAAATACTGTATGTTTCACAGTGGATTCAGCAAGATACAAATAGTATGTTTTACTAGTAATACGTGATTTTTGTTCTAACCAAATAAAACTGTTGTATAACATCCTCTCCAGTTTGGCAGGATTAAGACAATGTAAAGAGCCTGATTTCTCGTGTGCTAGAACAACCTTTCTGACTAAGAAGTTACTAAAAAATTGATCACTTTTTCACCTGGCAAAGATTGATTTATCTCATAGGTAAAAGATGAACCACTTTGATCATTTGCCCAAAGTTCCACAGCTGTGTGTATTCCAACAAGTGCTCCTAAAAATTAACATACCTTTCAGCTAGGTCTTTTAAGACTTGTAGTTGTATGTATCTGTAATCTCTGGTAAAGGGAATAAACAATATACCTGAACATAGAGGGAAAAAAACTGTATATATGATTTTTCTAAAGCATAGAATTTCACAGTCTGTGTTCCCCAGAAGGAAATATACTTTAAATTAAAAAAAATAAAAAAAAAATTACTTGAGTTAGCATCAAACCCCTAAATATACACTATTTTCAGAATTAACACCCCAGTCTAATTGTTGTGGAGCACTGTATCAACATAACTGTTACAGATTAACACACAACACATTCATTTTTGTAATCCTTATGCATTTAAATTTCAGTAAATATAAATAAATGAAGCTGAGTTGGTTCTGATCATTCTTAGTTTACACATAATGAAAATAATTAATCTCTTATAGTAATTTGTAAAAAAAAAAAATCCTGGAATAAATGATTAAACAGATTTGACTAGACTTAAATTTGGAGATTGTAATGGTACAGTTGTTCTTGGAAGATGGTAGCAAAATTAAGAGACTCTGGGTTTTGTGAAGTTTCACCAGAGATAAGCAATTCAAGTTGTTCATAAATTGTTGCCTATTAAAATAGACCTAGGTGTTCATTTTACAGGAGACAACTTTGCTAGAAGTACTGTATGTGGCCTAGAAAATGAAATGACTGCACTGTGGCAGATAAACTGATTTCTCTTGTTTTGAATTGTTTATTGATCCTACTGAAATATGACATCTACCACAACTGCAGAACTTGCGCTGTGACAAAATAAGTGATACCCTTGATATACCTTAAATTCAGTAATGTATTCCTTCTCTGTCAGACATTTGTGCTCATTCATTTTTATTAAGTTCTTATCATGAGCTAATTAAGTAGCTTAGTCTCAACTTTTCTTGCGATGAAAGAATCAGCTGCGATCTTAAAATGCTCCTGGTAAATCTGAGTCACGCCTAGATCAGTAGAAAAAAGTATAGAGAGGAAGAATGTGGTTGTACTTAGGTGTATGCATTCATAACAGTCACCTAAGAAAAGTGATGTGACCCCACCTTTTTTTTTTTTTTTTAATATTTAGATTCCTCTCCACTCGTTAGCATTCAAAGACTGTTTGTGCATCTGTGTTATAATCAGTAGAGCTGAAAATAAAGACCACTGCTGTGCTTCTGGTTCAAACTGATCCATTTCCTCTGTGCAGTTGGAATGTGAGTGAGACAAGCTAAAGACAGAATTTCCAGGTGTGGTCTATACTTCAGTTACTTCTAATATCCACATGTGGGGCTGCACTGCAATTGCCACAGAAATTTTGTTGAAGGCTGGATGCTGAATCCTGACCTGCGGCGTAGTCAAAATAACTGGTGTGGTGTAGAAAGCAAGGATTTATACCTGACCTGGTTATACTGCAGCAGTAGAAATGGTTTTGATAAATCTGACTATCCTTATCTGTCATGGAATTTGCCATGAGGATTCAGGAATAGAATGCTGTGCAACACTCCAGTATTGTTTCACGTGACTTGGCTACTTGTTATGTCTATTTATTAAAAAACAAGTCTCAAGGACAGGTGTTCTCCTCCCCTGTGCCACTTTTGCAGTTCGTTGTCCCTGACTGTATGACCTATTGAGGGGCTTTTTTGCATGATGCGGAGGACCTGTTTTCTGAACTAGCAAAATAATGGAACCAATCAGCTTCAGCATCTCCCTGCCTCTCCTTAGGAGTGCAGTTGAGGGGATCTAAATTACTGCCATCCACGTGATTTGTTTTGATTTGCATTTTAATATATTTTGGAATAGGTAAAAGGAGAATGAGTTCCTTCATGGTGTCATAGCAGTTAGATACTCATATCCAATCCCCTGTCTAATTAAACTGAGCTTTTAATTGGAATTTAGCTGACATGTTTGCTGGTAACAAGCAAGTTAGAAAACTTACTTTCCATTCATCCTTTACCCTCATAGCAGTGTATTAAGGTTAATAAGTAAAATAAAGCAGGTTATGTGTAAATCTGTAATTATCACTTGTCTGAGTAGGGTATTGCAAAGCACAGAATAGCTTTGGGAGAAAAAAATTGAAATGTAAAAGGAGGGGAAACTGCAAAATAATCTTCTAAAGTTTTAAGTCAAAACAGACAAATGATTATAAGCAGTCAATACTAATTTTTAAATTTTGTAACAGACAGGTCTATAACTATCAAGATAAGCTTAAAGCAGAAGAGCTTGAGATCATGGGTTTCCTACACTGGATCATGGTTTTCACATGGGACTTAGCTCTGTTTGATGTAATATGACTTTGGTGCTAGGCTGGATGAGTGCCTGCTGTTTGCTGACTTGGAAGATGCTGGGGTAAAGTTACTTAGATTAACTCTGCAGTGACTTTGGACATATTTTAGGAGTGGAAGATCTCATCTTAGTATTAATGGATTACTTTTTACTGGAATCAGCTGATTACTTGGAATTTAGCCAAGGCGTATGAAAGATATATACTGAAAAAAAGTCTCCATTGCAAATTTGAAGTTTCTGTCCCTGAATCAAGAACCACAGAAATGTTAACAAGAGTACAACTACTGTGTAGCACAACATGAATATTACCTCAAATATTATTTTTTAAAATTTCTATTTCAAAACAGTACTAGTAAATGAAACTAAATACTCAAAGAATGATAAAGAAGAGAATTCTTCCAAACTACGTCAAGGTGTCTCTATTTCTGTCTATGGGAGCTGTGAGAGATACTTCAGTCCAGTAGGAGAAGAGTATGGAGAAGATCAGGAAGGTGAAAAATGACACAATGACAGGTATAACTCGGTTCATTTGTAACCATTTTTTAAAAAATTCTGTTGCTGTTTAGTTTACCTTTTCCTTTCTTGGCAAGGTATGTATCTTTTTAGGCCAAGTGTCAGTGGGGTTTCTTTAGTAATTGCTTCTTTTTTTTCATTTTGTCATTGAATAATAGCTTAATTACCATAGTAAATCTCCATCCTAACTCCTCTGTAAACAAATTAGACCTCTCTGTAGGCAGTTTTTCCCAGTCTAGTTTTGTCCCTTGAGTCCAGATTCCTTAATATATATATATATATAGTATACTTCTGTGTTATGAACAGATCAGTCCCTTTTTTGTCTGACATTACCCCTTTTTGTTCTTCCTAATTTCTCCAGAGCATAATAAAGTATTTGTCACTTCTGCACAGGGGAGAGGGCTTTAATGAATTGCACAGGGTGTGCTCTAATTGACAGTAATGCATTCTGTACATTTTTGTAATTAAGTCTGTAGAACTCCTTCACCTGAGGTGGATAATTGTTCCCTGAATTATGCCCTTCTATTTTTATCAGTTTGCCTTATCTTAAAATTTAAAGTCATTGTCAGGCAAGTGTATTCTTTAATCAGCATATAATAATCAATATCACCTACTGCTTCAAAAATAACTGACTGATGTAAAAAAAAATATGAAAACAATGTAAATATATATTAACCATAATTTAGATGCAGAAAAGCTTTCAGAAAAATTTCCAAATGTTACAGATGCCATTTTTCAGTGTAGTTCAAACTTAAAAAGCCATTAAAATATATTCTTGGCCTATTTAATTAGTAATTTCAAGATAGGTTAAATTCATCACTATGCAGAGGGTCAGTAAAGTCCAGGAATAAATTAGATCCAATTTAAGCCCTTTGGGCCTGATTCAAAGCTCTTTGAAACCACTGGAACATTCTTCTTTGAGTTCAGCACAAATAATAGTAATTAATAGTCTCACTCTGAGCAGCTCTTGAGTGAAACAAATAATCAAATATGATTAAAAAGCTTCAACTTGGCTTAGATATTTAAATGGTAGAACAGCACTTGCCGAAAGCTGAGGAGGCCAGAACAGGAGGTTTGGTGCAGCAGTTTTTGGAGGATCTGGGTTCTGGAGTGCACACAGAAATGACATCAAAAGCTCATTAGCATGGTTCATGATGGGAGGTGAGCTGTCAGCTCTGATTTTGGCTGTTTGAAAGGCTTCTGTCACCTGTAAAAACCAGTATGGGTATTTAGGCTGGAGCAAGCTTTTAAGAGCCTTTTTTTTCAGTGTTGTAGTAATTAGTTGTTAAAGCAGAACTAGCTAAGATGGCACTCAGTACAATTCCTCTTTAAACCAACTACAGCACAAAATGGAAGCCTATTAATTGAGAATTTTTATAATCCTGAAAGGTAAGGCAGAGTTTACAAATACATGAAAATTTCTTTGTGTGGTGTTTGTACATTTTATATTTGCTTATAACTACTCTTATCTTTTTTAAAAAAATTGAAAAATAAATCTAATGTATTAATCAAGGAAGGAATTGATGAAAAATCAGTTGTAAACTTTCAGCCTGGTCTTGCTTTAATTTATATAAAGCACTAAAAGAAAATTTAAACATCCTAATGTTGGTAACTTTGACCCAACACAGTTCTTTTTATCAACACTAGACAATTTATTGTAGTAAATTGATCCAGTTGCTTTAAATTAGTACAAATTACTGGAATGATGAATCACCTGGAGTTTTGCTGTGAAATAAATCTTTACATTTCAATCCTTTCACTGGAAGAGTAGTTCAATAAAATACATAACTCAGTGATAATATTAGATGGGATTAAGCATGCTTAAAAGATTGCTATTTGTTTCTTTATTATCAACCTATAACATTTCACTATTTACATTGCATATTGAATCTAGGCAAGGTATGAATTTTAGCCAACACATGAATTTTCACATTTCGTTATTCCAACAATTCAAACTATTCAATCAAATGATAATTTTTTTATTCCATGCTAGTGGATTCAACTCAGGTTTGCATGTACAACTGTTTCTATAGTAACTGATTCACTTCAAAGGAGGCAATAGCAGTTTGAATAACAATAAAAAAACACCCCAAAATAGGTGGCATAACAAAATAGAGGATAGTATAGGAATGTTGTAAAACTTTATTGATATTAATTTCAGAATGCAGAGCATTTGTAAAGAATGTATGGATGAAACACATGATTCCAGAAAATGTTTCTATTATGTAAAACAGCGGTCAGTTTAGAGGGAAAATAGAGATTAAATTAACCAAGTGTTAGTATAGTAGTTAGAATATTGTTGAATAATAACCATTCCATTAAAATTATATGGTAGAAACTTACAAGTTTTTTTTTGTTTCCAGGATAAACATCTGTCAGATGAGGGATGGAGTTTTTGATGGGAGAATAAACAGTTACATGCATGTACCAGGTTGGTTTAGCCACCTTTCTCAGAGTAGAGGATGCCTAGAGGCTAAATTACGAAGGAAACTTAAGTCTAAAGGATTTTTTTTTTTTAATCACATCCACTGTAATTTTCTGTTCCCATGTTCTAACCACTGACTTACTGAATTCCCAGAGGTAGTTTTTGTAATTTTTTTTTTTTTAATGTATGAATTTGAAAGCTCTAATTTTCATTCCAGTATACAACAAAAAAGATTTAACCCTATGGTCAAAGCAAGAGACTAGGTGAAGCAAGAGTGTTGTCCCTTTCTGGTGAGGAGATGTTAAAAAAAAAATTAAACATTGAATTTATGCTTAAAAATGAAATCCCAAGGTACCAAACAGGTTTTATTTTGTGGTGCTTTTATTGAGGTTATCAGAGTATTTTAGTCTACGGTCTTCACATTCCTTTGTGTGGATGCTTCTTGGTGTGTACAGGTGGCATCTAGAATTTTCTCCCATTAACTTCTTGGGGACATGTAAGAGTGAATTTATCTCTAAACTTTATAGAATGTTTTAGGGCAGTGTCCCCAGTGTATCTGAGTGCTAATCACTTCCTTTCTGATGAATTTTCAGGATATCAGTTTCAATGTCTTCAAACAATTTTCAGAGAAAAGCTGCACACAAAGAGCAATGCCCAGTAACAGAGGAAGTGTTGAAGACTGGCCTTTGGCAGCAAGGTTACTGTTTGTTACATCAGGTCACAATGCACACTGGATTGGGTTAAAAAATAATTGAGACTTCTAGATTAAAGTTCGGTTGAATCATGCTGACAGCACTGAAGAAATACTACTTACATTACACATTAATGGCATAACACCTTGCCCTCCACATACCTTTATGGAGAACATTGTTGTGATAGGAATAGAATTTAATGAATATAGCCACTATTGACTTAAATAATACTTAATACTACAAAACTGAAAGTACTTCAGATGTGTTACATACAGTATATCTCTAATTATGAAGATTTCTGTTTAACGTTGTCAGCATTTAGATAGTTCATTTCTGTGTCCACATCAGGAAAAGACATTTTATTTATCTAACAGATGAGGAAGGTACTCCAGTGGTATACCTGTTAAAAATGCTGCCAAAATACAGAATAAGGCCTACTAACATAACTTTATTCAAAAATATCAAAACATCACACCCCCCAAAATCAAAAAACAAATGCATGAATGAGTGAACTTTGTATCTTTTGAGATTAAAACACCCATATAAGCCAGAATTTTGGGGTTTTGGTGGTTTCTTTTATTCCTGTCTATCGTGGTGTGGGGGGTCGATGGACTGGTGCCGTGCTTCTCCCACAGAGTCCCTCATGGAGATGCTGTGGCGGTGCTCTGTCAGCAGCTACACGAGCACCCAGCCTCACCCTTGCTGGTGGATGCAAGCAGCCACTCACCCACAGTTCCGTGCATTTCGGAGATGAAGAGGCAAGAGGGATTCTTTGTGTGCGATTCCGAGGCCGTCTATTGGGATCCGCACAGACCGCGAAGAAACCGCCCCAAAAGGGAGGCAGCAACAAAGAACCTCAAACAAGCCCATGCACCCGTTTTTAACCCCGAGGGGTCCCAGGGGCAGGCAGAACATCAGTAACCAATAATTTGAGGGCTAGGGGGTGAGGAAAGGTTGAATGGCATAACAATGCCATTCCCCCCCCCATAGGGGGCCAATGGAAGGGGGGAGGGGGGGCAGGGAGAGGACCAGGGGCCAAGGGAAAAAGAACCTTCTGGCGCAGTGGAGTGGGGAGAGATCACTTTGAAACAACATGGGGGATGTAGGGTGGACTTAACCACCACAACACCTGTCAATGTTTGCATCTCCAGGAAAAAAACCACAAAGCACATCTTTAATGATTGATTTTGAAAAATGTTGAGTTATATGTTGTTTTGTTGTTTGTTTTTAAAATGAAACTTAGGCAATTTTAACAGTACATTTACATTTTCTACTTGCATTTAACTTGTAAACTGTAACTGTCTCCAGAAAGCCTCCAATTGCCTTAGTCTGTTTTGGGCCAGTCTTTTAGGGTTTTTCCCCCAAGATGTAGCCCTTCATAAAACCTGTTCTCTTAAAAGAAGTAAAGGAAGATTGGAAGGCTACTTTTCCACAATAATTACATGTTTAGTTTTTAAATATTAACATATTTGGGGGTTTTAAAAATTCCTTAATTTCTTTTAGAAACTAAGTTTTCCTGGTGTTTGTTAAAAATATGTATCACACGTTTAGTTAGAACAGACACTGAAATGCGTGGTTTTCAAAATACAGCCCCATTCGAAAGCTTCCCCTGGAAAATTGTTCTGTGTAAATTGGGATTTTCTGCACTAGCCATTGTGAGAACCTTCAATGATTACAAAGCAACCTGATTACCGACAAGATTCTTCATACTGGAAGAGGTTCTGCCAGTGTATCCTGGTGTATAATTGCGTGAAGAGCTATTACTCAAGTGGTGCCTTTGTTTAGTCAGGGAAGGAGATCTATGTGTTGAGCTAATCTCTTAGATCCTGTTAAATGGCTTAATTGAAAATAGGTACAAATTGCAGAGACATTAGTCTAATACCAGCTGATGATCTTGTGCTATTGGATAAGCAGTTGAATTTTGGGAACTTTCTCACTCTCTTTCTCTTCCTCTCCTCCTCCTATTTCTATCTCTCTCTACCTCAGATTTACTGTGAAGGTTAATGAAGCATAATAAGATTGGTCAGACTTGTTTGTAAGGATACACAGACATATGAAACTTGAATCTTAATTATATTATTAGTTACCTGCCACAACAGTAATAAGCAGGGAAGATAAACAGCCAGCTTCAGCTTTAGACCTCTTCCATATTTTTTCATACCTTTGATCTTGCACTGGTAATATAAAATATTGTTCCTTGCAAACCTTCCCTTACAACTTATTCTTCAAACACAAAACAGTGTTTTGCAGTTATTTATATGTGGTCTCCTGCCTCAAGCAGTGCAGAATTTCCCTGTACATTTTTATCTGGGTTTATTCATATAATCTTCAGCAATAAAGTCTTAAAGTATAGGAGAAAAAACCGTACCAAATAATTTCTGGGCAGATGTTGTAAAGTGTGTAAAGAAAGAAGTCCTCAGAATTTTGCAACCTGAAACCTAGTTCTCAAGACAAGTACAGATGGTGAATAACTTCTAGATAATACACAGTTCCTTAGTATTTTTTCTCTCCCACCACGCTGTTCTGGTAAAATGATAAATCCCTCATGGCTTTGTCTAACTACTTTATACTGAATGTACTCCTGGAGACGGGCATGAGTTTTGTGGGGTTTTTTGGTTTAGTGGGTGGTTTTTTGTTTGTTTGGCTTTTTGTTGTTGTTGGTTTTGAGTCCTTGTAATTCAGTGAAGATGTGTTTATGATAGGATTGAAAAGAGTCATTGACTAGTGATGACTGAATTAAGAGAAATATAGCAATATTTCAGAATAATAACTGAAAAGGTTTGGAAAAAGGGACTCTTTATTGTTTGATGCAGCTTGGATTAGGCCACCTGTACAACCTGCAGCTGGCTTGTTCTCTGTACTCTTTGAAAACCTCTGAATTCTTTAACTTACTGGAATTAGTGTTGCAGTACAGACAGCATGCTTGAATGCTTAAAATTGTCAATTTTGGATTCAAAATTCACTGTGTTTTGACAGCTCTAGCTATATTCCTATTTTCTAAAAAAGTTGACTCTGTACTTCTTAAGAGCACCACCATGGATCGGAAAAGATAACTGCTTTGCCATAAGGAGCATAGGGGTTTTAAAATTTCAAAGTTGTGTCAACAGTGTAGCACACAAAATTCCAAAATGCATCTTGGAATTTCCTCCTTGACATCAGAGTGAGAATGGCTCTAGCAAATGTCTGAGTCCCTTTATTTCTTCCATCTGCCTCTAATAAAAGAAGACTTCCTTTGAAATTTAGAAAATATTATATTATTGGTAATTACATATTAGCTCATCCTAATCTTATGAGGATGCCAAATTCTCTTAAAATATTTCCTTGCTTCTTGTCATTCCAACACGAGAACTACTCAGTGATTATTAATGAGTATGAGGAAGAGCATTTAAAGGGAATTTTTAATGTGTTTCTATTAAGACTTGAATCAAAGCCTTGATTCTTTGAATTGTATGAAGGGCAAACAGCTTGAGGAATGAGTGTCAGGCAGCTTGGCAAAGAAATACTTAATGTATTTAATTTTCAGTTGCAAACTTTGCACATGGGAATTAGAGATGGGTGAGCAACTGGGAGTAGATGTGTTAGATAATGATTGCTAGAGATTCTAGCAAACCTTTTTTAAAGCTTTCTAACCTGTTCCATAGATACTGTGAATGTTGATAACGGGAACTGAGGTGAAAAATCCTATGCAGCAATGTAAAGAGCAGTGTTTGAAAAGAGTTTTTCGAGATTCTACGTCTCATTTAGGATTTTTGGGGCTGTGTAAGAGTTTTACCCCCTCCCAAAATAATTGTTTTTTCCTGAAAGGTCCTAGACTGATAGAAAAAGAAGTTCATGCTCTCTCTGGTTAAGTAAAAAGCAGATTGGAATATATATAGACTTCTTATCTGCTCTGTGGTAACATAACCCTTAGCCACAGGGTTATCTTCTCACTCTTCTGGAAGCCAAAGAAATTGCTGCATGATTATGTGGCACCAGCTATTGAATAGTCCTAGAAAATTAATAGAAAACTAGAAAAATCTTTACAAATTCACCATTAGTATATATTATTTTTCCTCAACAGGCCGCAGAACAAGCTACTTGTTGGTCACAGCAGGCATCTAGAAATATATGGCAGTGTTTCCAAACATTTGATACTCAACCAGAAGTAGCAGGATGGGAACTGCTGTCATAAGTGAAAGTTTCTGAGACTGGGGAGGGAAAAAAGTCTTGGTGGTACCATAACTCTGCTTTGCCCAAAATTAAAAAAAAAAAAAGGCAGTGATATGAAATTTATTCTTTGCCTCCTAAAGCATACAAAATAGAACTTGCAGGTTCCCATAGTTTGCTGCATTCACTGACGTGATGCCATAGGATATGGTCCTAGGTGATGCAAAAATTATGTATTCCATATTTTCTCTACATAATCTCTGCAGTCTGTTTTACTCTCCCTAAGATTCAGCAACGTGGGAAGCGAAACTTGTGTGTTTTACCCTGGATTCATGGAAAGGAGGGGGTGCTGGCTCCCTTTAAAAACAGGGAATAGACACCTACCAAGCTCTCTTTTTTCTGCATTTCAGTAGCACTGGAGCCCACTCCATAAGTTTCCAGCCATTGCCCCAAGCTCCAGCCACACGGATGGGGTTGGCCCTACAATTGCCAGAAGTTTTCCCAGCATTTTGGCAGCATTGGAGCCTTCTGCACAGGAATACGTTTTTCCAGGATTTTTTTTTTTTCCTGCTCCTTTGTTATTTGGGGCAAGAGAGTTTGTGAACTGCAGAGGCTTGGTGGCTGTGTTGTTTTCCTTTGTTTTTTCTCTCATCCATGTGGTCTGGAGTTGGGGGCTTCTTCCCCATCTTGTCTTTGTCCTCTAGGTCACATGGGCTGACCTGGTGGCTGCCACCTTGGGAGGATGGGCTTCACTGCCATCTTGTTTTCTTGTTCCCGGGGAAAACAGGACTCAGCACCTTTGTATCTAGTGGTTATTGCTTTTTCTTTTTCAGTAAACTGTTTTTTCACTTACATTTCCTTCGCATTTGTCTCTCCTTACTGGTAAAGGGGAGAGGTTGAAAACTAAGGGGAGGTAACTTATTTTAGAGTCTCTGCCTCCTAAAATTGTCTTAAACTAAGGTATTGAATGGTGCCAGAAGGTCAAGAAAAGCTGTTCTGAGCTCGTAGAATATGTCTCACTTGCTGTGTCTAAACTTCGGAAGCAAATCTTTTTTTGTCTGGATTTTCTCTTTTTGGAAATTAATTTTTATGACTTTATTTATTCCTCTCTAACCTTTTCGGCTTCTGGATTTGTGATATTTTGTGTGTCTGCCATAGCTGTGTAAGCAAAGGCTTTGACTGGATGACGTATTTTGTCATTGTTGCATACAGGTATCTTTTTAACATTTTCTTTATGTCTAATTGGATTTGTTTGAAAAAAAAGTCATCGGCAATGACATTTTGTTTTTAAGCTCAGTAGTTGTCACAGGTGTGGGATAACAATAAAACTATTGCATCTTACATCACTTTGCACTGAGCTAGGGCTCTACTGAGGCTTAATCTACATGCAACGTCTCTGTAGCATAAAAAAGGCTTTAATAATAAGAGAAAGTCAATGAGCCTCATGTACCTTTTATAAAACATGACACGAGGCAATATAATTAAAACTAAGCTTATTTCCTGTGGTGAAATTAACTTACAAAAATGAAGGTGTTTATTTATTAAATAGGATCTCTGGAGTTCTTGCCTTATTCTTACCCCTCCTGGGAAGGTTTTGATTGTTTGCTTCCTTTCTTTTGCCTTCTTGCTGTGTAATTTAAAACTGATATCTTCCTTTGGGAAACAAAATTTGATTGGAGAACAGCCTGCATCACTAGCTAAACAAATTACCAATGCTTTACTCACTTTTCTTTCCTTTTTCTCCCCCCCTTGCCCCCCGCCCCTTCCCTCGTAACTATAAAGGGAAGGAAAGAAACGTGTGCAGAGGTTTTAGAAACATAGTGCAGAGAAAATTTTTTTTTCAGTAACAAGGAAGGCCTTTTTTTTCGGGGTAGGTAAACTCCCTTTTTTTTGTCATAGCAAAAGAAGTTAGCAGGTGGTTCCTTTTTTGTTCATTTCCTATGACCAAGTCTTTTGGTGCTCAATGCTGGTCTCCTAGTACATGGACTGATTGGGTGCATCTGCTTTATATTATGTAGTGTGTAATTTTGGAAGGATTAAAGAGATATGTGAAATCTGTGTTGATAGTGACTAAGCTTAAACTGGGTGGCAGTGTCTTTACGATGATGTGCTGAAATAGAAGGCAAAGCAGCAGAGTTTTGCTTGCTTGATTAAAAAAACAAGTGTCATTGAGTGGCTAAAAGGAATGATTAATGCCAAAATCAAGACAGGGAAGTTGTTTCATTGTGAGCCATGGCTTCTGCTATGAAGAATATTGATAACAGAAGTTTTCTTTTAATGTGAAAGTATGTTAAGATATGGACAAAATCAAATCTTCATGCTCATAAAGTTCAGTCAAATGAATTTGAACCTGGATCCCATATGGATCTGTTCTTCGTGAACTGGATTTCTGCAGTAATATGGGCAGAAGTATAGCTATTCCTTTCAATATTTTCATAATCCTTTCTTCAGAGGCAAAAAGTTCAATAATTTAGATCTTGTAGTCCATACAAAATAGAAGTAACCATTAACTAACTTGAAAGATTTTTTTATAATGTATTTGAATACTTATACACCGTCTGTAGGGAATAATTAATTATTATATTATTTCTTTGCAAAATCATCATGATTTTCCTGTATCTTGTAAAACTGAGAACTGTTGAGAATATTCACTGGAAACTGTGAGCCACTAAAAGTTCATATCCTAACAGAAAAGAATTTCTTTTTTTTCCCTTGCGGTGATGATTGAAATTGTACTGGGAAATTCCCAAAATAAAAATCAGCAACTGGCACTTCATCATGCAGTGAGTGGGGGTGTTTCTAAGTCCATTGTTTAGAAATAGGTTGATACTGCACTGTATGTTCTGGTTTGAGTGAAGAAGTCCTTTATCATAGTGAAATATTAAAATATTTTGGCTGTGTCAGTGATATTCTGGAGGTGATATAATCACATTTTCTATTTGTTTTACTTATCTGCATCAGCAATACCTGTGATTTAGGTTCATTTTTAGTGTTGTGTGAAACATTTGTGTCACCGAGTCTCGCGGTCCGAGAGCAGTAATTACATGAAATCCGTTCAGAGAATCGTGAATGAGCCATAAGAGGCCATAAGATGCGATGCCATTTATTAATTAATTTCTGACAGGTTTAAATACCTTAGTTCGCAAAGATGGCATAAGATCATTGGTCAGTAACTATCCACCTCTCATGCTAATTGGCTAAAACTCACAACACCCATTCAAAAATATTTTTCTAGTTAACTTCATAACAAAGTCTGAAAAACAAGTTGCAGGTGCAAGATAGAAAGTTTACAAAAACCTTAACAGTGTTTTCCATAGTTTCTATGAGAAAAGTAGAGTTCTCACAGTAGCATTATACTGAAGGATTTCTCTGCTAAAGGCCTTTCAGTGTCCATACATTTGCTAGTATATGTCGGTTTTTTGAGATTTGAAAATCAAAAAGCAATTCAAGTTTTGATGTTTTTTTATTCTTCAGACTTTTAGATTGACATTTCTTGATTTTTGTATACTATTAGTATAGCCTGAATAGCTCTTGAAGAACTGGAGTTAGAGAAATATGAAAACTCTGATTTCCTCTAAACATTTCAGTGAGTTAGCAATGTGATCGGGAAGACTTCTTTAATGCACAATCTTGAGCTAACTGAAGGGGGCCACACTTCAGATGCAAGAGAGGGGATATTGGTTTGCTTCATTAAATGGGAAAAAAGCTTAGAAGAAAGCTAATTTTCATTTTACAAAAATGGTAGGGAAGCTTCTTGTTAATCCATTGGCCTGTTTACTCCTCTGTCTTGAAGAAATAGATGACTCTTGATTAGTATAGTGAAGTGGAACTCTCTGGCTTTTCTCTGTAATTCATCTGCCTAATATCTTGAGTTAGTAATATCTTCTGCCTCTTAACAAGTATAAATTAATGAGTTCAAGCTAATATTAGGTATTTGATTTAGTCATATTATTAGTATGCAAATTACATTTGAATTTATATCGTTCCTATTTTCTCACTGCATATTGTAGGCACAGAGTGGAAATTAAGAAATTTTATTTTTAGTTCAATTAAGCTACAACATATGCCAAACTATTTGCTAACATAAAATTTCCTGAAATTAAAAGGTGTGTGGTTCTGAAATACTGACATAAATGCTGTTTCCTTCAATAACGTGGCACAGCCTAGGAATCACTAAACACAGTCTAACTGCTCTGCAAAATACATACTTCATTTCTAAAAATATGATGTGATTTTGCCGTGATCATATGTCGATCAAGAAGCACTTTGTCTTGACCTTTTTAGGAACCATCAAGAGGAACCAAAGTGACAGTAACAGTTGACCCAGTGAAATTAAAATTATCCTTAACCTTTAAAAAGCATACAAAATCCTGCACCTTTTTCCATGATTCCGGAGTATTTTATCTTATTGTTTTGTAAGTTTTTCTGTGTTTGGGTTTTTTTTCCTAATTTTGCAGAGTGGCAAGTGAAATGAGCATTAAAAGAATTTTTAAACTTAAAGAGTTCGAGAGTGCTGAAGAATAAATTCATTTTTTCATAAGAATTCTTTCTCATTCCAGTATGCTTACAAAGCTCCTCATCTTACAGCTTGTAATATCTTCATTTGCAGTCATCATTTCTCCCTTACATCCTGGAATAATATAAGTTTTTCTGTGGGTTTATAGCTGCCTTACTGTGCACTTTTCAACTTCTGTGGATATTTAATTGCTAGAGAAGTTAATTTTTCTCCTTATGGAATGTGCCATTGATAGTTTTATAAAGTGTGTCCTCTCATTTTAAAACAATTAGTCCTAAGAAATGTAATTGAATGAAATTAAATTCTCGAGGGAGGTAAACACCAGGGAAGGAGAAGAGCTATTTAAACTAAAGGACAATATTGGCACAAGAACTAATGGGTGTAAGCTGGCTATGAATAAATTCAAGCTGGGAATTAAAAGAAGGTTCCTAATTGTTAGAGCAGTGAGGTTCTGCAATGGATTTTCAATCAGAGTAAAATCATAAGCACTCTTAGGAAGGAGTTTGATTGCTTTATGAAAAACATTAAATTATGCACTACTTCTCATGGTTGGGGACTGGACTGGAATTTGGTGGGCCTCTCCTGTCCTGTAATCCTAAGAAGCATAGGCTTTTTGGGAGATTTGTTTACTCAAAATTTATCTTTACATGTCCTGATTGATGCATAAATTTATTCCTGTTGATTTTGGACTTAACATCAGCCCTCAGCACATTTAGTTTGATGTTCTAATTTCAAGGGGTCAGCTTGGAGTCTCAGTTCAAGTTGCAGAGGCTCACAGTTGTTTGTATGTGATAATGGGAAGTTAGATATTGAGACAGAAGCTGGAGGTTTCTTGCATTTCGGTTCTCCAAGTTTACATGAAGAAAGGTTTATAATCTTTTTACTGATAGTGTAAGTGGAATTAAATGAATTGGTTATTTTCTTGCTACTACAACTTATTTTTTAGTACAAACCTAAATAGCCCTCTAAGAAGTGCAGTAGAACACCCTACTTGGGTAGCTTAAATGTTGGTTACTGTAATCTAAAGTGAAACTGAATGTGTTTTATTTCTGCATTTTGCTGGTCTCTTTCCTCTGTATCTACATGAAGTGTTTAAATACTGAGAAATACACTAGCAAGGCGTTGTAGAGTTTAC
This sequence comes from Falcunculus frontatus, assembly GCA_013398115.1. Lineage (NCBI taxonomy): Eukaryota > Metazoa > Chordata > Aves > Passeriformes > Falcunculus > Falcunculus frontatus. Next base: position 173,061 of record VZRV01010999.1, on the reverse strand, counting down.
TCATTAGAAGTGTGTGTAGCCTTACTTGAACAGTTACCCGTTCTGGTGACTCGTACTGCCTCCAGTGCTGGGTAACCATGATTTACTATTGATTCAGCTCCATGAAGTTCAAAGACCATATTTCTGAACTGTTTTGCACTGGAACTTAATTTCTCTTCCTGCTTTAATTCTTTTTCATGCTGAAAACTGACCAGCTTCTGAGTTGCTGTCAAGCAGTAGACTTCAAGGAGACTGAGGTGACTTGCAGTTGCTTGAGCACTGTGGGAATCTTTTTACAGTGTTTTCTCCCTCTTACGCAATTCTGGCATCTTAGTTTCTGTGTTGGGTTGTTTCGGGGTTTTTGGGGTTTTTTTTGACCCTTCATTGTACCACCAAAACATCGAGTGAATATGTTTGCTAACCTGTGTCAGCTGAGCATTTGATGTAATGAGTTTAATCATGACGTTTTTCTTGAGGCTTACCCATGTTGAGAAGCTGCTTGGTTGTAGTGCATTTGGGGGGAGTGGCAGAAGGCCTGTTACTACTTAAACATGTTAAAAAGATCACCCCCCCCTTCATGCAAATACACTTTTATTTTGTTAGTCTATGTTAAGATGTGCCCGTGTGTTAAGGGTACACTCCATTAACCTTTCACTTGCAGAGTTGGATTAGAACCTGGAATGGAGCATCAGAGGGCATTTCAAGACAAAGTTGAAAGAATCCCTTAAGCAGTATGTGAAAGGCTGGCCTTATGCCATCTGACAATTCCTTTGATCACATTTCTTTTCTGGGAAGGTGGTTTTTATAATACTAGACCCTTACAGGTATTTTCAGTAAGACATTATGAATGCGGCAGATAAGCACAGTGACAGTCTTTGATGTCCATTTGATTTGTCGAAGGTTATTGGAGGAGTTTCATTTTGAAGTGATTTTGTTTAACAAAACAACTGTCTAAGTAAATCAACTAACTAAACAACACAGTAAAAAAAAAACCCAACCAAACCTTTCCATTCTGGAATAATTGAGTTTAGGATTAGGTTCCATATTCATGTCTTATTTACAATTGTAAATGCACATTTTTCATCAATATTTTCTGACAGGTTTGTATTGGATTTAGGCCCAGAAGGCCTTCTGCAGATGTAAGTTTTCCAAAAGCTGTTGTTTTTGTGATTTTTTCAGACTTTTCACCGTGGATTATAAATGCCTTGTTTTCTTTACTGATTTCTCTTCATTTTATTCTATCTGAAGACATGCTCTGCAGATTAAAGTAAACAAATGGTTCCAGCCCAAGTTATTTTAGCCCTTTGTGAACTGTTCTTGGTTTTGATGTGGTTGGGGACTATGGCTTTGAGTGCTGCATATTTGGAGTTTAATATTTATAATCTGTGCAGCCATCATTCACGAATTGGGTGTAAACACAGGGCTGCCTTTCTCCTCTCCTGGCAATTAATAACCTTTAGGATATGGCATTCATTCTCAAGCATGTCTTAGTAGTTTATAGTCTTTATTAGATACATTTGAAGATGGATTTTGTAACTTCTGACTGATACTTGATTTCATTTGTGAACTGAGTTATAATGATTGGCATCATTACACAGTAAAATTATTAAAAAAAAATAAATTCTCAAGTAAAAGAGGAATGTGGGGTGCCTGTTTCTGTGGAGTGACTTTTTAGTTAATGTTTGTACTAGAGTGACATTTTTTAATGCCGCTGACAGAACATAACCTACAGCTAAAGTAAAAAACACAGAAAAATAGTACAAAGAGATGGAAGGAAAGGAGTACCTGTGCTAAGGACAGGTATACATTCCTAACTGACATTGGAGGAAACCATTTGATCCTTAAATGCTATTTAGAGATTTTTTCATACCTTTTGTCTTCTGAAATGCTTCCAGGGTCAGTGATAGCTTTGGTTATTGGTAATGTAGCAGGCTAGCGGGCATAAAGTTCAGCATTAAACTTTTGTAGGAAATATTTTTCCACAAAAAATTACCAAAACACAGCAAACCCTCTTGCTTTTTTTTAATAGTTTGTAATCAGAACTTTGTCAGCAGTTAAAGTTTCTGTTTTCCTACAGAAGTTAGTTTGTGACTAAGGGTGGATTTGCTATTGGATTGTTCTTCAGTGACTCTAAAGATGATTTTATAATGAACATTAAAAACATTGACAGTGGTGAAGAAGAGGATATGGATAGCTGGAAGAGATAGTTGTGCATAATGTTTTAGTATTTGAAATTCACCATGCACATTAATTTCTTTTTAAAAAGTTTTGTTAGAAAAATGTTCAGACAGAGTATTATAATTAGAGTCTAAGTGGCTCTGGTCCTGGTATTCCTAAATTAGGTATTTTGAATATGTATGTCTGAAATTAGATCAGTATGGAATATGAGAGCAAATTGGATGTGGAGGGCCAGATACAGTGCTTCTGAGTGCTTCTTTTCTCTCAGAGAATAAAACAATATATTAAGAAGATTCTTAGTCTGAATCAAAACATAAAGTGTTTCCTGAACAAAGATAAAACAGTATTTAATTGATGCTGGTTTTATTTAAAAGAACCAGGCTTTGTTTTAACATAAACTGTCTAGGTGATCTGTTTAGTCTTAATTCCTATGATGAAGAATTTCAAGTCTCTGTAACCCTTTCTCATTAGGAAAACAATCTCTTTTACCAAAGTAGAAAAGACCAGGCTGATAGTCAAAGTTTACTATTTTTCACTGTAAGTAAAGTTTAATATGTGTCATTGCTTTTGAATACATGGATTGAAGATATTTACCTATGTTTTACTCTCCAAATGTCTGAGTAGGTCAAATGCTAATGATAAAATGCATCCATACAACAGAGTGTTTTGCATGAATAGTGCTTGTTCCAAACACAAAGGAGTAACATAGATCTTCTGGGCCGTGGAATGCAGTGCTGTCCTGTCACAAGTAACATTTATGTAATGCTTTTACACTATGGTCAAGTTTCAAACTGTGTTTTTGGTTTTGTACATGGTCTCAGAGCCTGCCTTTCTGAGAGGCTGTACTGTACAGTTCAGTCATATGATGTCTGTGAGTGCTCTGGAAACAAGTGGAAAAAATGAGCATTGACAATCTTTTCTAGAAACAAGTGTTCTCCTCTACATTTTTTTCTTTTTTTTTTTTTTTCTTTTTGGTTCTATTCTTGTCCTTGCTAAGCAAAGGGACAAAATATATTTTTTGACAAAATAGGTTTGAATTATAAAGCTCCCATATAAATGGAAGACCTTTTTTTTTTTTTTTTAAGAACTCAGAGGCCAAAGGCCTGCTGATTTCTCTGTGGAATCCTTCAAATAATGTGTCATATGTTCTGCCTTGGAAGAAAACCTCTAGTTCATTTCACAGTTATGCTGACATTTGCTCTGTTCCATTTTACTCGGGAATTGTTGTGCTTTGTTCTTGACAAGTGTTTCCATTTATCTAATTTTGAGTGAAACAAAGGTTTTCTCCAGATAAGAAAAGTTCATGTGAATAATAAAATAAATTGTGATGCAGTATGGAAGCAATGTATTAATATGAAAATGATTTCTCTGATACTGGTAAGAGCAGCTTTGTTTTAGTCTAATTAGTCTAATTTAGTCTAATTTTAGTCTAATTAGTCTAGTTTAATTTAGTCTAATGAGAAACATGACACTAAGATAAACTTTGACCACTTCTGCAAACCCTTAAGCTATTGTTTTCACCCTGATGGTAATGTGGGAAGGTTCTGTGTTGGGATATGGTGGTTGGCTAGTTACTTTAAAAATGCAGTCTTCCCAAATTAATCTCCTAAATTTCTGCTGTTCATAAGTCTAAATGTATGCCTTCCTCAAGGACAAGCACTTTAACTGTCTCTTGGGTACATGAAATAACTACCAGCTTCAGTGTCTCCTCTAGGTCCTGTAAGTCTCAGCTGTCCCCTTCTCAGCTGCCGTAACTTCCAGCTTTCTTTTGACAACATCGGTAGTATGTCTTATCTTCAAGGTGAAAAACTAAGTCCAAAAAACTGGTCTTTACCATGGAGTAAATACCATCAATAGTACTGGATAAAGAAGAGGGATTGGAGAATGATATTGCTGCCTAATTTTGTCTGTGCCAAAGAAGGCTGAAGTTGCAGAACAGAAGGTAGCATTTCTACTATGCCATTATTTATTTATTTTAGTTTTGCTCTTGGCCATTTGAAAAGACAGAAGAGTATCAATTCGTACAAAATGAAATTAGCAGTTCTGAGAGTTGCTGGCTTCTATGAAAATATCCTTGCTGGTTCTCCTGTGGAGCAGCTTCAGTAGCCTGCCTTCCTAACTGTTCTTAACAGCATGAAACCTGACTTTACCATGGGGAAGCAGACTTTGTCACAGCAGGGACTAGGCAATGTGCATGTGTAGTTGCAAGAAAGCTGAAGGAGTCCCAAATCACTGCAGTCTCTGCAGGGTCCACCTTTATGCTTCAGTAATTTTTCTATCGTTTAAGATAACTGCATCTACATAATGGAGTTCTTACATACTGGTTTGGAAAGAAAAGTTTAAGGCTAGGAGAGAAAAATGAACAGTGTGGTGAAGAAGTGAAAAACAAGGAAATGCATAAATCTGAGGTCTTATCTACGTGTACTGCATGTCGTGGATATTGTAATATGAAATACACATTGTTATACACACCATTAAACAAAGGAATATCTATAGAATGAGTTATTACAGGGAATTTCAGAAAAGCAAAGCTCCACAAATTTTGGTCAGCTATGTTCTGGTTAGGTTAATTTAGGTCAATACCAGATAATCAAAAACTGCGAGTCAAGTCTAAAAATAGCATGAGAAGGAATTTATTTCCCTGTAGTTCTAATTATGGTTTTCCTGAAAGCAGTAGGTGAGAGCAACATGATGCTATTTTTGTTTTAAAAGGTGTAACCAGGTTTTATTAACAACTCATAGGTGCTTCCAGAGAGACTATTAATAAAACTACTCAACTGACAAATACTTGCATTTTGTTAAAAATGAAGCCAAAAAGGAAGTGGCACAAAGTACTGTACTTTTTATTACCATAAAAAAATATTTAGGTAATAGGAGGCAATAGTGTACAGGAGTATGTTGGTTGTTTATTTTTCTTCCTCTGTTAGCTGCTTTATTAAATAGTCCTCATGAATAGAAGAGTAGTTCTGCCAGAAGAAAGGGAGGTGAATGCTTTGTATAGCAGTAGAGAAATCCACATGTTGAAATCATGTAAAAATATTATCTCCAAGAATGAGTCTGAGCTCTGTTTTTATGGGGCATTTTGATTCACAAATGTGTATTTTTCAAGTGCTGTCTGTCCCCCTCTCTCTTTTCATTAGATTCCCTGCCAATAATCATAGATTTTGACTGTGGTGAGTCTGTCAGGAAACTATTTTTCAGATTTTGGTTAATATCAAAATATTAATATTAAATATTAATATTTGACAGTGGATGTTCATCTGTACTGCAAAGGAAACTTGACTGTAAGTAGCTAAGTAAATTCTTTTCTTCTATAGAGCTACAATGACTTTATAAAATACTGACATATTCTTATATTTCTGACTACAGTTCTCATGAGTGTTTTCAGTAGAACAAATCATCAGGCAATTGGTTTTTTGTGTTTTCGAAGTGTAATAGCATCCAAAAACTGGTGAAATAAGACTTTCTACTTGGTTCTGTGCTGAAAGGGGCAATACAGTCAAACAGTGCAAGTGTCACTATATATGATACTCTAGTGGCATCATAGCAAATTTCACATCCTTTCAGCTCACTTAAAAGACATTCACAATGCAGAAAGCAACTTCGAATATGTAAGAAAACATGGTATTGTGAATGGAAATAAACCAAGTTGAAATAAAGCCCTGACTTGAAACAGGAAATTATACTTATGGGTCTGTTTTCATACAAATAAGGCTGATTCTATAACAGGAGGAAAATGTTTTTCAACATTGATATGTTTGTAAGCAGTGGGGGGAGGCTCTTATGTGAAGCAGACAACCTCAGACGCCTGTATTTACTGTTGTTTCTAAAACATTATAGCACTTCTTTATACTGAAACAGAAGCAGAGTTTCTTTCCTTCTACTGTGTGGCAACTATGGATTTTTTGAACGCTTGAATTAAGGTTCTAGCTCACATTTAATGACAAATAAATAGTCTTAGATTAACAAGGTTTTGTCTAAATAACCTAACACTGCTCACCTTAAAATTCCCAGAGCTCAGACCACTGTAAGGATATATGACTGTAGTCTTTGTACACCATCATATTAGAACTTATCCATATTAGAACATAGTGCTGTTATTAACAGTGCTTAGATGGGCACAAGAGAGAAACTGTAAATCTTAATATTACTGAGTAGATGGAACTGAAGTAAGAGATAGGGATCAGATCTCATTTTATTGTGTAAATTGGATCTTCTAATCAACACTCAGCTGAAAAGAAGCATAGTATTTATGTCAACTGATCAAACCCAGTTTCAAAGCCGAAAGGACAGTTTAATATTCCACTGTAAGCAGGCATAATTTCCTGCAGGTCTTGCTTGAAACATGGCCATGAATAGGCTCTGAAGAATGGTACCTTCTGTGCAGTGTCAGAAATGTTAACGAAATTAATCTTATTGATAAAAAGTATAGTTTGTGCATGCATTGCTTGTCAGAACGGAGTAACAGTCAATTATTTGCTGAACACAGAAGGCTGAATACATATTTTGTATTTCATTAACTGTAATGTTTAGTGGAGTGTTCCAATCAGTTTATTTCATCAGAGAGCCCTTTTATTGACCTCATTTACTTACCTTAAAAAAAAAAAAAATAGAAAAACTTTATTTTTGTCATGTGTCAGGGAGTTTGAGGACAATAACATGGAACACACAAGCATTATCCCACTACACCAGCAAGCACTGTGAAAAGAGATGGTGGCTGGGTATTACTGATTTGCTTGACTGAGGCAATGGACATAAAGAAAATCATAAAACACCAGGGAGAAGAAAATAGCATTTTGTAATGAAATATAGTAGACTTGATAAAATAATTCTAATTTGAATCTGAACACATCTCAGCTCAGTGTTAACAGACAAAATGTAAGCAGTTGTGATACTTGCTAAAGCAAACGCTCTACTAAAGTGTTAATTGTTGTAAGTGATCAGCTTGATTAATAATGAGCTACCTTGGAATTCTTACTAATTCTTCATAGCTAGACAAGTAGCAGTGACCAAGATGTACTTAGCAGGTTTGTGTTTTAACAGGTCATGTGAGGGCCTGATCATTGCCCATTTCCAACTCCTCTGTAGTTTGTAATCAGCCATGTGGATTCACTTCAGTAAGTTACTGTTTATGGATTTAAAATAGAAGTACTGAAGCTCTGCAGGGGTAACTGCAACATCATGATGTCTGGAATGTTCTCATGTTTTGGGAGGGATTGGTTTCTGAGTATTATATTATGTGCACATAGTACATTTACCTTAATTTAATGAGAACACATTATCTTAAAAAACTGTTTCTGATGCCATCAGCTAGCTAAATATTATCACACTTTAAAAAGCAAAGCCCCCAAAAAAGCAAGCCTTTCTTATCTCTGTCCTCCCACATATTCCCAGTTGAGAACCTTCTGTCTATTACCACAAGTAAAGCTGTAACCACTATTTAATTCTGCCTTCTGTTTCATTGTCTGATTACTCATGGCTGTTGGTGCAGGGTATTTGACAAGATTAATGATACAACTAACACCTTTGTGCAACTCTCATTACCAGTATTTATCTTAGAATTCACTTCTAAGAGGTAGTATGGGTCCTTGAACATGAAAGCTACTGAATCTCTTTTAAACAACTAAGCAGAAGGCTGGAAGCATGGGAAGGATACAGCCTTAATTGAATACGCATCTCTGGTTAAGTGCAGAAAATATTGCATATTGTGATATTCAAGAAGGCTGGAAAAAACCCTATATAATGTCTGAGTAATCTTTCTCTGTATACTTAAACTAATAATTCATAGATTTACTGCTTTTTATAAATGTTCCATTCTCAGTAGGGAGAATATACTTCTCTGAAATAATATTATTTATATGTTATAGAAAATGTAGTCAACATAATTGTTATTTATACTGTTGGGTAGTCAGTAGTTTGTGGTTTTGCATTTGTTTTCCACTCTTTGCTTCATTTTTCCTGAAAACGATAATGTTATAGTAAGTACAGATGAATGCAGATGGGAGAGAGCTTTTCCTGTCAAAACGGAATTTTGATAAGTGGCAAAGTAAGTCTAATGCTGCTGTCCATGCTTATGGATACCATGTGTAAATCTAAAACAGTTAGATCGAATTTTGCTGTGTTTTGTGGTGGAGCCACGCCCTTGGGTGCTTGCCCAGTCCTGGGAGTTGAAAGATCAGTGAATCACAGTGATGGGCTATAAACACTCTGCATTAACTACTTACCCATAGGAATACAAAAAAGGAGTGCAAGTCAAAGGAAGAAGAGCAGTAAGTGCTCTTTCTCAGCTTGTCCCTTTCTTTTTCAGGAGCATTATTCTTTACCAGTCTCCAATAGCCTGCTGTTGTCCCTTCCATATCAGCAAATTTTTGCATTTTTGTAGTTTTTATACGTCAGAGTTGGTTGGGGTTTTTTCCATTCCTGAGGGTGGTGTTAGCTGAGATTCTCTTGTAACCTTATGTGGTATTTCGAATTGAGTGATAAGCAGTATCAAAATTCCTAGTAGCCAGGAAATCCTAGTTCTAGTGCTGGCCCTGGTAGTCCATAAATCAGAACTTCTCCCATAGATCTGTGATGTTTGATCCTTTGCAAGTCATGGCAACTGTGCAGCTTAGGTAATTTCTGAAGAATTATTTCCCTCATTCATGTGGAAATATCAGTTGCATGGATTCTTAGGGAAATAAAGGTGGCAGATTAATCCTTTTCCTTCAGAATAGGTAATCTGACTTTTAGATAAAAGTCTTTATTGAAGTTGACATCCTCTTATGCTAGGCAAGGTACACAGGCAATGGACAGGACAATTTTCTTGAAAACCTGAGGTTTCAAAATGAACTCCACCTGACGTGAGTTACAAGCAATCTCAGGTACCTCCTGAGCTCAGGATTTAGCCTAGCAGAGCATCAAGGAATCTCTTTGCCTGCTATGCAGTGTCAACTTCCCTCTGCAGCTTCCTTGTCGGGAGTTCTGCCATGCTCTCAGAATGAACAGATTTCTAGCACACACGTGTGTACACAAATACAAATGTTTTGATACGTTAACGAGTGAAACCTAATCTGAGTGCTGGATGCCTGACCTTGATAATCTGACGTGAGGATATCTTTAGCCATGAAAAAGGCATTCCGTGACAGAAACTTAGGAAGTCTGAGGCATCTGTTTCCCCAACCTGCTGTTTTTGTCTAAAGAGTACAGTTCTTGCAATGTAATGAGCAGAACGTGACTATAACAGTACTCAGTGTTGTGACTTTGATTCCTTCCCTTTATTCCTTTGGCTCAGGGGTTCAGAGAGTATAAGGGTGCTGTATGAGATCATCAGCCCTTAGGCAACTGCAGAGTAGCTACAGTATTTTAAAATGGGGAGCATAAATAAAACTGTTGAAAGATTTTTGAGTTGTTAGGTGACTGCCAGCCTTCTTTTCAGCTAGCTCCAAATTTCACGCTTCTGTAGCAGATCAGCTAGTTCGTAAGTTAACTGATGTATGTATCATATTACCTGTTATTTATCTGTAATTAAAATATTTTGTCTAATATTTATTCAGCAGTGAGTGAATTGGATCTGATGCTTTTATAAAAGATTTGTCACACATGCATGGTGTAACCTGAGGATAGCATGTTGATCCAGGTCTTGTGTCACATACCAAAGTATTTAGGCTTTTAAATAATGTGAAAATCTGAAAGTACAAGTGAAAATCCTGAGAAGCAGATGATTTAGTCTCCTTTTTGGGGATATCAGAAATGGGCCTTGTTCCCTGGAATAAGAAAAATTGCTTCATATCATAAGAAATGTGTTGTGTAAATGTGCATAAAAATCAATCAACAATCCACTGTTCTATTTCTGCAAATATTGCTCTTCACTCATCTGTGTCTGGTCATGTCTTTTATGAAGATGCTATTTAGTGAACAACCAAAAGGAAAAGGAATTGTGATTTGGCAGATATGAAAAGCTAAAATATAACTTCCCAGTTTCAGTGGACTTGACACTGATTTCCTTTCACCTAAGCCAAGTATATTTAAGTCCTTGCCTGAGTTAAACATGGTCAGAACAAGAGAAATTATTTGGGTGTTAAGCATTTGTTACTACAGGTTTCTCAAGCAGATTTTTTTCACCTGATAGTGATTTATGGAACCACAATGAGAAGAAATGCAATACCTGACTGTCTTAGAGGTCAAAATAATTTTCCTTCAGAAATTTTTTTGTACTATAATGACACTTTTTTTTCAGACAGAGAGGTAGAAAATGTTGACATATACAGAAAATAAATCTTAAGCATAATATGAAATTACTAATTATTAAATCTGTATATTTAAGTGTTTTGTGTGTTTTGATTTATTTTTTTTTAATTGTCTTTAATCACAAGCGTGTTACAGAGATCAGCTTGCAGTGAGCACCAAAATCCTACTAGGATGGTAGGTACTTAGAAAGTGTAAAAGGCTGCACTGTAGGAGTTTTGGATAGCTTTCACTGACATTTTTTAAATCTTGCAGAACAGGTGCATGCAAATATGGAATAAACGCTTATAAATTGTATTTAACTGTGTGTCTTCATAATTTCTGAAGATAAGAGCCTATTTTTATGGGGAAAAAAACTCTAATTTAAGTCTTTTATTTGTGAATGTTAACAAGTTGTGAGTGCATTAAGATGCAATTTACAAGTGAGTGAATAAATCAGTTTTTGGACTCTTTTAATCTAATGCAGTATGGACAAATATCCAGAAATAATTAAAATGATGGACATGTTGGTATTGCATGCAACCTCCTACATTGTTATTTTGCATAAAAAGGGCAAGTAAGGGGAAGATGTCCATACATTATGGGTTTAATTGGCAGTTTCTTGTTATTAGAATAGAGGATTATTGTCATTCCTAATGTACTTAATGTGAATCTAGTATTTGAGAAAGGTTGATAAGTGAAAGATTAGGTTAAGGGTTGACTTGTGAAAGGCTTAGTACCTCTGGATTGACAGCTCTGAGAATCTGACAATAGCTGTACAAAGAACCAAAACAGCACAGACAGTGCTGCTGCCATCTTTGTCTCACTGCTCCATCCCTTACCAGTGATGCATCTACTTTTATCCGGCATTCACCTGTATCTCTGAGACATATATTCCTTCAAATCCTGTCCTTTTTACTAAGTTTACCTGCAAGAGGACTGAACACAAGAATACAATGGCAGCTGGGTCTCTCTTCAAGATCCAAACCTACTAAAAATTGCCTTATGAGGCCATATACACCATGCTATGTGTCAGCCAGCTGATCCTTACTTTTTCTGTGAGAAGGCTGAAAGCATTCAACCTTCAGAAAAATGATTTTTTTTTTCTCTGAAGTGGTAAAAGCTTGTTACAGATATCAAGGTGAGTATTCAAATTCAGACTCCTGTAAAGTTCTTCAAAAGTGGTAATGCTGCCCTTGAACTGTTTTGATACCCAAGATGTGATTTCCCCATCTCTCAGTCTGTCAAGCATGGGTTGATTGAAAACATCCTAGGAAGCTAACAAACATGAGTTGGCAGCTAATTGTTCAAGGCTGTGCCTCTTACTCATACGTATGTTTCCTTTCCAGAGATGCTTTTCAGAAGGAAATTATAATCTTTGATCCTATTTATGATAATTTTGCTCTTAGTAACCTGACCTTTAAACAGTATTTCCTGCAGCTTATATTCATGGTATGTGCAAGTATAATATAGTAACTAAAGTCTCTGGTATTTATTTCTCATAAAATTTGGACCTCCAGAAATAAGATGTTTCTCTCTGGACTTAAATGAACAGAAAAAACAAAAAAATCCCCCCCTCTAATGATGCCTTAGGTTTTAACTTTTCTATTTTCAAATCCTGTACTGCTTAGAGTGTAACTCTGAAGTTCCTTGTAGCCTGTAATTCCTGCTCTCTCGTACTAGGTAGACATAACAAAGCCTCTCCAGGCTTTGCCTTCAAGGACAGCCAGGCTGTTTTTAGGCCCAAAATGTGTAAACTAAAGATTCTAAGGGGGGCAAGCTGAGGGGCGTTACATCGCTAAAACTGGGGCTTTAATTGGAGAATTAACCCTGATATGCAAATGAACCAAACCTATAAAAGTGTGAAGAACTTGTGACCTGTCATCCATCTTGGGGTCCAATGTTTGGAAGCAGCCTCTGGCTCCCCCAGGGTGTACCTTGAAGGCCCTTCAAATAAATACCTGTCTTTATTCCCTTACTCTTGTCTAGTCTCTGTTTCTAGGTGGCTGGAGAAGGCATCACTTAGACTAGAATACTCCAAAATTACACAATTTATGGAGTTATGAAATTTTATAATCAAATTTTTTTTGGTCTTAATTTTCAGGTCCCAATTTTTCGCTAGCAGATGATCGTGTTGCATATAAAGTTGTGAGTACATTCACGAAAAGTGATAGCCTGAGCTTTGTAAGATTTTTTTGAGATATCCAGAGCTTTCCATTACAAATGGCCTTTCATTGCTAACTTGATGCAATACGATAATGCTAGATTTTTCTCTCTACTGATTTAGTCGTCTACCATGCAGCTGTGGCTGATGTCCTTAAGCAGGAAGAAAGAAGGGTACAGACACTGGAAAGTTCAGTCTCTGAAGTTTGATCACAACTTGTTGTATAGGCTTGTTTGCATCACTTCCTTTATGACAGGTTGCTAAGGTTTATCACTGCAGTTGGCCTTCTAATATTTAATATGATGACAAAATTTCATACATTCAACTATTCATATTGTCCATTAAAGGACAGTTTTGCCAAGATGTATGAAAAGCTGAGAGTATTTTCACTCTTTTCCACCTAAAATTTGAGGATTCTCTTGGCTTTGTAACCTCATGTGAGTAGCAAAGTGTGGTAAAACTTATTAGTATTAAAATATTGATTGTAGCCATATGGGAAAACAGCCCTACCTAGAAAATCTGGTAGCATGAACTTCCAGTAAAAATTCTGAGTACTGTAAACAGAGTTCCTTTAAGAACTTTTGAAGCTTCCACTATAAAACATGGATGACAAACTGGGAAAACCAGGTTAAATGAGGAAAGCATAAGAATATGTGTTTACAATCTGCATGATCTTTGAAACAAAACATGTTTCAAGGACAAGATGGCTCAGGAAGCATTGAAGAAGGGCAGAAAAGGGATAAAATACTTGCACATAAGCATTTCTGAAGCAGACTGTACCAAAGATGGATTTGACTGTAATACCAGCATGCTGAAGATTAAAGGAGGGATTGTTCATAGGGCTGCTTCACGTCATGTACTGGTGGTTCTGCTAAGACTGCAGGTTTAAACAAACACCCTGTAAGTCTTTCTTGGTCCCACTATCTTTGATCCTCTGAATTTGAGTCATTTGTTTAGTAATTCCCAAATGTTATTCAAGTAATGTACATTAACAGGATATTGACTTCTCTTGAGGCAAACATCAATGTTTATCGAACAGAGAAATAAATATTGACTGAAGTAAAACCAAAGTCAATTTTTTCCTCAGAACTATAAACTTTAATGTTCACTGAAATGCCGAGTAAATATACAGTGGTTGCCATTTAAATCTTGGTAATTCTCTGGAATTATATATAAGACTACCATTGCTGTTTACATGTAAAATATGACTGTCATAATAAATATGTTAAAAGAATTTGCAAAGATTTACTTTGTTTAATAATGGAAGCACAGCTATTAAAATGTGATTTGATAATTTTGGAAATTATGATCAATTATTTAGTAGTATCATAGCCTTTAGCAAGAAATGTTTTATTTGCATTTTAAATTAGTGGGGGGTTTTCTGTGATGGATTTTTTATTATTATTATTATTCCCAAGAAAGTAATGCAATGTACTTACTGCAGATATGAACTTACACTAAAGGAATTGTCATTTATTTATAAGCCAGCTAAACATGTACATAGTAAATGTGTCTAGTATCCTTTTAAAGTATATTGTCTGAAATAATATATTTATGTATTTTTTATGTATTTGCAAAATTATGATCTGTAAGCATGATCTAAGCAATTATTTATTAGAAAAAGTGTTGCACAAAAGTTTGTTGCTGTATTGTAGTTACTCAAAAAGTGGTTCTAAGGATGAACAGGCATCCAGATCAAGTTGTTGCCTAGACAAAGATATCTAGAAGTAAAAGCAGCAGCGGATGTAACTGGAGATACAGCTTGTTGAAGACAATAACAAATCTAACTTATTAATGAAGGCTGTTCTCAACCTCCTCAAAGTTCACATATTGATATAGGATCCTGTTTTCTTGAATGATTCAGTCATGAATACTCTTGTCATGAATAAATGAGCAATGGCCAGTGAGGGTCAAGGTACAGATAGCCTGTGAGGAAGCCAGTGATAAGTTCCTTCAAAATCTCTTGTAAGTGTATTAATTGAACTACTACTGCTTGCAGTATTATTTGCAAAAAACTTCATTATACTGATAAAGTCACATTCTGCACGTCTCATTTGCACTGTTAGTTTTGTCTTAACCTTAAATGGTTTTCTTTATATTTCTGCTTTCCAAGCCAGGTGGGATAAGATCTCCGCGGTCTTCTCATAATGGTGGATCTAAAGGACTGTTTTTCAGTCCTTTATAATTTTTCATGCAATACCTCTCATGTAAAGGAAGCTTAATTTTAGCTGTGTTTAAGGGATTTCATGTTCACTGCAGTGGTCAATGCACAGAAAGTTCACTCTGAGTAAGATTTTCCTTTGGCTGAAGCAGCAGTGACGTTATACATGATGCCCAGAAAGGGAGCACTTTCTGTGGTTGTGCTCTTTCTCTGGTATGGTCTTTGCATCTCACTGTCTGTCTGCAGCATGGAGTGTGACAGATGCAGTCTGTATGCAGAATTTTTGACTGTCTTTTAGCACCACAAAGCACAACCACACACCAGACACTGGTCCAGTCTGGAAATGAAAAGGCATGGTCCCATGCAGGAGGTGAACTCCACATTTTGAATTACAAGCATGTGTTATTTTCATATATGCAACCTTCAGGTAGCACTAACCTTTTTGGAATGCTGTTGTTTGGGAATGAAATAGGGAGGTGTTTCAGGCAAAATTAGACACAGGAGGAGACAAAGCCAGTGGGACTTCCAAAGTAAAGGAATGACATTACTGAACTATCTGATACAACCAACACTTTGGTTGACTGATAGGGTTGCTTTCAAATAAGTTGCAGGTTGTATACATAAAAGTAATGCAATTGTTTAATTTTCAGTTCTACCTTAAAAACTGATGGAACAGAAAATCCAATGCCCTCCCCTTTTATAAAGCTCAAATCAGTAATCGTCTTCATAGAGAATGTTGTCATTGAATAACAGTCTGCTGCCAGGAAAATGCTGAAGCAAACTGTCTTATATTTTCAAAGCAGACACTGGTGCCTTTGAAATAATCTTGTAGCTGTTATATGATGGAATACTAAATAGAAGACCAATTCCAGATCTTTTGACAATGTTCTGTTATAATGACTTTACTCCTATTATATCAAATGATTGATGTAGATGTAATCATTGTGGTTGATGGATGTTAGTGTGACAGGGTGACATTTGATTTGTGTTCCGTTTGAATTCTGATTAGCTTCAAGAATAAATCTGTGCAGTGTGGTTAGGAAAAAGTTTACTGTACCTGTGTGACTAAACTGGTGTCTGACTGACATTTATTTATTTTTATCAGTGTGGAAGGGTCAGCAATCCTTATTATTCAGTCTTTAAAGTGAATTTTAATGCGTCTGAAGGGAGCCAGATTGACAGCTAGAGGAGAAGTGAAGTCCTTTCTCAGTCTGCAAAAGAGATATAGAACAGGCAAGAATGATGTTTCTGTCTTGTCTAGGGAGTCTTTATTCTTATTTATGGGTGAATAATTTTAATGGTCGCAGATCTGATGAACAGCAGTAACATATTTTGGCCATATGGATTTGTATTAAAACTTGCCATATGTGCTTGCAGGAGTTTGAGGGAAAGTAAAATTTCATGGTCTGTTTCATGTGGGGGAAAATCAGGAGTTGCTGATAGAGTGGCTGTGTAGATACGACAAAGATGAAAAATATATGGAATTTCAGTTACTTTTGTCTTCCCTTCTGCACTTTTTTTCCAAATCAAAGCTATTGCAGAACAAGAGTGACTGGTTTGTTATTGGGAAGGTCAAGAAAAAGATTTTCTTCTGAATACATAACTGATTCCTGTTATTATTTTATTTTATAACCTTTATTTCTGTTCTGGCTTATTTCTTTTTTTCAGTTGAGTTCAGCTGAGTCTCTTGGTGAGCTCTTAGGAGCTGGAGTGGTGATTTCCAGCTCTTGCCTGCTGAAGACTAAATGCACCTGTCAGAGATGGAGTTCATTTTCTTCATCGCAGTCCCACATGGTGCTGCATTTCAGATTTGTGACTAAACCAGTGTTCTGGCTGTTGCTGATCAGTAATTGCAGGGCAGCAAGGTTTTCTCTTTCTCTTGCTCTGCCACCCCCCTCAGTGAGCACTCTGGGGTGGGCAAAAAAATTGGACACAACACAACTTGGGCAGCTGACCTAGGCTGGCCAGTGGAGCATTGCATGCCATATAATGTCATGCTCAACAGTAAAAATGAAGGGGAGTTTTTGGGTGTGACCTCTCAGACATGTACACACCCAGGCGACTCCCTTGGCTGCTGCTGTGGTGCTTTGGTAGGCCATGTGGAATGCAAAGAGGGAAAGTGATGTTAATTGGCTCTGCTCACATTGTTTTAATGGTATAAAAAGGACTTACAGTCCAGTAAAAGTATCTCTTGTGATTTATGTTCTGGTTCTTGATCTCATTAACATCCATTCTGAAAACATTATTTCAAACAGTGTTATTAATTGCAAAATGTGGGAGTGCTGAGGGGGCAAATGCTGCACTTTCCTGTTTTCATTTCTCCCCCTCTCCTTTGTTGCCTAACCCCATGTGATTTCAAGTGAATTTTATGAAGATGAGCCTGCCTTTGTGCTGGCATGAACTCTTGAGTTGTCTTGTTGCGTAAGATATGTCTATTTAATGTTTTGTTTGAACGAATGGGGTTAGGTTTTAGGTACAACTGCCCACGTACATTGTTCTGGCAAGCGTAAAGAGGGTTCCATAGAGTTCTCCAGCAGGATTAGAAAACTGAACTTTATTTTGACAATGAAATTGAATGTTTGAAATGAACATGTTCCATTAGAGACTGTTGAGAAATCTGTATTAACATCTGTATGCAGCTCTTAGGAGGAACAAGAGTGTGTTTTGCCAATGCTAAAGTGAGCAAGTTCAGTTTGTCCCCTCTTATTTCACAGATTTCACCCAGATGTCTTCACTTGGAGACCAGTGGTTTGTCTGATGGAAGTATATTTTCTAAATGGCACCAGGTTTTAACCTAGGTCTAAACTTTCTGAACTCCTGAGAAAAGGGCAGTGGCTTCAGTAGTACCAGTGGCTAATCACCATCACTGTTAAATGTTTGTGACTTGTTCTTAATTTGAATTTGTCTAGATTTAATGTCAAGGCTTTTTTTTTCATGCTGGGTCATTCTCTCCTATATCTGAAAAGCACTTTAGTGCTCAATGCTTTCTGCCCATGAATGTTCTTACACACTCTTATCAAGTTACTGCTCAGGCTTTTTTTTGGTAAGCTAAACATATTGAGCTATTTCACTCTCTCAGTTTGAGATTTTTTGTCAAATACTTGAATATTTTTTGATGCTCCTTCTTCCTTCTTTTTTAACACCCCCTTCAAGTTTTTATTACACTATTGAAAGTATCAGGAGAAGTTGTATCCCAGCATTGGCCCAAGTGATACTGTGTTTAGAGATAAAATGACCTTTCCACTCCTTAGCTGTACATGAGCCTCTTTGCTACAGGACAGTCTGCATTTTTTAACCTCGATGTATAACTCTGACTGTATTAAAACATGTTCAATTCAGAGGACCTGCTTTACTATAAGTGTATAACCGCTATACTGTAAAACACAATACTTAAAGCTAAATATGAATTATGTGTGGTTTATTATTACTTATCTTCACGTTGACAGGATTCTTGAAGTGTATTTTGGAAAACATTCCTGTGAACGAAATGAGTTTCAGGACTTATTTATAAATGTTTCTATTCTAGTTAATATATTTTAGATATATCTGTAGGAATACATAATTGTGGTCTGGAAATTAGACAAATATTATTTGTTATTTGTGGAGATATATT
The DNA here is from genome assembly GCA_013398115.1 of Falcunculus frontatus. Classification (NCBI taxonomy): domain Eukaryota; kingdom Metazoa; phylum Chordata; class Aves; order Passeriformes; genus Falcunculus; species Falcunculus frontatus. Next base: position 154,761 of record VZRV01010999.1, on the reverse strand, counting down.
GAATGAACTCTTTATATTTGATCTGCAGTCAAGTATTTGTCTATAATTTCCCTCAATTATTAATATGACTTAAATTTAAGAAGAAATGCTTGAAAAACATAACTGATGTTATGGGAACAGCTCCTGATCTCATGCAGTAGCTGTTTGTTTTTACTTTAATTCTTCAAATCCTATGGCTTTTCAGTTCTGAAGTTCTAGTCTGCGTGTTTGGGATCTGATCTTGATTTGTGAACTTTCTGTATTGGAACCAAGCAATATTTTTTTTTAGTGAATAATTCTGTAAAAAAATGCTTTTGACTTAAACAAGTATTTGCTTTTCAGGTTCATATGCAAAATAATTCTTTGTTCCTCTCTCCTGAAAGTTTAAATATTCCGAGGTATTTGAGATGATACACGACATTATTTTTCCTGTTTTCTTTGAAAAGATTACAACTTCAAATATATTTAAACTAATTTAATGTTGAAATTACTTTTCTGTTGTTCAGTTCCCTGAGAAGATCAAATGATGCTTTTGAGCTGATCAAGCACTAATTTTAAGAATGAATTATTTACACGACTTTAATCTAGATGTCACCTAATGTTTTTTCTTGTCTCTCTGTATCTGACTGATGCATGATAATTGGGAAAATATACATGGTCTGAATACGTAAAAAATTTTAAATACGTAGAAATTAAAATGTGATTTGCAGATCAAATTAGACCTAAAATAAGACTTGAAGTTTTTATTTTATGAAGCCTGATTCCTCACTCCTTTTAAGGGAAATTAAATTTCTGGAAGTTCTCAGCTACAGTGAGTGTTCTTACATGCCATCACTCTGATAATATAACATGGCACCATTTTAAGGTAAAGGAAGGCAAGAAAGGAAGGGCTAAGCAAAAAAGAAATCAGTTGTTCTAAAAAAGAGAGAAGATCTAGGGTCAGAAAAATAAGCAGATTTATGATGTATTCATGCTGTCCACTGATGGATAAAACCTATCGGTTTGGGTCTTTGGCATTCCAAGAAGAATCGTTGCTGAATGCTAATTGGAAGACATCAGTGGTTTCCTCAGGAATTGTTCCATGTTCTTAGTCTGGGGCCTTGCCAATTTTAGGATGCTTCAAAAGTGTTTCTGTATCAAAATACTGTATAAAACTGCATATTCCTAGTGCATTGAGAGGAACAGTGGAAAGGAAAAGGCATAGATCTGGTGCAGGCTCCACCCTTTCTGTGAAGGGTACAGCAGATCTTAATGGGGAAGGTGGAAGAATCTGAAACTGTCAGTGGACATGCTCAGACTAGAATAAAAATGATACTTTTATTTAGTCATAGCCTTTTAGGAGAAAGGAAAAGGACTGAGCAGCCCAGAGATTGTTCCTGCCAATTAAAATATGATCCTGTCAGCTGAGCTGCTGCCAAAGCAGTGCTCTGACACGTCGCCGTCCAGTGTTTTAAAACAGAAAGCATTGGTATGGTGAGTTCAAACCCCCGTGGATGGAGCATGAGTACTTAATTACAGCATGATAGATCACAGCAGGCAATCCCCCTCTCTCCGCCCACTACCCTTTGAGAAAGCCCCCAGTGATAAGTGTCAAGTGTGTTTGGGTTCAGTGAGGCAAAATAGTCCAGCCATTCTTTTGAGTGCAAAATAAATTGAAGCGCTTTAAGAAACCCTGCTTTTGAGGTTACGTGTGATTACAATAGCACATTAATTGCATAGCTTAACCGTAATATACTTTGCCTGTTGCAGGAAGAGGAAAAAATGCACTGAGCAACCTTGCTGTGCAGTCTAGCCTAGAGAAAATGTGGTATGAAACATTGAATTAAAACTCCTGTGAAAGCTTCAATTCACCCATTTCTCTATGGGTAGGCAACATACTGAAATATTCAGATTGGATGTTCACCAAAGGTTTATGCAAAGCCCCATTTTGCACTGAAACTATTTTGATTTAAAAGCCCTTTGAAATAGAGGTTGGTGCTTGATTTAAATTCTCCCTGCTCCAGCTCGTTCGTCCTTTCACCTTGGTTTCTGCTGTGAGGAAATGTAATTTTTTGAAGTGCAGAGGGAGTCATCATCTCTCCCAAAATGCTCAGGAAGAGAAGCAACTTTCTGAACTGAGAGATCACAGTCTAGGATGCTGGATGCCATGCCATTCTGTCATGTAGTTTTGAAGCAACTGTCAAGCCTAACAAATTTATACATACAAAGCTTTACTGAGAGTCTAATTCTGATGCTTTTGCATTTGGCCACTTGAGTGTGATAATTAACTACAGAAACAACTTATTAAAGTTTAAAAAATAGCTTGAATCAACATTCCATGTGAGATGTATAGATAACAACAGAAACTTAAACCAAAAGCCCGGTCCTCAGAAGGCAGCCAACTAACCTGAAAAATTATGAGTAGTGGGAATTTTGCTACTTGCTTTATGAAGTTTCCAAAATACAATTGAGACGTATTCTTTTCACCACAGTAGGAAAAAAAATCTCTGTTGTATTCCTTTGTTGTAATGGTGTTCAGTGCTAACAACTTGCACTGTGACAGTCAGCTGAAGCCACCATGCAGAGTGTGTGGAAGTCACTAGAGATAAACTAGTTTTGAAATATTTGACCTTCTCAGGGGGATTTCATTTTGGCTACAACTACTGGACCCCTCTGTGTGAAACATGAATCTGGAAGTGCTTTTAAAAGCTGAACAACACAGACAATTTAAGAAGTACAGCATGGCTGCCAGTGGGTAGATTAAACAGAGAGAAAAGAGGCAACAGGGACATGAATAACTCCAAATTGGTGTAGGGGAGAAAAATGTACAGCAAGGGAATCCAGGCAAAGAAGGGGTTGGGACAACAGGGAGAAGGAAGGCTCAGACATGAAAAAGAAGAAAATAAAATCATTGTATCAGAAATAGAATCTGTGAGTTAGGAACATTTTCAAAGCTCCATGGTCTCCCTTAATCCTCCACATATATCATATGTCCCTTTGATCTGTTCTTTTAAAAAGCTTTTTTGGAAATAAAACATCCCTTGACCTGACTAAAAGAGAAGCACGCCTACATCAGTAACACTGACCATCCTTTCTTCTTCCATGGGTTGGAACACGTGTCTTGGCCTTCTAAGCTCTTCTTATTTTGGTGATTTCTGTGTGTTGCATGCCTCTTTCTTGTTCCCGTGGCCAGGATTTGACATTTTTTTAGCTGCAGGCAAATATTTGTCTAAAAAAACTCCTAAATAGTCTAAATAATGGAGGACTAATAGTGCTTTCTAGAATGAGACACAAAACAAAAATTATAATTTATATTTCTCGGGTGCTGCTATACCTATATCTTTCAGTTCCAATCTGCTGTAAATTAAGCCAGTTCTTTCCTTCTTTTGAGATGAGGATTTCTGGGGAAACGACGCTATACTGTACCAAATGCTGTGGTGGTATCAATTATTATCTCATAAAAGTCTAAGAATAGAAAGCTCATTGAAGAAAGTACTTAAATGGGATTAGAAAGTCAGTATGAAGAGATCAATTTTATTTAAGCAAAGATCCCTTTAATGTTGATAACAAAGGATTTAATATCTTAAATGTGTTTAAAAATAGTGAGATTGTTATCATGTATATTAAAAAAGAAGTAAGTATGCTTCTTGGGCATAATTTTGGCAAAGGTCTTAGATAATTGTGTAGCTTTGCATATTTCTTGTGCAGCAATTTCTAGACACTGGAGTCAGTGGTGGTTTTGCATGAGTAAAAACTGCTTGTTTCATCCCAAATGATTCATTGATAAGGGTATTGCTTCTGACATCAGATTCAGCTAAGGGTAACAGACAATAACATGGCTGATTACTAAATAGAAGATGTAAATTCTTTCACATTTCTATGCATTAAAAAGGCTTAGAATTCCTGCATTTTAATATAAAGTACAACGAAGTGTATCAAATAAGATTCCCCTGTCTTGCTTTGTAATAATAACTTGAAATGTGTACATTCAAAGGGTGAAAAATTGCTTTAAAGAACTTTTGCCTCCCAAGGTTGAGAAAATATGCCACCAAAATCCCATTAAACACCCTTACATTTTATGTGTCTGATTGCATGTTCCTCTTTCTTCAAGTGATTATATCCAGACTTGCATGATCTTATTAAAACCAGTTGGGCATCTGAGCAGGTCTACATCAGTGAAATAATGTGTACATCTTATGTACAACATTGGTTATCAGCCGTAAGAGAGCAGAAACAAGTAAATGTTATCTTCTTACCTGGGGATCCTGGAATGCATTTTATAGCATTTCTTGATTTGATATAGGCTTCACCACCTTCTTTCCTTCCAGGCTTCCCCTCCATTCCTTGTTAAGCTGTGCTGATAGCTCAGCCTTTCAAAGATGAACCTTCCATTCTGGGATTTGAGTTCATTCAGTTCAGTTTATGCACGCAAGTATCACTCAACACTTGTGTGAAAGAGACGGGTTGGTTTTTGATTTCAAACTTTCACTCCTCCTTTTAGAATCATTGTATAGAGGGAGAAGAGAGTAGATACTGGTCAGAGCTAAGAGGAGAAGAGCAGATGCACCCATTGGGCAGGGAGTAGTGAAGTTCATCCGCACCAGAACTTCATCACCAAGTAAAATCTTCAGAGCTACCATTTTTTAGGCTAACCACGGCAGACTAGGACCAGAACATTCTACAATATGAAGTACAGTGTCTTTAGACAATGGTGAGTTAGTGGAGGATGATTGCCACCAACTAAAAAGCACTGGAGCCTGCAGTGTGTCCAGCATTAACTTCTTGCAGTGCATGTCACAAGTAAGAAAAGAAAATACAGACAAAAATTTTGCTCGTATTGGAAATGTAACTTAAATAGAATGACACAGCCTTCTAAAGTCAAGTTTGGAGTTCAAAGTCTAATTATCTTGAATGATGTATAGTAGTTTTGGTCCCAACAAATGACATTACTAAAGCCAAAACAAAAATCTATTAAGTTGGAAATATTTTCAAATGTTTTCTTTAGCAAAAATGACTGCAAGTAATCAAGCATCTTAGTTGCTCAGGAATAATACATAATTTTGTGTCCTAAAATTATATTTTAAGAGCATATTGGTTCTAGGAAAGAAAAGAACTGAGCATGTAGCTTCCATGTTTCCTAAGTATTCTGGGATCCCTGATGCCAGCCGCTGGTCTTGCTCCCTCTAAGTGCATCTGGTCTGATTAAAAAAAAACCTGCCCAAAACAGACCAAAACAAGACATGGCAAATGGGTTGCTCTGCCAATAAGAGAAATAACAACTTTCTTTTCCTTTTTTTTTTTTTTTTTTAAGCAGTTACTAATTTCAAATAACTCACTGAATCTTTATCTATCAGATGATTGTTAGCATGAAGACTATGGCAGCCAGTATCAGGAATTTACTGAATTTACTGAAATTTGCAGAATTTATAAGTATTGATGGATGCACAGGCACTACAGGGTTATCATGGAAGGGTAGATTAGATAGGAGCTCCCTGGCTGCATGCTTTCCTTGGCGAGCAGTTAACAACTGCTGAAATAACTTACGTTGATGCCTCATTTTTATTAAACGCTTATTCTTATGTGCATATATTTGTTTGACTGATTGCTGTGATTATTCACCTGTTTCGCAATGACCTTTTCATTACACCTTAGTACTGAACGTATCTGGACAAGATCACATCTATAAGAAAAAAATATGCCTTGACTGTATGCACGTAAATGTGGACAAGCTGAGCGAGACCATCTTCAATGCGAGTGTTAAATGTTGTGACACTTTCATTGTTGATGTATTGTACAAATGATTCTATCCAAATTACTTTTGTGCTTAGCCACAAAGAGAAAGGGGAGGAGAGTTATAGTCTTGAATGATATATAAACGCAGGAAAGTTGGTTTTAAATAGAACATTAGCTTTCCGAAGCTCTTAAACAGCTGAAGTGTATTTTCAACACCAAAAGATGGCAGCATAGCTCTTCAGGAGACTGACATAAGATACTTAGCCATTCAGGGTTAATGTAAATTACCTTAGCAGAAAGTTGTTATCCGAGTAAATGTTGTTCTGCTGTGTTTTTTCAAGTTCGCTACCTATTTCTGCTTTAAACTAGCAAGGAGGAAGCATGGATGGGATAGACATTAAGACTATTTTATTACTAAATATATACTAGAAAAAAAAATTAGTAGAAAAAACTGCGTACACAGACATATTTCTCAATCTGAAGATATAGTTTCAGGTAAAAATCTTGAATATGAGATCTTTTATTTGACAGAACTTACTTTCTGTTTTTAGAGCATCAAGAACATAAGTCTAGCACTTTGATTGAGAGGGTAGCAGAACCTGGCTCAAGAAAATCTGAAAATAAAGCTGAATAAGTATTCAGTATTGTAAACCCCAAAGGTTATTGTGGGAACCTTATTGAGGTTCCCACAGTATTTAGATGGACAGATTTTTCTATAACCTGCTCTTGAAAAGTACCTTATTACTGTACTGTTTGCATCTTAATTTTAGTCTGAGAAGTGAGGATATGGTTGTGTAAGATCTTATGTGGTCTTGTTGAAGAATAAATTACTTTTGCTTGCTCAACACTGTGATTAACTTTGGCAAATGTGTTGGGGAGGTGCAGGGTGATGTGAGACAGGAACAAAACTCACAAAGCTTTTTATAGTGCCATTACTTGGTTTTAGCTTGTCAGAGTCACCTCTCACAGTGAGGAAGCATGTGTGAGAGAGAAGTCTTGGAGGGGAGGGAAAGAAGAGTTCATGAGCAGCACTTAAGACTGGCAATAGCTGGAAGCTCTCTGCTGTGTTAGACAAGAAGGCAGTCAGATCAGGGGAAACATAGCTGGGCTGAGAGCTAACGAGTTCTTCCAATCTTGATTTTCAGCGCTTCGGGGCATAGAGTAGCATATTCTTAGTTGGAAAAGAAGATCAGCTGTTCTACCTTCTGTCTTGGTTCATGACGCACAGTAATTTCCACCATATACACAATCCTCACTTTCTAAATTTGTCTGACATGGTTTTTATTGCTATTATTATTATTTACATTTTTAGTTTGAGGTCAGGCAAATTGTCAAACTCTTGTTATTTGAATTGTATTGATAAGCAAAGTAGAGCAAATCTCTCTACTCCAGATCTTGCCACTCCTCTGCCCTTCTTTTTTATTTTCCATACAAGGAATCTGTTTATTCTGCAACACCAATGCATTTTCTTCACTACTTTTAATTGAAATACTTAAATATTATTGCATGACCAGTCATTTCAAGTGAAAAAAAATATTGCCTAGCTGTAAACTTACCTCCAAGGCCAATATGTAGACTAGTAAATTGGGCAGAAAATCTTCCCTTTAAGGCTTTCAGCCTCTGGATTTGCCAGTCTTTCCATTCAAAAAGGAGACACCCATTCTTTGTCCCTCTCCAGTTGCCTTTGACCAGTAAGTCAAAGCAAATCTTTCTTGCTGGAAGTTTTGTTGAAATCAGTGTGTCCTTGAGATGTTTCCCTTGATCAACCAACATTTTTCAAATGGGATTATTTATTCTTACATTGGAAAATAAATTAGACTCAGGATGTATAATCCTTTAATTTGTTTTTTAAAGAAAGACATAGATTACTCTTTTTCCTTTCTTGTAGTTTTTCAAATTACACGATTTTTCCTATATAAAATAGCTATTTATTCAAAAAATTAGATTTTTAATATTAAAATTTGTTTTGCAGGAGCTGTGGGAAGCTCCAGAGCCAGTGCCTGTGCCATGCTCTGTACTTTTACTATAGCAACCTCATAAAAGATGGTTCATCCATTAATATACTTGATATTTCTGAGGGGGAAGATTGGTAATTTTGAGATATACTGGAGGAGAGTCATTAAAATAGTAGGAAGATTAAGTTTTGTATTTCATTTATCCCTATATTATGCAGGTAGCTTTCATTTGCACATCACTGTATGTGATTATCTGTTATTTCTTTTCTTCCACACGAAAAGAGCAAGCGTGTACATCGTATTATTTTAACGAGTAGGTGTTTGGTTGTATGGTGGTTTTAGTTCAGTAGTATGTGCTAGAGAGAGCAACATCAGCGAGATGTGCCTTTTTTGAAGCAGGGATTTGTGGTACTTAAAATGTTTCTGATCAGCCCACTTGGTGACTGCCTGAGAATGTTAAAAATCACCAGTAAGTACTGTTCCTTTTAGTCCTTCAGAAATGAGCGAGCCAGTAATGAACACACATTTTCCCATCAATATTTGCTTGTTAGAGGTCTGACCAAGAGCTCAATCTTTTCTGATGAATACTTCAGCTCTCATCACCTCTCAGACAAGACACATCTTCTGCCTTATATATGACAGGATCAGATTTTATCAGCAGATGTTAAAGGATGGAAATGGATTCACTCAGTATTAGCTGACTTTAGGTCAAGAGTTTGTACCACTTCCTTACGGTTCTCCACAGCAAGCCAAGAAAGATTTGTAGGTTGTACATTGCTAAGGAACCTGCATATTGTTAGGCAGAAAAATCCTTGACTGATCAGCACTGACTTCATGCTGCCTTCTGACATTTTCTGTAGCTTTTGTTTGGTTGAGACCTCTATGCTTTATTTGTGGGTTGAATTGATTTAAGCTTTTAATAGTAGATGGCGGTGTTGCATGGGTAGAGATGGATGAAGGGTTGTTTCATGTTACCTTACATCCTGGGAAATGTCTATTGTAGAATTCAGCCCTACCCTTTATAGTAAGAGCTATTTTTAAAAAAAGAGTATTTTTTTTTAGTATTTTCCATTCAATAAGTATCTTCCCAAAAGCTATAGTAATTGCTATGGTTACAAAGAAACGAGAAAAAATTCCAAGGAAGGCTCTCCTGTGAGATACCAGTCTAAACTGAGTTGATGACAGGAATTTAAACTGTCTCTATTTATCCCACCCATCTAGTTAAGATTATATTTTTTCAGATCTGGAAGTCCCTGAAGAGTCACGTTCATATCCAAGAAACACAATAGATGGCCTTCTAGGCTAATTTATCTGAATTTTCCACCCTCTCAATGTAAGTTTAAATGTAGATTTAAGAAAGCGAAAAATTCACAGACTGCCCCCTCCTGCCCTCACTCATAGATTTGTAAAGTGATTTCTGAGGGGTAATAATCACAGGGAGTAAGGAGAGTCATGAAACTGAAGGAATGTAATCAGAATATATATCAGAATGTATACTGCAATTACTTGAAACTGCCTTATAATGTGATGAAGAAAAGGTTTGTAATGTTTTCATAGTTAATCTGAAAGATCCCTATAGAGGAAATTCTTGGGAACTGAGCAGTTGATATATGTAGGATTGAGGCTAGACAACATGCTAATGAGTAATACACTGTGGGGAATTTGTCTTTAATGGATGCTGGATTAATTATATAAGTACTTTATGTAAGCCTTTTTCTTCCCCAAAGTATTTCCATTCTGAATGTAGCGAGTTACACAAACAGTAATCATAAGTCAGGTTATTCTAGTTTGCTGTTGAACTGTTTTTACTAGGGACTGCAAGGACTGTGTGCACTTAAAACTAAATTTATGCACTATTTAATGTCTTATTAATCTCAGACATCTTAAACTGTGTTCTTCACAATACTTCAGGTAACCTAAAACTGAAACTAAGCTTGAGACTAAAAAAGAAACGTTCTGAAACTTATTCTTCCCTGCCAACCCCCAAGTCAGCTTCAGCACACCCCGAGCCTTAACCTATAGTAGGTTGCAGATAGTTTTTGATTTCATGAACAATTAGCTTGAATAAAATACATAAATAGCACAATCTTGTGCTCTGTGGTAATTTTCCTACTTTGTTTTTTTTCCTATGCACTAGCATACTTTTTCTGGAGAGTAATGATGTACTTTTTCTTTTCTAGTATGAAAACTAAATTATTTTATTTAGGTGCCTAAAAATGTACATGTGCTTTGAAGCCATTAAGGTGCTTTTGAAAATCTTCACCTTTGAAGAACTTGACCTTCAGAGCCTAGTGTAGATATCCAGTTTGGAAATGACTCTATAATAATCAGCATAAAATATAATGTGTTTTAACAGCAGATTGTTAAGTGATATTGAGGTCATTCTCTCAGTACTTTTCAACTCCAACCTAGACTGCTGGCTGCAACTACTAGAAGTCAACAATATGAGGGGAACAAGCTCAGTAGTTCTCAAGTGGACATGAACTGGCAATTCAGTCATAGTTTGGGTTCCTGGGATGATTGTAATACTGCCTAGATCACCTTATCCTCCCTATCCTGAAAAATCCTTTTGCTAGACCAGGACAGAATCATGTCCAATACTTAGTCCTACTGTAAATTCCTTATGCCCATGAATATTGAGAGAAAATTGGTGGTTAGTTCCCTGTCACATGTGTGCCGTATGTTGCCGGAGTAAGGAATGCAAAATCCTTGATGTCTTTCAATATGCATCTATAAAGCCCTAGAATTAATTATACTGATAGGTTTTAAAGACAGAGAGGGACCCACTGGTTAATTTAATCTGATCTCATGCATTACAGACATCAGGTATCTTGTTCCAGAATCTCTGCATCAGTCTCTTCCTGTCCAGGAATCTCTGCATTAGAATCTATTTGGAAGTCTTAGCAGGTCACAGGCATGTGATGTAATTCTTTTATTCCATGTTCAGTTCATATCTTGTTCCTTTTATTGCAAAGCATACTCTCAGCAAGTTTTTTATTATTATTGGTGCATTTAGCATTGCTTCAACACAGGAAAAGAAAAAAAGTTGGCTTTTCAACTATTGTACTTTTAGAAGATGAAAAATTCCTTGCATGAAATAAACACTTATGAATCAAGTTGCTATTGTAATTCTGCATTCTTTCATTATCTCTATACATTTGCATTAATATTCTTAATCCTTTTAAGCTCTTGACCTCAGTTATACCTTGTAAAAATATTTCCAAAAGCTATTTGCATTCATGTTGATAAGCTCTTTCTTTTAATAGTATTCTTTTGCAGTTTCACTGAAACTACCTTCTGGTGGTCTGAAATTTTGAATTGGTTTACTTAGAGCAGTTTGCTAATATCTCATCTTTTGCATGTCTTCTGCCATACATGGACAGGCATATCCAGCCTATCACTTACAGAGTGGTTATTTTCCTGTTTGGTTAATTATAAGCAGATTTTCAGCATTCATTAGGAATCCTTTTTGATTTTGCTATATCCAGATCTGATTCGTTTATCCATCTTGAAGTTTCCCAAGCGGTCAGAGACAAAACATTTCTTGAAATGCTGTTTTTTTCAGAAATTTGCTCTCCTCCATTCTTTGTTCTGAAATATAGTTTTCTATGTACTCTAGGACATTGCAGAAAAGCAGCCTTTCATTCTCTGTAGTAATGAGCAGATGCTAGGGTTGTTTAAATGTAAGAAACTTAGAAAATGCTTAAAATCTGTGAGTTTGGTGCATATGTTAGTCTTTAATGACATCTTTTAAATATATCATTATCTTTCTTTGTAGCATTTCCAAATACCAATCACTAAGAATTAAAATATTTTCTATCTCTGGCAACTTGTCCCGAAACAAAGATAGTAAATTTTGCAGTATGCTTTAAAATCATGTTTGTATCTCATTGTGAATGCTACATTTGCAAGTAATTCCAATCAAATACCAGAAAATGTATATATGTGGTGTAATTTTTACAGTACTGGATGCTACATGTTATATATATATGTTTATATACATATATATCTACAACTTTTTTTTACAAATTTATATTATTCAGTGTCACAACTGTGTTTGCTGCTTTTCATGTTTTACAGGTCAGATTCTATCATGTGATATAAAAGCACTTAAAATTAAAATTATTTTTATTTTTAAACCTGTGGTCAGATTTGAACCACAGATGACTTGTGATATAGACAATACAGGTCTGTGTTTGATAGATGGCTTCTGTCGTCTATTGTCTTGTGCATGTGTGTGCCTTTAAGTTAGTCTAGTTCTTAGATGATTTTTATACCCTATCAAACTTGTGATCATTTTTAATATTATTCAAAAATACTTGGCACATTGAAGTGCACAATTAACTAACCAGTCTAATTTGCAAAATTATCCTGCCATTCTAGGCTGTGAGCACTACCATTATATTTTAGTATGTAAAGTCTACTGATTTTCATTCCTTTATAATTTTCTTTCCTCTTGATCATTTTCTACTTTTAGCAGTCTGAATGTCTGAAGATATTTCCAATGAATGCTGTTCAGTGGTCATGGAAAAACCTTCAATTAACAGATCTGATGTAGCATATATCATTATCCCATTACTGAGTCATCCTTTTCTTCATTGTTTTTAAAAGTTTGGGTTTTTTTTGTTGTTGAGAAATGTTCTTTTCTCTATTAGTATTCTTTAAGGTGTCTTTTCAGTGTTGCCAGTTACACAGTATCACCCCACACAGTGACTGTCATATTTCAGAAGTATAGAGGGCTCTGTTAAATAAAAGCCAAAACATATTTAAATGAAGGAAAAAACCCAAGCCAATGTAAAAGAACCTCTCTAAAAGCTGATCTCCCTTTTATTCTCTTCATAAAATTTTCATAAAAAGTGATCACTTTAAGATACAAGATCAATTGTGACACACACTGAAGTGCAACAAGGTACTTGTCACTATTTTAAAACATTAAGCACTTGCATTTAATAGTAAAATACTTTTCTTTAGAAAAGACCTAGCATTTTGCAGTCTGCATTGCCTCCTCTTCCAAGTAGGCAGCCCATCCTTCTTTGTGGACAAACTTTACTGTTAAAAACAATGTCTTTTCCCATACAAATGTCATCAAGAGCTTGGACTCGTCTTTGAAGGTGCCTTACAGGGAAAGGATGAAAAGTTGGTAGATGTAGGGAAGAGTAATGGACAGGTTTTATGAGTGGCTATTTGCCCATACCATGAAATGAGGGCTGTGACATTACCTTGTCACAGCTTCATCCATCTGGTTTTGGCATTACTAATTAGCACGTCATGACATATTTTAAGTTGTCAGAAATTAGCAGTTGGGTTGTTTTGACTCTCAAATGTCTTCCTCAAGGTTTTCTTTTCTGTTCTCATATTCCTGTGATGCAGCCATTTACTGAAATGGCTCTTATGCATATTTAACTTAGTGTTGGTTTTTTGAGGTGGTTTATGTTTGTTTGTTTTGTTTTTCTTCTTTCATGTAAAAATCATGGTGTTATTTAAAACTCCAAATAATCCATGATAGAAAGTAATTTTGAAGTTGCTGGCAAAGGCTATATTAGTATTAATCCTCGTGCCCTAGGCATTTAGTAGAATGTTTCTTTGTGGTCTTCATAAACTTATGGGATGGGTAATTCTTCATTTCTCAAAATGATGTTATGGGTTTTTTTCCCTACATTTCCCATAGGATAGATACTTTTTGACTTGAGGACTTGTCCACAGTGGAAATATCATTAGAGGTAATAGGGGAGAAAGTGTATGGATTAAGTCCATATATAAATGAAAGTACATTGAAAGTAACCTTGCGCTATAATATTAATTATTGCCAAGAATATAATTTTAGCTGTTAAAACTGAGTGCCAGTTTTCAGGCAAGGTTTTTGTCTTGTTCCTTTCTCTCCACTGAAGAAAAGACTAGTGGGAGAGCAAATTATATGACAAGATTTTTAAAGTGCTTGTTCACATAATTGTGCCACCTCCCTCTTTCTAATAGTTTGCTTTTTCCTAATAGCTTGCTCGGTTACTTACCAGAGGCTAAATGAAATAGCAGTGAAGCACCAAGAGGATGTCACTTATGCTTAAAAATATCAGCAGTAGTTTCTTTTGAATTTCTCACCTTCTTGCAAACATATAACTTGACTTCAATTAGAGAGCTGTGAAAGTTCCTCAAATTTTGTGGTATTATCAATGAAAACTTCTGTTTTCAAAAAGCAGATTTAAAACATCAGTAGTCTCCCTAGGTGGAAATTTCAATGAAAACCAGCAGAGAGATCATTTCAAAATTAAGTTCTTATATCTATTGTTTTTATTGTGTGCTAACAGGCACTTTCTCCTTCGGTAATTTGTCTTTCTCAATTAAACAATTACAGAATTAAGTATAAAGTGATATTTTATTTTACACAAGTCAAGAAATTCACAGTTAAAATTTCCCAATACTACTTTATCTTCATCCCCCGGAGTGTATTCACCAGAGCAAAGGACTTTATTTTACAATTACACCACATGAATACATAAATATTAAAAAAAGTAAAGAGCTATATTTACAAGATCATTTACAGAGTAGCTCTGCTGGTTGCCTTAACTTAAGGCACAATGGTACAAACAAGCCAAAAATTAACTATTAAACACTTAATAGAGAATAAACATTCCTGTATCAATAGGATGCTGAGTTTTCTTTGCCTATTGCTGTAGCTGTTATATTGGAGAGATTGCTCTGTCTTGCTTGTGTTGAGAAGCATGCATGGTAACATATATTGCTGTTCAGGAGGGCCTGAATCAGTGGACTTCGTGCAAAGTATGGAGGAATTGCATTGTGGTGATGTTTAGAAATCGTGGATATTACCATGTATGTGTAATTATAAACTATTAATATTATCCTTATATGTCAAGTAAGTAGTTTACCTTGCCATTTTAACTTGTCAATAGGTTTAGCAGTGCAAGGCCCCAAAAAACTCACTCGACGACACTTTTAAAAGGGATTTATGGTTTCTTGCACACTCTGAATTAGACACATGAGAGAAATACTGACAAGATATTCTCAAGAGGTCAAAATAACAAAAAAACTTTAATGTCAACCCCAGAAAATCATAGAACTTTGGCAAAAGGTTTACAGCAGCATTCAGGCAACATAAAACACTTCTCAAAGCATTAATTTAGCCCATTCAACTCTGCAAACCCTAAGCCCATTCGATTTTGAATTTCTCAAAAATTCTGAGAAGAGAGAATTAGAAAAAGGAGAAAGAAAAAAAGGACAGAGAAGATACAGAAAAGAACAAACATAGTTACCACTCCTGGTTCCAGTGGTGTTCAGCTGATAGAAATTCCAAGAGGAGGTAGGGTCAAGACATGTGCTTGCCTCATGTTCGGCCTTAAATACCCCTCGACCTTCTTGAGCCCTTCCCCAAGGTGGGACTTCTGGTCATTTGGCCACTCAGGAGCTGGGTTAGGGGCTCCAGAGGTGGGTGTGGAGCATTGCCTCTGCTGTGCCAGGGATTGGCAGCCACTGCAGGGGCTGGGACACAGGCCCAGAGAGGATGGGCTGCATGGGGCAGGGCACTGCCTCACCGGAGCAAAATCTGACCTGCCCCTTCCCCTAAACACACAATTGAAATGTTTCGAGCCAGCAATCCTTCCTGTCTCTCACAAGCAGGTTGGCTGAAGAAATTAAGTGAGACTACATAAAATTCATGTGATTGGAAGCTGAGAATTTGTTACTTCTATTGGTAGATTTGCACTGATGCATAAGTTCTAAAATTGCATCAGAAAATTGTGATGGTAAATTATGATAAATTTTTGGAAGTAGTGTGATGCTCTCTAAAGTTTGGGTTTTCTCATCAAAATAAGGTAAAAGCACAATTTCACATTAAAAACAGAAGTCACTTTCCAGTTTTGAAATTAAAAGTCTGAATTCTGTCCAGAGAAGCATAGTAGGATTAACAATGAGGGCAAAATGTGACCAGCAATGAATTTTACCTTGTCTAGACTTAAAAACTCTGGCAATATTAACCCTAAGGATAAAAGCTGCATTTGCAACCTACTGTTTTCATCTTATTTTTCCTTTTTACCCTTCTGCCTTTCCAAATTCTCCCTTTTTCTTCAAACAACAACAGAAATCTGTAAATAAAAATATCTGCAGGGAGATCAAGCATAAGAAGTTTTGGTCCAAATGTCATTTTCTGACAACATCACAAAACAGTGGAAGCACCACTTCATCCCCAACTTGAATGTTGCCACAACTGTGACACTGCAATTACCAGTTTTTAAGCTTACTTTTGTCTATGGGAACAGTTTTAAAACTACAGTATGGCAGACTTAAAACTTTTCTGAATGAGACAGATGGTTTCCTCGCATTTTGCTTTCTGGGAACCATTTGCAGTTCTGGCAATTCAGTGGCTACAGAAGTCTGGAGGAAAAAAATCAGCTTTGCGTTAAAAAGTGTTTACTTTTGGTGTTTATGTATGTTAGATATGTATATTTGTATTTAACCATTCAAATTCTCTATCTTGTCTTTTTGGAGAGACCACTGCTGGAACATCCCATGCCTTCCAATGGGATACACTTAACTGAAGTATAATCCTGACTTAAAAAAAAAAAAAGTTTTTGTCTGTCAAATACTTTGATAGGGGTTCCCTTCCATAATAACACCCATCTCAAGATAGGCCCGTTTCACTATTTAAGAGAAAAATATTATTCTGCACCCTTCTTGAAATATTCTCCTTTAATTATAAGTGTCTGATACCGGGTTAGAGACAGAACTGCCATTTGGAAATGTACTACAGTGAAAATGGAACATTGTGGCAGAACAAAATGTTGCCCCTGAGACCAAGTCTTCTATAGTTTGGTGTGTCCATGCAACTCTAAATTTAAAATGAGCTAATTTAATGCGTGCTTAGGGCTTTTGTCCTTGTCTTCCAGTCCCTACAGTAGCATGTGTCTGTGTGCAAAGGGAGATGAGTTTAGAAAGGGTAGAAGGAGAGACTGCATGAAGGCTCTTCAGAATATGAGAACTGGGGGCTGAAGGATGACATTTGAAGTAACTTTAGTTAATCAAGCTGCTGGGGCGTGAAGCAGGAACCATGAATGTGCTCCATTCGTGCAAAATATCATCGCACGTATCCTTTCCAGAATGTACAATACTCTCTTGATGAGCAGCAGGGAGGGAGGTGTACTTTATGTAATCTAAATAGGTATTTGACAATCTGGCATTGTTTCACTTCATTGACAGCATTTATCTTTGAAACATGGGATAATAAACTCTGCCCACTGCATTGAACGAGGACAGAAATGTATTCAGTCAAGAAGTGCCATGTTTTTAGAGTGAAATTATACAAATGCTGGTGTTGGTTGATGCTCCTTGCTGAGTTTTTTAAATATTTGGTTTCTTATTATATATTTGTATCTTTCTTATTATATATTTGTATCTTCTTTCTATAAAAAGAAGTGTCAAAACAGAGTGGATGCCTTTACATAATTGTCCCACTGGACTACTTTATGCAGAAAGGCTACTGAATTACGAGGAAATTTTTGGTTTAAGTGCAAATGATTTGCCAACATTAAAGATTCAGTGCTTTCTGCAAGGCTGCTGTAGGAAGGCCTCAGAGACAGAGAATGCCACTAAGCCAGTCTTTTGGACTCTGTCACTTCTTTAAGAAGCAAACATCTCACTTTTTTGCTGTTTTTGTTTATTTGTCCATTTCGGGGGGTTTTCAGTGCTCGGTAGGACCATTTCTTCCTCCTGTAATGCAGCAGTGACATGGAACTGCAGTGCCAACACCAACCAGGTCCAGCCAGCCAAGAAGAAGCAGAGAAATTGACACCACAGGTCTGGCGCTGCCCCAGACAAGACCAGCACCTCGTATCTGCCACCAGAAGAGCTTTGTAAGCTCCTACCTTTGTATTTTTTTGTTTCAGGGAGAAGGTTGAGCCAAGCAGGGCTTCTCCACCACATTGTCTTTGTCCTCTTGGCCATATGGTCTGCTACTGCAGCCACCAACTTGGGTGAGAGGCTTCTTCTCCATCTCATTTTCTTTGTTTCTGGGGAGTCCTTGAGAGTCAGCACTTTCATATCTAGAGGATATTGCTGTTATCTTGTTTGTTGCTGTTTTGTTTTTTTAATAAACTGTCAGTTTTTCACTTATATCCTTTTGCATTCATCTCTCCTTATTGATGAAAGGAAAGTGGTTAAAACGAGGTAATTTTGGAGTCTCCACAGCCTATAATTGTCTAAGACAATGATTAAAGAAAAATATTTCCTGGTTAAGAGGCAAACATGAAGCAATGGGCTCAACTCCTTTCTGTCAAGGAATCTACTGTGGAGCACGGCTGAAAAGTTTATATATGTGGATACAGAGGTGATGAGTGCTCAAAACATACTGAGTCTTGTCACAGGTATGTACTGTAAATGAACTAGTATAATATTTAAGAAGTGGTTTTTTTTCTTTTGTATTAGTGCCAATAATACTGGTCACTGAGTACCAGCTGCTGTGTAGTCATATCCAACCTTTATCTTATTAGCTTTTCTTTTGTTTTTCTTTTCCTTTTTTTTTTTTAATGTTTGGGGTTTTGGTGCAGCTAAGTGGTGCTTGCATCCTCTTGTCTTTAGGTAGTGGTAGTAGGCAGCTTAAAAGGATCCCTTTTAGCTTCTGACTGTGCTAAATTCATCTTTGCTTTTCTTCTTTTCTGTATCAGTTCAAGAAAAGAGAGTTATCTTCCTTATTTTTTTTCTGTTTTCCTTTCTTTTTTTTTCCCCTCTGAATGTGTGAGATACCGAGTTGTCTGTAGGGGTTCTCCCTCAGTGATATGGACATGAGCACCGGGTGGATTAGATGATTGTAAATCAGATTCCAGTGACTGCATATGCACTATGCTATTGCATTTATATAGCCAAAGCCCCTGTTTCAAAGACATCAGACGTGAATCAATTAATGTTACTTGTCATCTGACATCTGAGACTGCTTTTTTATTTTAATATTATAGCAATTCCATGTATCCTTCCTCCTCCTCCCCTTCTCAAAGTTGAGTTTTTCTCTTTTCTAACAGGCTGTAGAACCTGCTGTTCCTTATTACTCTCTACTTGTGTCTTATGACTGTAAATAGCTATTAAATTATTGAAGAACTAAGTGATTTTTTTCTTTTAATATTTTGCCCCTCCCCCTGTTGATTAGTTTCTGGCAGGATCTGCATGCATTAATAAAATGATCTACTGGGTTGTTTAGGCAACATAAAAACTGACAGTAAATTATTAAACTTTGTATGTGACATTAATTTCCATTTTAAATGCAATATTTTCATAGTAATGGAAATTAGAATTGGAAAAATATGTATTATGCCATTCAGTTCAATCTCATCCACTGCAAGATTGCCTTGGTATGTTTATGATGTACATTTCCCAGTGCTTTATTTTAACTAATCAAGTGATGAGGATTTCAGAATTTATCTTGGGAAAGTAATCCAGAGCCCAGTGGGTCCCACTATTAAGACATTTTTATTTTGTGCCAAAATTTCTCTCCTTTTCTCTCTCTCTGTCTCAGTTTTTTCTGCAAAGTTTCCTTTAAGCAGCATTTCCAGCATATTCTTAAAATCCATAAAATGTATAGGGTTACACCTCATTGTTTTAAATTGGGTTTTGGATTTGTCAGTAATAGGATAGTGGAAATACTGACATGCTTGCAGGATGGATAGATGACTAAGGATTGTTCAGGAGTTTGCAATGCAGCTTACTTATTTAGTATGTAACTTAGACTTACATGCCTTGCTAGCTTGACCTGAACTTCAGTTTTGGCTTACATTTTTTTCTGTTTGTATTTGTTTTGGGGGTTTTTTAACATAATGGTTTTCTAAAATAGCTTTATTTTTACATTTTCTGTAGAAATAAGTCCTTAATGAAGATTACTGTTAGGTTTCTGGCTTCTACGTTGGACTAATTTTTATTCCTTAATGAAAGGTTTGCTACTTTCCACAGCTGTAGTATTAAATACAAGTAGGGAGACATCACTGCTGCTTTTATCGATTGCCTAAATACTCACTTCTGCATTTGGTCATAATTATCTCTACCTATCCTAAAAAAGGCTGTGGGATGTAGCAGAAATTCTTTGCGTACTTTGGAGGTGCTGTTCAGAAATGTTGGGGAAAAAGAAGTGAATTTTATTGTGCTCCTTAAAGAGCACTAACTGGAGATGTGTTCTTCATAGGCATAAACAGTAAACATGAGATAGTCACTCAATAAGCAATTGATTTGTGTGAAAATACTTAGGGTGGTGGTAGACAAGTCTTTGTAATAAAAATTACCAGCTGCTCTTCTGACTATTTTACAGTACATTCAGTTGCAACAAGCAGTTCTTTCTTTCGGAAGCAGGACCCTTTCTAGGAACAAATGCAGATGTTTTTGTTCATCCTATTTCATTTTATATGATTCCTACCCACTGGATCCATTAAAGAGAACACCTCTAAAATTATTTTGCTGCCAAGAAACCAGGTTGACATCTGTTCTGTATTAAAATAACTGAATATGTTTTCCATTCCTCAGAATACTCAGGATATGAATTTACTGAAATTTTTTCAATAAACTCATTTTTGTCCGCCTTTTCTGGGTTGGTCCCAGACTTCCTGTGTGATCCTCTTTTCTGAACACTGCAAAGCAGGCATATAAAATTTAAAATGGTGATACTATTTCTCTAGTGTTGAAACGTCACTTGACAAATTCTACCACCATTTAAATTTTTATGCAACAGAAAAGGGGAGCAAGTAACGGAAGAAGAAATGCAGAACTGCTTGAGGCATCTTTGTCTTTACCTGCCCAGTCTTTATCTGGGCTGAAATTTGTCACTGGGCTCGTCCTTGTTTGAAAGGATTATAATTTTTTAGAGCAGTTCCCATAGTGCTGTCAAGAAGCAGTGACTGTATGATTGCAGGCACTAGTTCGTCTCAAAAACGGAGGCTGAAATCCTGCTTTGAAACTTTTGAAAGAAGTTTTGATTTAAAACATGAAGATAAAAGACAACCTTTTTAGTTCCAGAATCATCCTTCTGAGATGAAACTGTCTAATAATAAATTATCATATATAACTACTTTATTGAAAAAAAAATTAAAACAAAGTGATCATGAAGAAACATTCAAATTTCTTTTATTGCTCTTTTTTCTTGTCCTTTTTATTGCTCTTCTGCTTAAAATTCTTTATACAACAATATAGACTTGATTACAGCAGAGTAGATTATGACTTTCTGTTTGAAAGGATATTTATGTTCATTATGCAGAGATCTTTCTGTGCTTCTGATTGTCTCCAGTGGTTAGGCATTTGAACCTCCTGGATAGCAGCTAGTATAATCCAGTTCTAATAAAAATGTAGTTTATGCATATCACAGGAAGGTTTTAGGCAGCTGTGAGCTATTCATACTCTCTCCTCAGGAGAGATCTAAAATTTTCTGTTTCGAATAAAGTGCCTTCTTCCAGTTAGCTCCAACCAGGGAAAAGTATTAAATTCCCGACAGCTGTACACACCTTTCTCCCAGCCCCATGTTTAACTGACTCTGGCCCTGTGACAAGACCATCACTTCTTTAGCACACTAATTCAGTTCCCCCTTTTGGTGGGCAGTCTCTCAGAACTGAAGGGATCTGGATTGGGAAGAGCCTGTGGGATAGAGCCAGTTTCTCGATTTGTTCTGTTTAAGAGTTAAGGAGCTATGCTGGACGGTTTTTTTGTTGTTGTTTTCTAGTTGCCATTCTTGATAGAAAGTTCAATACATGTATATAAATCTACTGACGTAGCCACTTGTGCCTTTTTTATATAATCACATTTTAAAAAGAGGGATGTTACAGATGTGTGTGCAGCCGCATTGGTGGCTGTTAAGTCCAGTGTTCAGGTGCAATCTGCAGGTGTAGAAGTTCAGGAAGGGCAGACCATTGAAGGTGGGAGCATTAGCAAGGGAAGCATCCCTATATATTTGTGTGGCCTGTACTCCTTCCTAACACCTGGTGTTACACCTAACACGATTGGAGTTGTGATGGTGAACTTAGCAGAGCCTTGTTTTGATACAGTAAATTCTTACACAAGCAAATGGACATCTTGACAACCCAGTTGTAGGTAATATTTAGGAGAATGTCTTTTTTTTTGTTTATGTGTCTTAACGATTAAGAAACATATGTTTTAGCTAGTCAAGGGAAGGTGATATTGCTGTTTGTGTTGGGTGAATTGAGTCCTGGTGATGACAGAGCTCCATGCTGTGGAGGTAACCAAAGCATATCCAAAAGCAGCTGTCCTCCCAAAATAAGGACAATGCTCCCTGCAGTGACTCACACCTGCAAGTGTGCCTACACTTTTTGGGGAGATACACTAGCTTAGGGTTCAGATTAGGTTTTGAAGAAGTACACCTTTGTTAGGGAGATGTTGTCCCTGGGTTAATAAATCCAGCTTGCTGTATTTATAGCTGTGTATTGCTTCTGGGAACAAGCTGGTGATTTTTGGTGGCACCAGAGTATGCTGCATCATGTAGTATGAGTAATGTGTGTGTGTGTTTACTGCTTCAGGGACATTTGCACCTGTAAAGCATTCCCTGACTTTCCATTCCTGCACTCAGCCTTTTTTTTCCCCCGAGACTGACAACAAAAGTACTGGCTGTGATCATCTTCTATTATAAAAGCGGATGTTGAGCTCAACAACTCATGTTATGTATCCTCGTGAAACAAGCATCAGATAAAGCTGACTCAAAGCCATTGTGGACATGATTTGGTATTGAAACCACAGCCTGTCAACAAAAAACTCTCTAGCCATTAGGAATCCCTCGAGCTATTCAGTGTCTTATAAACTAAAAAGATAATCTGACACGTTTGAGGATTTGTCTTGCTTAGATGCCAAAATACTTGAAAATTCAAACTAGAGACCTGTAAGGAAGGAAAATAAACCAGGGACTGAGGTGGGTTATCCGTCTAGTTGTGTAAATTGCAGGGGTGAGGAGGAGGTGTAAGGAGTGGGGTGAGAGAGGAGAGGAGACCAGAGAACTGTCCGCTCTTTAGGGAAATGCTGCTGCTGGCTCTGGCAGAAAATAGCACGGAGGGAAGGAGGGCATTGAAACAGTGATCCCAGCAGATGGGGAAACAAGGAAGGTACAACTCACAGTGAAGAGAGTAGCAAAGGGTGTGATATTTTTCATAAGCCCCTAATGTTGAGATTAATATCTGAAGTTATATTTTGAAGGTTCTCTGATCACTGTTATAAATCCAGCAAGACTGAAAAGAATGCAAGTACATTGTGGAGAAGCTTCAGTAGTGCTACCATAGCTATGCACAAAGTGGTACAAATAATTTTGCCAATGTATGTTTTTTCAACCAAGAATCTGCAGCTTCCCACCTCATATATGCATCAGTTGATATCCTCTGCAGATATCTGTCTGACACCCTTTTGCTTTTTTTTATGTCCACCTTCTCAAAGACAATTGGGAACTCTTTCAGAGCTTGTCACATATATTCTTTTCAGGCAGAAAGAATCAGAAAATCACTGTTGCCTGCAGGTGCACAGAGCATGCTGGAAATATCCCATTTGTAGTCTCTGCATAATCCAGAATCTAAGTCAAAATTTTGGATATGAATTACAAAGTGAGGATTCATGTGCTGTTTATCTGAGGCTTTCTGTTTCTACACTCTTAGTCTTTGACTCTTTGATAAACTAACCAGCTTACCTTGATGGTTTTTATTTCTTTAGAGAAATGTGTTTATAAGATATGTCTTGAAAAGTTGGAAATAAACCCGCAGACACCTGAGTTAATATTTTCTTCTAGACGACATAGAGATTTCTTTATGCATATGTGAGACGTGGCTGTGCATCCTGAATACAACTCAGATACTTACCAAGCAGACCCTCTTTTGCCTTGTGGCTTTTTCTCTAAGGCAGAGGCTCTGTTTTATGGTGGGGTTTTCTCTTGATTTTTTTTTTTTTTTCTGTCTCTCTTGCCTTTTGCCTTTCCCTGTTGCTGTCACCAGGAAAGCTGAGGCAGCACAGGTGGAGGCTTAGATCTACTTGCATCACTTATATCTACCGGTATTCATTTCTCCTTATTGGTGGAAAGGGTTAAAATTGTATGGGGAGATAACTCTTTTCAGAGTGTCCATCTCTTCTTTTGTCTTAAACCAAGGCACAGTGTTTTAATGCCATTTTGCAGTCAAGGAATGGAAAGTCAGATGAAGTGATCTGCTCATTATAAAGCTTTGTATCAAAAGCAGAAATTGCATACCACCTTTTTTTCAGACTTTAACTGGAAATCAGTGAAAAGAAAATAGGCTGTATTAAGAAGTCATATTTGGATAAACTCCAACAGATCCCAAGGCTGAGCAGGAGGTCTTATCTGCTGTCCCCTGCTGACAACAGACAGATGTTTTGGTGATTCTTCTACCCACACCTGCAGAAGGCTGGCAGCATCAGCCTTATGACCTGGGAGATCATGGGATGAGCCAGAGAAACCCTGTAGAAAACTTGGTAGGTACCATTGTTTCTCTACAAAGCCTCTAACTTAATTACTCTTGAGGCTTTTTCTGTGCTTGGCAGTTAAGGTAGGTTCTGCATGAGACTATGCATTGTGGTAATGGAACTGATAACAGCTATTTTTGATTATATAATTAAAGCTTTATTTAGTGCCATGAATTATTTGCTTTATATATATGGTATTTGATGTTCAAGAGTTTTTCAGTGTATAAAAAAAAAAATTAAATAAGGCCCATTGTTTCAAAGTGTAAGAAATGTTAAATTTAAACCATTTCTAAATCATAAGAGGTTTTCTTTAAATCATGAGAGGTTTTCTTTAGGTGTAGATTGAGTGCTGAGTATTTTGCTTGTCCTAGAGCTGAAAATGACAAGGAAGGAGAAAGCCCAGGCAAAGATGCATATATTTTTTTCATACCAATAATTGACATTGGTCTAGTGTGGGTTCTGTGTGAACTCAGAGGAAAGACAGATAATGAATTCATGGTTTGGAACTTATGAACCACCAGAATAGAAGTGGTGTCTTGCTTGTTTAGTCACATGGCAAGTAAAGTCATGTGTGCTGTACTGAGAAGAACAATTATACTGGATGAGATATAAGGCCTTCCTAACTCACTGTTTTGTTTCTAGCAGTGGTTAGAAGGGATGATTAGGAAAATAATAGAGAAGAAAAGCAAATATGGAATGACCTTTCCCCTAAAATATTCTTCACTTTGTATATTAAGCAGTGTAAAGATTTGAGCCAGCTTTCATGCAAAATGTTGTATTTAATAAAGGTTTTTCTTAGATCATTATTCCATTAATTTATGTAATTACTTTCTAGTAAAAATACAGTGCCAGTTCTTTCACAAACAACTCTGGAGTATGGGGGGAAAAACTCTTTCTTTATTTAGGCCTGTTTCATCAGGGGCCAGCTAATTTGTATGCCCTTTGTAAATCTCCTATCCATTTTCAAACATCTTTAGTTGTCATTCTTTTGCTGGTTCTGGTAAGCCTTTTTGACTGTACATCGTTCACAGTTAACAACTTGTTTCTCATGCCTCCTTCTCTGAATCGTGTGTACACAGGGAGAAAACTCCCTGAGATAATGGAGATAGCAATGGCAAGAAGTTAATGGAATAGCTACTCTAATTATGGTGTGGTGTTAACTGGGCTACAAAGGTATTTCTGTGTAGGTCAGAGAAAGAACAGCAACAGAGTGAAGTAAAATATTTCCAAGGGGGAGATACCGGTGATAGCAAGAGATAAAAGTTCTCTATTATTTCTTATTTTGAGT
The DNA here is from genome assembly GCA_013398115.1 of Falcunculus frontatus. Taxonomy (NCBI): domain Eukaryota; kingdom Metazoa; phylum Chordata; class Aves; order Passeriformes; genus Falcunculus; species Falcunculus frontatus. The sequence continues at coordinate 129,393 of VZRV01010999.1, read as the reverse complement.
GCTTTTAAGTTAACTTTCTAATGAGTTAGGCATTTTTAAGTTTTGTTGTTGCTGTTTTATTTTATAATCCTATGCTTTGAGGTAAAACATTAATGTAACAGACAGTTTTGTTTAGAAAATAATTGGAAAAGGGCATTCAGTTTGCTGCTGCTTTTTGTATTAAATGTGTTTAAATTATGGATCAGTCCTGATTTCTCTGATTGACATTAGTCTGGGAAAGACAAGGAGTTCTTCAGCTTTGACTCTCAATAAAGTAGGGACTCCTGAATTAGAATTTATATGACATAACAATGACATGAGATGAAAAATCAAACTAAGTATTTCTGCTGCAATTTATTGGGTTTTAAGTTGTGTTTTAGGTTGATAGAATTTACAAGATTTGCAGAAACTACTCCAGCTCATGCTGAACTAAATGAGGATTTTTTTCCTTTGTGTTTTTGTGGTTTATGGAGAACACATGATTCTACCACAAAAGAAACATTTTTACAGTGCAACCTCTCCTTATAACCACATTTTAAGGTGTGGTTCTTGAGTGGAAACCTATATCCTCAAATATTATGTTCATTCTTTTGACTAAAACTCCTGAAGCAGAGAACGTAAATGGTGAAGCAGTGGCTTTTAGAAGGGTGAAAATATATTCCATACTATTGATGGGAATTTCCCTAGCAGTATGTCCAGTAGCACCATTAGATTTTTGGACATAGTGACAGTGCTTGAGTAATGCCCTTCCTCTATTGTTACTGCTCTGATTGTGTAGTCATTTAGTGCTATATATATATATATATGGATATTTTAGAGCTTATCCGACTTTCTCTTTAGAGTTTTAGACATATATGAGTGGGAATCCAGCCTGTGATTTATTTTTAAGTGTTGCAGGGAGGCAAGGGGAGAAGTAATTGCTAACAAAGGCTGCCCTGGAGCGTTGGAGGGGTCAAAAACTTTGTCATCCTTCAGTCACTGTAAGGTGAATACTCTCACAACACACTTTACAGTAGTTTTGGGGAATTAACTGCATACAAGGTTACTGTTTAGTTGTTTTAACTTAAAATTCATGCTAAGAGAAATATTTCTAGCTATTTTTTCCTTCTTCTTTAATCAGAAAAATATTTTGGTGTGTGAACCATCTCGCATAAAATGTTCAGCTAAAGTATAAAACCAGCAAAGATTATAAATGGCAAAATATGAAACACATCCCATCCCCTTTGTACATGCTACGTAGTTATCTTTTGTTGTCCTTAATAGATTCTAGTTTGTTTCACCATATTTTCTTTAGAACATTTTCTTCTGGAATATCATGGTGACCAGCCTTCAACTTTGTGCAAGGATGGATATGGTTCTCCTCTCATAGAGGGAAAGAACACTTTACCTGAAGAAGGTTTTTAAGGTTTGAAAGTGATTCTTAGCTAGGGAGGAAGTTTGTTTATTGCTGGTTTCAGCTAGAGCTTCTAAAGAGAGGTATGGGCAGTATTGTGAAGATTTCTGTACCTACTCTCCAAGAATTCAAAACCGGGTACACATGGGGAAGAATCACGGAAAAGGCCATGGTCTCTTACTACTCTGATGGTAAGAAATGATGAAAAAATTCACAACCACCTTTCTGTATCAATGTTGTGCAAAACAGTACTTAAAAACCCCTCAAAATCTTCTGTTTCAGAGGGATTTTGCTGGGTGAGTGTTTTTCTTTTTACATCTAGTTCAAAATATGTATTTAATCTTTCAGGAGAGCAATATTTTAGCCTTTCGAGCAACAGCAAACCATTGAAATGATGAACCTGAGATAAAATTCAAATATTTTAGAAGTATTCAGCCCTGAATAAAATTTTGGGCAGAGGTTCTGAAAGCACAGCAAATACTTACAGGCTGTAAATTGACTGTGAGAGGAGAGTACTCCCTGTATGTTGGGGAGCTGTAAACTCTGTTTAGTATCAAGAATCCCTCACAGGCAAAAGTAAGTATATGTAACTCTTTTATATTCCATGATGGTAGAAAACCAAGGGTCTTTTGTGCATGTTACTGAAGTTACTGAAATGGAGGGTTCAATTTTCCAACAAGTGCTTACAATGAAGCCTTGTCTGTGTGTGCATGTGTTTATTTTTTTTTTTAATTGTGATGTAATGACATTTATTCAAGACGTAAAAATAAGAAAACCCTTTTTGACACTTTCTGTGCCTTAATTATGCCTCCCCAGACCTGCGGAGGTTTTCCAGAGTCCTTGCCTGGAATTCAGGAGACAAACGGGACTTTCCACGCTTCTTGCTTTCAGATAGTTATTTATTAGGTCTTAACAGAGGAACAGAGTCACTGGCGTGACCCTGAACAGCACAGAGCAGAGAACGTGAGAGAAGAAGATGAATTATCAAGATTACACAGTCTTTTAAAGGCAAATTACCCAATGAAAACCTAAAACGAAAGATATTTTTAGTTTTCTACCGAAGTTCAATAAATCACTTTATCACGTGAAAAGAAACTGCGGAATTTTTCACCCAGTTGTCTCAATCCACCTCCACCGCAGAACATGGAGCAGCAGAAGAAGAGAAGAAGGTCTAGAGAACATGTAGAGGTTTGAGAGCAAACCAGTGAGAGACTCCAAGTCAGAAATATAATTTAATAGGGAAAAGTAAAAATAAATGCAATAGTATGAAGAAAAAAAACCACTGACAGAGTCAGACTACAACCTGGCACCCTGTCGGTCAGGGTGTTGGTAGCAGTCCAGATGAAGTGGTCCTGTTGAAGCAGTGATCCTGTAGAAAAGAGTCTGGTCTTCCCCTGAAGGCCCAGAGGTGTAGCTCTTGTCCTCTGGGAGTCCCGTAGATAAGGGCTGTCTGTGCTGTTCCAAACCTCTGATTATATCCAGATGGGAACTCTCAGCTCCTCCTCCTGGGCGGAGCATCCCACAATGGGATGGTGAGTCACGAGGCAAGGCATTGATGGGCCCATTAACAGGAGATAGCCCCCGGAGGGAGTTATCAAGGGTGAGCCATGGTAGCAGATAACAAACACTGCCCCACCTGTTTTAACAGCTTATGCAGATGGTGATAGAATACATGCTTTTGGTTACATCTTACATTGTAACCTAGGTCAGAGCAACAACAATCCTCCATTTGTACATTTTTGCTTTTTATCTATTTACTATATTAACAAACCCAACACCTCTAAATTTTTCACCCTGTGACACTCTTACGTAATATTCTATCAGCTAGTTCACACCAGTGTAGATTCTACTTCTTCCCAGAGGGTAGTCAATTTTCTCCACGGACAAAGGTCAAAGACAGTGTTGTCCATGGGGGGTAGAACCCCCAAAAACAGGCAGAGAAATATTCCCTGCACTCTGGACTCCAACACCTTTTCACTGAAAAAGCATAAAATTTAGTGGTGTTGAAGATTCTCCCTTCCAATTGAGGCGTTTGGCTGCTGAATGCTCCAGCAGACGCCTCAGTCTCACTTTTGCCTTCCTAAGTGATAACACACCTGTGTGTTTCTCAGAACATTTCATGCTGTTGTTAAACTCTCTGGGCCTCCCATGGTTTTTTAAAAGTCATTTTGAGACAGAAGCTCAAAAATGCACAAATCTCCATGTAAAGGACTGAAAGTGGGTATGTGAAGGTATAGACCATCAGGAACATTTAATGAAAGCGGTGGGATAGCTGAGAGAGTCACTGCAATCTTTGAACATGCAAAAAGAGTAATTGAAAAGTATACTACATATATATATACGGCATATTTAGCTATCAAAATACACCTAACCTTTACTAAGGCACCATGAAATCAGGCGAGACTCTACTTCACTCTGTTGCACAAATAACATTTGGCCTTGAGTGAGTATTCACACTCTTGCCAAATGTAATGTAATTCTTCCAGAGGTAACCCACAATCAAAATAGCTTTCTTTTTTTTAAGTGTACTTGAAAAGGTTGCAGGAGAAAGTGGGATATCAAAGAGCATATGTTATTGTGCAACAAGCCGTGCAGCAGATATCAGAAATTAATGAGACAAAGAAAGCAAATGCAGCAAGCAGCAGCAATTAAATTTGGGAAAAGCTTGACTGTTGCAAGAGACAAGAACATTAAGTGTTCTCTCCCTTTTCTCTGTAACAAACCTGAAAATGGAGGCTTGACTAAAAGTGTTAACGTAATTGTATGCATGGAGTTAGCCATCGAACTTCAAAACAAAGCTGTAAGTCGCTAGTGCTGTCTGCCAAGATGAATTGAGCAATTGAAGAAATACAAGACAAATGAATCTGTAAATGGTACATTTTCAGAAAACAAATTTTCCAGATCAAATAAATAGCCTACTGTTTCTCAGGGCATCATGAGAATGCCCATCACAGACGGGATGTTGACTTCACTCTGAAATTTTAAGCAGTTTTAGACATCTGTTTTCAGTGTCTTCCTACAGAAATGTTTATCTTCCATCAAATGGAAGTACACCTTAATTATTTTTCTGGGGCCATGGGATACAATGAATTTGTTGATATATTGTCATAGGCATCAGACAGATAGTTTCAGACCTGTTTCATGGGAGGAGGAAGAGGCAACCTCTCAGTTTGTTGAGTGACAGCCTGGGTGTCAACACTGAAAAGTCCAACAGTAGTGAATGCTGGGATTCTAATATATGCTCTCCTTACCCTTAACAGCTTGTTAGGTCTCAGCACTACATGTTGGTTGACAAAATTTTAAATTTCATTACTGTGTAATAAAACAGCTCAGCTTCAAAATTGGTCAGTTTATTGATTTTTAGTGGCAGGGGATTTGAATGCATTCTCTTTGTAGGCCGTTACTGTTCGACTTTCAGAAACCAGTCTGCTGTTTTGAGTAGTGGATTAAGCATGCAGATATTGCGATGATCAGAGCAAATGAAATGTTCATACTAGGAATGAAAAATTGCGTGGAATACCCTTTCTGAAACCTTTATCACTAAAAAAAAGGTTTTAGCCTGGATAATACTGCAGCTTTGTGTTTCTTTTCCATTTTTAACTTTTGGAAAAATTATGAGGAAAATGTAGATGTTACAATTCTTTGTTTATTTTTCATATATGTGGCATTTGTAAAGAGAGAGCCAAATTCTTTATGTAGTCATTCCATTTCCATTCACCGTTTCTTCTAATTCTTTTTTGGTTAAAGATCCTAGAATATATTCTATTTATATGAATCAAAAAGAGAAGAAAACAATTTCCCACAGCCAAGGTGTTAATTTTGTGCTGCCACTAAGTCAGACTGAGGTACTGACTACATCTTGCCTGAGAGCTAAAGGGTATAAGAAAAGTTTTTCTTTGTAAGAAACTAGTGGGATCAGTGAGTTTGTTCATAGTCGGTTGACTGTCACCTTCCTCACAGAGGAGGTTTAATTTACTTCAGTTTATTGAAGATAAGGGACTGGGAAAACAAGGATCAAATTTACTGTGAGTCACAGCTCAGCCCTTCTGGGCTCTGGCCCCCATGCCACTCTCTGCCACTCAGGAAATACACAATCAAAAAAACCTCACATTGTCCTGTACACAGTGAAGTTCAACTATTTAAATAATTGCTGGTTTATTCTGGTTATCTAGAACTTTTTGTATGATAAATTTTTTTATGGGTGCTGGCTTTGGAGATAATTTTCCATAAAATTAAATTACAGCAGTTGAAGAAATAAAATCTTATTAGACTATCTAGCCTAAACAAGCCATACTTTGAAATTATTGTGTAACATTAAGGCATGTATTCATTAAAGGCTGCCTCTAATTTTTTTGCATTTAGACGTCCTTTATATTTGCATACTGTTTCAAGCCTTCAGAATTGTGTAGTTAATGTGACTAGTTTTCATCGATGCTATCTACTTAGAAAACTTATCAGAGTGATATGAATATTGATTTTTAAAGATATGAGTTTTGAAGTAAGGTGTTGATAATTTGAATTGTCTTGGATCCAGCTGGATGCAGTCTTGAGGTTTTGTGTCTACCTGTGCTGCAAAAGTGGGAAGGAATAACATAAACTTATAAGATAAAATGCAGACCTCTCAATCAAAACATATTAAAAAAAAAAGATTTCTTTAACTTCTCTTGAAAGGGAAAGTTTAAGAAAAGTAAAAACAGGCTGAAAATGTGAAAGGAAATCAAATATTTGGTTGCAAAATATTTCGTTTGATTATTCACAATTAAAAGTGGAGTAGAGATGTGTAATTTACATAAATGCTTTTACAAAGTTTAAGAATGACACGTGACTGTCTCAAACACTGGGACACAGAAGGACTCTGCCAGGAGATGACGGGAACTTGAGGTAAAATAAAGGTGGTATTATTGTTGTCTCAGACCTAGGGGGAGGTTAACAAAGCTGGGGCAGAAAAATGTATCACTGATAATGGACAATTTATGGGCCACAAGGAAAGCCAACTCAGCAACTCTGCTGAAATCAGCTAGGACCAGGTAAAAGATAATTCTGGCAGGGGGAGATCGTGACCACTGGCCACAGCTCAAGAAAACCACTGACTCAAAAGAAGACAGAGACTAAGCTTGCATACTAATTAGCATTAGAAGCAAGGGAATCATTTAACCAATAAAATAGGAGAACTGTGTAGCCAATGAGCATTAATTTCTCCGTTTGCAAAAATGTATACGTAGTGAAAAGTTTTGAACAACTTCACGAACTCCCACCACCGAAAAGCCTAGGGTGAAGAAGGATCAACAGAATGCTAGTGGGTCCACATGTGGTAACTAACTTCCGCTTAACCTCTGTCTCTCTGTCTCTCTCTCTCCTCTCTCTTGTATTTCTTTCTATCTCTCTACCTCACATTTTACTGTTAAATAAAATCCATACTATTGACATCAGCATGTAGCCTCTTTTGCACCTTAATTCAGGCAGAGGCATCTCTCAATAACTGGATTTTAACATCCTGGTATCCATCTAATGTGGGGATTAATAAGGATTTAAGATGCGGCCAACATGGGTATTCAAGAAGAAGTCGTGTTAAATAGATGTACATTTTTCATGGGCTGTTGGGTAGGTGACAAGCAGCAGCTCTGATACAGTTTGACTTCAGACAGGTTTATTCCGCTGACCTCTATACATTTCAGAAGTAAATCAACAAGAATTAAAAGCCCATCATGCTTAAAGGAAAGTTTATTTGTTGTTCATTGTGAAGTTGGAAGGGTGTGCATTACGGGCTGAATCCTAGTTTGGTTTTTTCAGTCCCTTCTGTGATAGAAAAGATAAAGCTTAAGCGGCAGTTCTAGGACAAGGACTGGCAAGTGCTTGGAATCCAGGTTGGAAACTCAAAATGACCTTGGTAAAATAAAATTTTATGATGAAGATCAATGAAGATAAATGCGAGTGATAAAATGGGAAATAATTAGATATGCAGCAGTGCTGCTGAAAAAATAACAGCGCACCACAGTCCAAGTCAGCAATGTGTTGCTGTTCCTGGAAAGCCAGAAGTCATTCTGAAAAGTATTGACCAAATTAATGTTTGAGGGTTAGGGTACTCTATTTGGGGCTGGTCAAGCCTCAGCTATAGAAGGTGAAGGGCTCAGAGATACCTGTAACAAGAATGATTTTTGGAAAGGGAAAATAATGAAAAATATTGTCACTAAATAGACAGTAAAATTTGAGGGTGATGTGGGGATATCAGCCTTACAATAAAAATTGTTAGAAAGTAGTGATCATCAGCTCTTTTGGTTCTTTGTGGTTTTGATTTTGGCTAGTTGGTTGGGTTTTTGTTATTTCTTGAGGGCTTTTGCTAACAGAAATAATATTT